>CAEFZP010001832.1:0-75633 GCA_903064625.1 Mallotus villosus
TCTCTCTCCTCTCTCGGTCTTTCGCTCTCTTAGCTCCCAGATGTGTTATCGATAAATCGCAGTGAAAATACTGCCTGCCTCCTTTTCCCTCCTTATCTCCCTTACTGCCTCCTACCTACCTCTGTCTCCTGCCTCCTATCGCACTCTGCCCTCCTGACCTCTAATGCATTGTGAGCATCAAGTCTTCCTGACTAAAGACGGAGCTACAACAGCATGTTGGAGCAAAAGGGGCCCAGCACCTGTGCGTTTGACTCTGCTCTGTCCTGCCTGTCTGTCTGTCTCCCATTTCCTGTCTGTCTGTGTCTGTCTGTCTGTCTGTCTGTCTGTCCTGTCTGTCTGTCTCGTCGTCTGTCTGGCTGTCTGTCTGGCTGTCTGTCTGCCGTCTGTCTGTCTGTCTCTCTCGTCTATCTGTCCGGTCGGTCTGTCTGTCTGTCTGTCCGTCGGTCTGTCGTCTGTCTGCTGTCTTCTGTCCTGTCTGCTGTCTGTCTGGCCTGTCTCGTCGTCGTCCTGTCTGCCTGTCGCTGTCTGTCTGTCTGTCTGTCTGTCTGCCTGTCTGTCTGTCTGTCCTGCCTGTCTGTCCTCGTCTGTCTGTCTGTCTCTCTTCTGGCTGTCTGTCTGTCTCTGTCTGTCTGCCTGTCTGTCTGTCTGCCTGTCTGTCTCGTCTTTCTGTCTGTCTCTGTCTGCCTGCCTGTCCTGTCTGTGCTGTCTGTCTGTCTGTCTGCCTGTCTGTCGTCTGTCTGTCTGGCCTGCCGTGCCATGCTGTCTGTCGGTCTGCCTGTACTGTCTGCCTGTCTGTCTGTCACTGTCTGTCGTCCTGTCTGTCTGCCTGTCTGTCTCCTGTCTGCCTGTCTGCCTGTCTGCCTTCTCGTCTGTCCTGCCTGGCTGTCTGCCTGCCTGTCTGTCTGTCCTGTCTGTCTGTCTGTCTGTCTGCCTGTCTGTCCCCCCCCCCCCCTGTCTGCCTGTCTGTCTCTGCTGTCTGTCCTGTCCTGTCTGTCGTCTGCCGGTCTGTCGTCTGTCTGCCGGTCTGTGCCTGCCTGTCCTGTCGGCCTGTCTGCCTTCTGTCCCTGTCTGTCTGCGTCTGTCTGTCTGTCTGCCTGTCTGCCTGGTCTGCCTTCTGTCTACGTCCCTGTCTGTCTGCCTGTCTGTCTGCTGGCTGCAGGTACATCTCAAGTGATGACACCATTGCCAGATGCGCTGGTACCTGAACCTCGGCTCAGCGGACTATGACTCCATGTCCAGAACCCTGTCATGGCTGGTGGACCAAGCCCAGAGTGCGGACGGCTCCCCGTCGGGAGAACTCCCCCGACACCAAGTTTACGGTAGATGACCCCCTGCATCTAGAAGCACACACACACACACACATCCACACGCACAGCACACACCACATGCACACACACCACACACACACACACCGCACACTCACACACACAGCACACTGCACAGCCACCACACCACACACCACACAGCACACACACCACCACATGCACACACACCAGCACACACACGCAGCCACATGCCGAGCCACACACGAGCGCACATTCACAGCTCACACACCCACCACACAGCACTCACACACACACCACATCACACACCGACACAAAGCCAACACCCCACAGCACAAGAGCTAACACGACACACACACCAAGCCCACTTCACAAACACAGTCACCATGCACACACCACCACACACACACACACCACCACACGACACACGACCACAGGCACACACACCACGACACACACCCAATACCAGATCCATCGTCTTGCTAAAGGCTGTACATTATTACGTTACTCAGTAGGTGTGTGTGTGTATGGTGTGTGTGGTGTGTGTGTATGTGTGTGTGTGTATGGTTGTGTGTGTGTGTGATGATTTGTGGATGGTGTGTGTGTTGGTGTCATGGTTGTTGGTGTATCTGGGTGTGTCTGGTGTGTCTGGTTTGTGTCTGATGTGTGTGTGTGTCTCGGTGTGTGTGTGTTGCTCGGTGTGTGCTAGGGGTGTGTGTGTCTGCTTGTGTGTGTCGTGTGTGTGTGTGTGTGTCTGGTGTGTGCTCCGGTGTGTCGTAGCATGGTGTGATGTGTGTGGTGTCTGGTGCTGTGTCTGGTGTGTGTGTGTCTGTGTGTGGGTGTAGTGCTGGTCCCCCCGATCCGGGTGTCGGTCGACGCGGCCGTCTTTGCGTCCGGATCATCATCCCTCCTTCGTCATCATCGGGATGGAGTCTGGTGCAGAACGGGACACCAATATCTGCCTCTGAGGTGCAACTACTGTTTCTGGGTTTTTCTGGCGACATTTCAGAGACAGAAATAACATGTGCCGTCGTGTAAAATTAAGATAACATAAGGCCATTAGTTTGTTTAATAAAAGAGTAGCTATAGAATCAGAATCAGAATCAGAAGGGATTTATTGGCCATGAAAGTTTGCACAGTCAAGGAATTTGCTTGGCAGAAGGTGAATACAATAACATAGAGTACCTTAATCCTTATTTAAATGTGGACTGTCTATACTAAATATCTATACTATATAACTATACTATCTATACTAAGTGGAATTATATTAAATAAAATATACATAAAATATAGTTGCCTATTTACAATATAAAATACAAAAAATACAATATGACAAAAATACAAAAAAATGACAAAAAATACAAATGTACAGAATACAAATGTACAAATGTAATGTATAGACCTGTTTTATAGAGAACCTTAAATTACTTATTTTGTAGTCTGGCGCTGTTGTTGGTGTGTGTTGTTGAGGCGTATGAACAGGCCTTAACTGGCCTGTGAAATGATTTTACACATTGTCACAACCTTTCACTCCTCCCCTGACTTCTGACAGTCTGAAGCGTGCTGAACGACTACGTTTCCCAGAATGCACGAGGGTCAGCAGTATCTATGTGAGGCGGTGGCCACCTACGCCTCCTGCTGCAGAATCTAAGGAACACAATAGCAAACATCCTGTACCAGATCTGAGATGTCCTCTAGGGAGAAAGGTACTGATGACCTGTGTGCCCTCCGGTCTGTCTGTCTGTCTGTCTGTCTGTCTGTCTGTTCTGTCTCCTGTCTGGTTCTGTCTGTCTGTCTGTCTGTCTGTCTGTCCTGTCTGTCTGTCTGTCTTCTGACTGTCTGTCTGTCTGTCTGTCTGTCTCCTCCTGTCCTCCTGTCTGTCTGTCTGTCTGTCTGTCTGTCTGTCCTGTCCTGTCTGTCTGTCCTCCTGTCTGTCCTCCTGTCTGTCTGTCTGTCTGTCTGTCTGTCTGTCCGTCATCCTGTCTGTCTGTCCTTCTGTCTGTGAGAAATATCTTCCATAGTAATGTTTCTGATGATGTGTGGTGTGTCAGGGAACACAGTTGACGTGTGATGATGTTGTGTGTGTGGTGTGTGTTTGTGTGTGTGTGTGTGTGTTGTGTGTGGTGTGTGTGAGTGTTGTGTTGTGTGTGGTGTGGTGTGTGTGTGTGCAGGGACCCAGTTGAGGTGAGTACTGGCAGGAGAAGGTGGAGGTGGTGGTGAGCTTCCTCAGACGGTGGAGATCACCAGCTACATCCTGCTGAGCTCTCTGCTGAAGAACAAGATGAGTTACGCCCTGCCAGTGGTCAGGTGGCTGACGGAGGAAAACTACTATGGAGGCTTCCAGTCTGCACAGTTGTGTCTCACCGTCGCACGCGTGCACACGCACACCACACGCACACACACACACATGCTACAATCAGAATCTTTCCTCTTATACTTCTTTCCCTCTTTCCTCCCTCCTTCCCCCTCCTCTCCTCCCTCCTCCTCCTCCTCCTCCTCCTCCCTCCTCCTCCCTCCTCCTCCTCCCCTCCTCCTCCTCCCCTCCGTCCTCCCTCCCTCCCTACCTCCTCTCCCCTCCTCCCTCTCCTCCTCTCCTCCCCTCTCCTCCCTCCTCCTCCCTCCCTCCTCCCCTCTCCTCCTCCTCTCCTCCTCCCCTCCTCTTCCTCTCCTCTCCCTCCTCCTCGCGCCTCCTCCTCCCCTCCTCCCTCCTCCGCTCTCCTCCCCTCTCCTCCTCCCTCCTCCCCTCCCTCCTCCTCCTCCCTCCTCCCCTCTCCTCCTCCCTCCTCCTCCTCCCCTCGTCTCCTCCTTCCTCCTCCCTCCTCCTCCCTCCTCCGCCCCTCTGTCCTCCCCTCTCCTCCCCTCTCCTCCCTCCTCCTCCCCTCGCCTCCTCCTGCTCCTCCTCCCTCCTCCTCTCTCGCCTCATCTCTCCCTCCTCGCCTCCTCCTCCTCTCCCCCTTCCTCCTCCTTCTTCCCACCTCCTCCTCCCTCTTCTCTTCTCCTCACCCTCCTCCCGTCCTCCTCCCTCCTCCCCTCTCCTCCTCCCCTCGATCCTCCTCCCTCATCCTCCTCCCTCCCCTTCCTCCTCCTCCCTCCTCCTCCCCCATGACCTGATATGTGCTCTGGGGTGCTCTGACCCAGTACAACCCCTGCAGGTGGACAGAGCAGGCTGGACCTGAGCTGGATGTGTCCTACAGGCAGGCAGAGACCTCCCCCAGGTCACGCTCACCACATAACATACCAGTAGCCCGGCCCATCCAGGTGAGGCTAGGACCCGGAGCATCCATCCTCACGCACCAAACCATTGTTTTAAACGCTCCTTTAAAGAAAACACTGTTTTGTGTGTTTGCTTTTGCCAGTTGACGGAGGAGAAAGATGTTAAAGTTTCCATTGGACGCGGTACTGGGTTCTCTAAGGTCAAAGTAAGCTGGTTTCCCTAGCTCCAACATCTGCAGCATGTCAAAGTAGCTGGTTTCCCTAGCTCCAACATCTGCAGCTGTTAAAGTAGCTGGTTTTCCATAGCTACAACATCTGCATTTAGCAGATGTTTTTTTCCAAAAGAAGTGGGTGGTACAGGGGGTCTTGAACCTGCAACCTCTTCATTAGCAGTCTCTAACCACTGAGCTATATCCTATACATGACACAGCCAGGGTTGGAGTCTGATCAGTTTCAGTAGTAATGTCAGTAATCAATAATCAGTAAACCTGATACCAGCTCCTCTCTTCTGATCACAGTTTGAGGACCCTGTATTACAAACTGACAGACACAAGTGAGAACTGCAACTTCGACGTTGTCCATAAACGTGATAGAAGCTGATCCAGACTCCCGCGTAAGACTATCCTGGTGTCTATAAATCCTGTATGACTGAGTAGTAACTGCGCACATCTGTCTTCAGATTATATTATATTATTCTCGTAGTGACTGGAGTAGTAACTGTGCACATCTGTCTTCAGATTATATTATGATTATTCTCGTAGTGACTGGAGTAGTAACTGTGCACATCTGTCTTCAGATTATATGATTATTATTCTGGTAGTGACTGGAGTAGTAACTGTGCACGTCTGTCTTCAGATTACATGATTATTATTCTGGTAGTGACTGGAGTAGTAACTGTGCACATCTGTGTTCAGATTACATGAGGAGAAGCCCTCGCATCGTCGCCTGTGCTAAGTGAGCAACCTTCAGTGGAAATACTGAATTTATTATGTATCTACCTGTTGATCAAGATACCACTAGATGTGTGTGTGGTCTGCCTGTGTGTGTGTCTGCCTGTGTGTGTCCTTGCTTTGTGTGTGTTTAAAGGTACAAACTCGAGTCAGAGGAGTCTTTTAGAACTGTGATGGAGATCCAGCTGCCCACAGGAGTCCCAGCCCTCTACCGATGATCTGGTTATGTAACTACCCCCTGCCCCCACACTAACACCTACCCCCCCCTCCCCACACTACCCCCTAGCCCCACACTAACCCCCCCTGCCCGCACACTACCCCCCCCAGCCCCCACACTACCCCCCCATCCCCCACACTACCCCCCCCTACCCCACACTCCCCCCCCTTCCCCACCCTACCACCGCCCCCGCCCCACACTACCCCCCTGCCCCACACACCACCCCCCCTTCCCCCACACTCCCCACCGACACAACCCTACCCTCCCCCCCACTCCCCCACCCCCCGAGCCCCATCACTACCCCCCGCGAACCCGCCCGCCTTCCCCCCCACACTACCCCCCCCTCCCCCCCTCACACCACCAGCTCACTCCCCCCCCTTCCCCACACTCCCCAGGCCCCCCCCCCTTCCCCACACTCCACCCCACCCTTCCCCACACTACCACCCCTTCCCCCCCATCCCACCAGCCTCCCCCCCACGCCCCACCCCCCCCCCCCCCCACCCCCCCCCCCCCCCCCCCACGACTCCCCCCCATGTCCCGCCCCCTCCAACGGCCCCTGCCCCCACTCGCCCCCCCCCTTCCCACCCCCCCCAGGACCCCCCCTGCCCCCCCCCCCCGCCCCCTCCCCCCCCCACCCCCTATCCCCCCCATCCCCCCACCCCCTCCCCCACCCTACACCAACACCCTTCCCCACACTACCCCCAACCCCCCCCCATTCCCGCCCCCACCGCCCACCCCACTCCCCCACTAGCCCCCCCACTACCGCCACCCACCCACCACCCAAGCCCCCGCCCCCCCCATATACCTCCCCCCTCCCCACCCTTACCCCCCCACCCCTCCGCCCCACCCACCCCGAGCACCCTTCCCCACCACTACCCCCGCCCTTCCCCCACTACCACCCCCCTTCCCCCCCCCTACGGCCATCCCTCCCCCCAGCCTACCAGCCCCTCCCCCCCCACACCCCCTGCGCGCACAGCACTACCCCCACACCCCCCCGCCAACCCCACCTTCCCCCCCGCTCCCCCCCCCCCCCTAAGCCCCCACCCGGACCCCCCCTCCCCCACACACTAAACCCCCCCTCCCCACACACCCCCACCTTCCCCCCACTCCCCCCTGCCCCCCCTCACCCCCCTCCCCACACCTACCCCCCCGACCCCACACTACACCCCCCCCCCTGCCCCAACCTACCCCCGCCCGCCCCCTAACGCCCCCCCCTGCTACCCCCCCCTTCCCCACACACACCCCCCTTCCCCACACTACCCCCCCCCTGCCCCACACTCACCCCCCCCTGCCTCCACACTACCCCCCCCCCTTCCTCACACCTCCCAGCAACCCCCCCTGACCCTTCACCTCATCCTCTCCTCAGCTCAAGGACATTTGGAGGCGTTATTACTACTACCAGATCAAAGCGTAGACTCATCCCACCATCCAACTCCCTTCTTTTACTGCTCATATCCAACCACAACATCCTGTTATCTCTTAGATTATAATATAAAACATTTAATTCATTTAACAAAGTTTTTATCCAAAGCAACTCATGAGAATGGCTGCAATATCACTATCAAAAAGACACAGTTCCAGCTGTGAGTGTTGTTCTCTCGTGAGGTGCCATCCACTGACTTTGCCGCCGTAGGATTCAGTTCCAGCGGAGCTTCCAGATGGGAATGGCCCAGACTGCTTCTTCAAAGTCTACACTACGGGCAGAATTAGTCCTCCCTTACCTCCTCAACCCCCTGCCTCCCCCCTTCCTCCCCCCCTGGCCTCCCCCTGCAATCCCCCCTGCCTACCCCCTGCCTACCCCCTTCCTCCCCTGCCCTCCCCCTTCCTCCCCCCTGCCTCCCCCTGCCTCCCCCCTGGTCCCCCCCTGCCTCCCCCTGCCCTCCCCCCTCCTCCCCCCTGCCTCGCCCCACACCTACGAATCATTGCCTGCCTGTGGGAGAAAATGGGTAGAAATAGAATAAAGTAGGGATGGACAAGTTAGGGAGGAAGGAGATGGTAGGGGAAAAAAGATAGGATGTTTGAGGTAAGCCGCGCGGCTTCGTCGGCGGGCTGCCGCGGGCGCGGCCGCGCTGCTCGTCTGCGGGCTGCGGCTGGCGCGCCCGCGGCTGCGTCGGCGGGCTGCGGCGGGCGCGCCCGCGCGGCTGCTGTCGGCGGGCTGCGGCTGGCGCCCCGCCGGCTGCGGTCGGCGGCCTGCGGCGGGCGCGGCCGCGCGGCTGCCGTCGGCGGGCCTGCGGGCGCGGCCTCCGCGGCCTGCGGTCGGCCGGCCTGCGGCGGGCGCGGGCCGCGCGGCTGCGTTCGGCGCCGGCGGGCTGCGGCGGGCGCGCCCGCGCAGGCTGCTGTCCGGCGCGGCTTCGGCGCCGCCGCGCGGCTGCTTTCGTCGGGCTGTGCGGCGCGCCCGCGCGGCTGCGTCGGCGGGCTGGCTGCGGCCCCGCGCGGCTGCGGTCGCCGGGCCGGCAGCGGTCGCGCCCGCGCGGCTGCGTTCGCGGCCTGCGGCGGGCGCGGCTGGGTCGGCGGCCTGCGGCGGGCGGCCGCGCGGCTGCGGGTCGGCGGGCTGCGGCGCGGCGCCACGCGCGGCTGCGGTAGGCGGCCTGAGGAGGCGAGGCTGCGGGATGCGGCTGTGGGTGTACCGCGCCTCTCTCCTCGAGGCAGTGTGTTCCAGGATGTTCTCTCCTCTGATGGAGACCAAGCTGCAAGCGTCTCTGTGTGGGAGAGCAGTGCCGCTGCCTGTCAGGTAGGTAGACTCCCATCACCGCTGATCTGCACTGCTGCTGCTACACTGTAGAGGCATGTCTGTAGCACTGCTGCTACACTGTAGAAGCATGTCTGTAGCACTGCTGCTACACTGTAGAGGCATGTCTGTAGCACTGCTGCTACACTGTAGAAGCATGTCTGTAGCGCTGCTGCTACACTGTAGAGGCATGTCTGTAGCACTGCTGCTACACTGTAGAGGCATGTCTGTAGCACTGCTGCTGCTACACTGTAGAAGCATGTCTGTAGCACTGCTGCTACACTGTAGAAGCATGTCTGTAGCGCGTGGCTGAGCCAGGCCTGTGTGTGTCCTGCAGTGGAGTGCAGCTCCTTCAGGAACAACGTGAGCAGAGCCGTCACTGTGGAAGAGCGCATGAAGGAGACCTGCCTACCTGCCATCAAATACGGTAGCAACACCACACACACACTCCATACACACACTCCATACACACTTCATACACATACACACACACCACATACACACACCTCATACACACATACACACACCTACAAACTCAGCACTTCTACATGTCAGATAATTCCAACAAGCCTGTGTGTGTGTGTATTGTGTGTGTGTGTGTGTGTGTGTATTGTGTGTGTGTGCGTATGCCAACAGCCCTCAAGGTGCAGATAAAGTCCACTGCCACAGAAGGAGACTTTATCATTTATGTTGCAACGGTGTTGGAGCCCATGATCAGGGGTAAGGATGGACCCTGTCTGTCTGTCTGTCTGTCTGTCTGTCTGTCTGTCTGTCTGTCTGTCTGTCTGTCTGTCTGCCTGCCTCTCTCAGAGGAGAAGGAGAATTTACATTTACATTTATTCATTTAGCAGACGCTTTTATCACAAGCGACTTCCAAGAGAGAGCTTTACAATAGTGCATAGGTCACTGATCATAACAACGAGATATCCCCAACATTGCAAGTAGTCAAACATGGATCGTACATTGTGAAAAAAACAACAATAGTGCCAAAGGGAAGAATCATAAGAGCATGGAGTTAAACAAGTTACAATTGAACAACATGAACCTTAAAAGTGCACGAGTGTACCTGTGGAAGAGCAAACAACAGTTTAATCAGTTACAGCTAACCAGCAAGAGCAGCAGGTCTCTAAGTAAGAGTCCTTCTGATCCTGGGAGAAACTAACATCATGTCCAGCAGATCTTTCCTAGGTACCGTTGTATTCCCGGAACAAGTGTGTCTTGAGCCTATTCTTGAGGAGAATATAGCTAAAGATCTGTCTGCCTGTCTGCCTGTCTGTCTGTCTGCCTATCTGTCTGCCTCCCTCTCTCAGAGGAGAAGGAGAACGTAGCTAAAGACCTGTCTGTCTGTCTGCCTGTCTGTCTGTCTGCCTGTCTCAGAGGAGAAGGAGAATGTAGCTAAAGACCTGGAGGTGGAGTTCATCAAGAAGGCCACGTGTGACGGTGTGGACATGAAGCCTGGAGAGGAGTACCTCACCCTGGTGGCTGACAAACTCAAGATACCTGTGGACGAGCGCTACAAGTGAGTGTGTGACTGTGCATGTGTGTGACTGTGCATGTGTGACTGTGCATGTGTGTGACTGTGCATGTGTGACTGTGCATGTGTAACTGTGCATGTGTGTGACTGTGCATGTGTGTGACTGTGCATGTGTGACTGTGTATGTGTAACTGTGCATGTGTGTGACTGTGCATGTGTGACTGTGCATGTGTGACTGTGCATGTGTGTGACTGTGCATGTGTGACTGTGCATGTGTGACTGTGCAAGTGTGTGACTGTGCAGTGTGTGACTGTGCACGTGTGTGACTGTGCATGTGTGTGACTGTGCATGTGGGACTGTGCATGTGTGTGACTGTGCAGTGCTCTAACCCTGTGTTTGACCTTGCTTTTTCTGTCGACTACAGATACAGATTCATATTGGATTCGAAGACAACAGTGGAAAAATGGCCGGTCGGTTGCACAGAAAGTCCATGTTCTGATTTTGTGAAGGTGTTGGATGATTATGAATACTCCTTAACCTACGAAGGATGTCCTTAACAAACAGGAGGAATGTGAAGGAGGATTTTATTTCCAGTAAATGGTCAATAAATGATAAATTAAATGTGTGAATTGTCTAATCTCTTTCCCAATTGTGGCAATTTGTACTTTTTGTAAAAAAATATAGGGAGTACAAAGTTTCTTATCCATAAAGTTTTAAGGATGGTGTGTGGACTGTCTATTCTGTATAGCTTAGTTGGAGAAAATAATATTGGTATGATATTGTAGCGATATTATGTCAGTTGTATGTAGTACAGTTATCGTCTACAGATAGCTTTGTTAACATATTCGTGGTTTGTTATGGATATTTTAGTCACATTAAATATTGGCAGATTGTTGCGCTAACCTTAGCAGGACCATGGAGAGCTCCGGTGTTGCCAACTCTCTCGAGCGTGGCCCACACTTCATTGGTTGAATCGAGAACGAGTCCCTACCCGTGTCTGGTTCATCATTGGCAGCAGCAGCTGTCAATCAAAGGATTCCCTGTTACCTGCAGCAGAGCCGACGCTGTACAAGACGCCGTTCAAGACCGGGGAACAACATTAAGGACGCTGCCCGGTCGGAAAGGCGTTCGAGAAGGAGTATTCGGTCCACGGCAAAAACATGTCTGTCCACTGTCCTCGGGCTGTATATTAAGGTAAGTAGCAGTACCATTAAGTAGCGTCAACTGCTCAATATTCTGCTGTACAAGAATCTACTGTAGCGTCAATCCTGCAAGCTAATCAACACGCTCCGCTAGCTAACTAGAGAGGCTGTACCAGCGAAGCTAGCGCTACCTGAGCTTGCGGATCATTTGCTGTATTGTCTTAATAACAACAGACAAGTTAAGCTGTTCGCCTCGCCGCTTGCCAACTCCAAGCTGACAATGACAACCCGTACGGTTCCGTCACGATGTGGGTTGGTCCACCTGGCATGTAGTAACGCTTATGTGTTGCTGCTTGAGACATTCACTCCAGTAAAGAACCAGAAGGATATTTTCCCGTTGATTAGACTGGTCTCTAAAGACACGTGATTTGAAGTTACCCTGGACCTGTTGCTTCGTGAAGATAGGTGTCATCAGTCCATCAATGCGGCAATACAAACACGCGTGTAGACGCTGTGTAAATAATTCAACTGTAAAATCAAAGTGCAGGAAAGCATTAGTCACAACGTCATTCGAGTGACTAGCTAAAACCGTGACTAACGGTTACTAACGGCTAACCTATAATATTAAACACAACCCAGGTTCTACTGCTTGTCATTGAACGATAGTCCGACCCAATATCAACTTTCAGTCCACCTTGCCAATCCATGACCACAGCAAACAGCACTGAGACCTTATACCAAACGAGACTATTTAATGGATAGGATGTCTGCCGACTTGGCAGTTGTCCCTATGCACTATGTAGGTATATATCTTTGACAAATAAAACGGCTTGGCTCCTATATAGTCGAGTATCGTGTTTCGGCGTATGCTTGAATAATAACGTCTTTTCCCCTGTCTTTGATGCCCCATCAGTCGGGTCACATTAAACGTATCGCTCCGGTTTTCTCTCCCTTTGATAAAGGGCTCTTTGAAGTGCGAGAATAGATTACCGGGACACAATGCAACGGAAATGGTTCTCTTGACAGGTCGCAGAAAGCAACGGGCCAACTGCTCGCTTTTCACGCCTGGTTCGGTACGTGTTCGGTTAGAACCGGGAACGGCGAGGGCCAACATACAGTGCTGGGAGCTTCTCTCCATTGAAGAGTGATCTGTGCTGGGCAGTCATGAGTGTATGAGACTCGTGTGTGTGTGTATGTGTGGTGTGTGTGTGTGTGAGTGTGTGTGTGTGTGTGTGTCAATGAATGGAATGCTGAATGTATTGAGATCTAGAAGCATGCTGTGGAGTCAGGTTGCAGTGAACATGGCTGTGCGTGTGCAGGTCTACTGTATGTGGTTGGTCTCCGTGGGGATAGTGCTGCAGGTGAAACTCATTCCTTCCTGCTAACAGCGTCATGGTAACTTCCATCCCATAACCCCAGAGATACACACCAGTCTAACAACACTGCAGGTCTCTCTTTCTCTCCCTCTTTCAATCTCTTTCTTTTCATCTCTCCCTCTCGCTCTTGCTGATTGTTAATCATTTCCCTGTGTTGCTCAAAGAGCTGCTCCAAGAGAAGGTGTTTGATGTGATTGGTGTAATCAGGCCTGTGGGGACGACCATGCGTGTCCTCTGGGTGGTTCACATATGATCAGGTTCAGATTAGAGAGGATTAATCCACAACACGGTGTACCTGTTAAAAAGGGTGGGTGGGATTTTTACTTTCAAGCAACTACTCGGTAACACATACAGATTTGTGTTTGTTAGCACGTGTGTGTGTGGTGTTTGACTGGTGGGTGAGAGGGGAGGGGTGTGTGTGTGTGTAGGGTGTGTTGTGTTTTGGAAACGTGAAATGTTTCTCTCTGTTCCCAGGCCTCTGAATCCTCTACGGCACCTCCCACTTAACACATGGGGTGTGAGTGTGTGTGTGTGTGTGTGGCTATATGTGTTTTGAGAGACAGACAGGCAGAGAGAGAGACGGGTATTGCCAGAAGGAGATGGCGAGAGAGAGAGGCCTCTGCAGCCTGATGAGTGAGGGGATGAGGGGGTGAGGGATGAGGGGGTGAGTGGTGAGGGGGATGAGGGGGTGAGGGGATGAGGGGATGAGGGGTGAGGGGATGAGGGGATGAGGGGATGAGGGGGTGAGGGGGTGAGGGGATAGCGGTGAGGGGGTGAGGGGATGAGGGGATGAGGGGGTGAGGGGATGAGGGGATGAGGGGTGAGGGGTGAGGGGGGTGAGGGGGGTGAGGGGTGAGGGGTGGGGTCTTCAAGGTGTTTGAAGGTTGGCTGTTTGTTGGTTAGGCAGGAGGTGGAGAGGTCTATAAATGAGATTGTCACTTTGATTTCTCGGCCAGTGCTCATTAGACGAGGGAACACACCACACACTCACAACACACAGTGTGTTTGTGTGTGTCTCCAGGGGGGTCGTTGTGTGTGTGTGTGTGGTCTCCAGGGGGGTCGTTAGAGAGCTACAGGTCTGCTTTCGGAGGGAACTTCCACCTTAATCACACATGACCCCCCCCTCCCCTCACCCTTCTAGACATCCTACACGCACATGCGTGCAGACACACACACACACACGCGTGCAGACACACACACACACACAGTCAGGAAGGGGGTGGATCCTCTCTGAGTGTTGTGTTGCTTCCTCAGGGTTTCGAGCAGGAGACCCACTGGGACAAGATGGAGCAGCACAGCAGAAAGTAAGAGGAGAGGGAGGAGCCAACATCATCATCATCATCAAGACCTCAGTAGAACCCTGTCTCACCCTCCTGTCTCCACCCTCCTCCCCCCCCATCCCTCCCAACCTCTCATCTATTTATAAACCAGGGAATCAAAGAGCCAATTAAACCCAGGCTCTCCAGTTCTTAGGGCCAGATGGACACCGAGAGAGGGAGGTGGGGTCAGGGCTGTGGGGGTGGGAGGGGGGTGTGAGGGGTGTGAGGGGGGTGGGGTCAGGTCTGTGGGGTGTGTGGTGTGGGGTGGGGTCAGGGCTGTGGGGGTGTGAGGGGGGTGGGAGGGGTAGGCAGTTGGGAGTCAGTCCGCTTCCTCAGCCTGTATCACGATGAACCTGATGGTGTCCGTCCAGGAGAACAGCAGCATGATGATGATGTCAGAGTGCTGGTTCTGTCCAGGAGAACAGCAGCATGATGATGATGTCAGAGTGCTGGTTAGTCGTGCTGCTGCAGATCTGCTGTGCGTTCCTCCACCCTGCAGGTGGCGCTCTCCTCTCAGCATGAGCTAAGCTGCCGTTGCCCGGGGCGACCTGGGGAGGATGACAGCCGTCGGCCCCATGACGGGCCAGGAGGAGGTGGGCTCAGGGTGGGCGCGGGGGGTCCCAGGGGGCTCAGAGGGGGGCTCGATGGAGCCGACAGGACAGCTCGGACATCTACACGGACGAGGAGGGTTGCCCCCCCCGCACGCCGCCTCACCCCTCTGGAGAGGCTGAACCTGGACATGTGCCAGGACGACAGGTACCTGGGGGACACACCTGGGGACACACCTGGGGGACACACCTGGGGGACAGGTACCTGGGGACACACCTGGATGACAGGTACCTGGGGGACACACCTGGGGGACAGGTACCTGGGGGACACACCTGGGGGACACACCTGGGGGACACACCTGGGGGACAGGTACCTGGGGGACACACCTGGGGGACACACCTGGGGGACACACCTGGGGACACACCTGGGGGACAGGTACCTGGGGGGACACACCTGGGGACACACCTGGGGGACAGGTACCTGGGGGACACACCTGGGGGACACACCTGGGGGACACACCTGGGGGGACACACCTGGGGGACACACCTGGGGGACAGGTACCTGGGGGACACACCTGGGGGACACACCTGGGGGACACACCTGGGGACACACCTGGGGACAGGTACCTGGGGGACACACCTGGGGGACACACCTGGGGGACAGGTACCTGGGGGACACACCTGGGGGACACACCTGGGGGACAGGTACCTGGGGGACACACCTGGGGGACAGGTACCTGGGGGACACACCTGGGGGACACACCTGGGGGACAGGTACCTGGGGGACACACCTGGGGGACACACCTGGGGGACAGGTACCTGGGGGAAACACCTGGGGGGACAGGTACCTGGGGGACACACCTGGGGGACACACCTGGGGGACAGGTACCTGGGGGACACACCTGGGGGACACACCTGGGGGACAGGTACCTGGGGGGGACACCTGGGGGACACACCTGGGGGACACACCTGGGGGACACACCTGGGGGACACACCTGGGGGACACTGCTGGCTCTGAGCGGTGGCACTCATTAGAGGACCAGAAGCTTCCTGTCACTGTTTTAACACTGTGTGTGTGTGTGTGTGTATACCAGGGTGGTGCGGGAGCTGACTGTGGGTCGGAGGATCGGCTTCTACAAGGTCCGGGGAGAGATCGGCTCCGGAAACTTCTCCCACGTCAAACTGGGCATCCATGCCCTCACCAAAGGTGAGTTGTCTTTATGTTTACCTGTCAGTCTACCTGTCTGTCTACCTGCCTGTCTACCTGTCTGTCTACCTGTCTACCTGTCTGTCTACCTGCCTGTCTACCTGTCTGTCTACCTGTCTACCTGTCTGTCTACCTGCCTGTTTACCTGTCTGTCTACCTGTCTACCTGTCTGTCTACCTGCCTGTCTACCTGTCTGTCTACCTGTCTACCTGTCTGTCTACCTGCCTGTCTACCTGTCTGTCTACCTGTCTACCTGCCTGTTTACCTGTCTGTCTACCTGTCTACCTGTCTGTCTACCCTGCCTGTCTACCTGTCTGTCTACCTGTCTACCTGTCTGTCTACCTGCCTGTCTACCTGTCTGTCTACCTGTCTACCTGTCTGTCTACCTGCCTGTCTACCTGTCTGTCTACCTGTCTACCTGTCTGTCTGCCTGCCTGTCTACCTGTCTGTCTGTCTACCTGTCTGTCTGTCTACCTGTCTGTCTACCTGTCTACCTGTCCGTCTGTCTGTCTACCTGCCTGTCTACCTGTCTGTCTGTCTGTCTACCTGTCTGTCTACCTGTCTACCTGTCCGTCTGTCTGTCTACCTGTCTGTCTACCTGTCTACCTGCCTGTCTACTAGTCTGTCTGTCTGTCTACCTGTCCGTCTGTCTGTATACCTGTCTGTCTACCTGTCTACCTGTCTGTCTACCTGTATGTCTGTCTGTCTGTCTACCTGCCTGTCTACCTGTCTGTCTACCTGTCTGTCTTTCTGTCTGTCTACCTGCCTGTCTACCTGTCTGTCTACCTGTCTGTCTACCTGCCTGTCTACCTGTCTGTCTGTCTGTCTACCTGTCTGTCTACCTGTCTACCTGTCCGTCTGTCTGTCTACCTGTCTGTCTACCTGTCTACCTGCCTGTCTACTAGTCTGTCTGTCTGTCTACCTGTCCGTCTGTCTGTCTACCTGTCTGTCTACCTGTCTACCTGTCTGTCTACCTTTATGTCTGTCTGTCTGTCTACCTGCCTGTCTAACTGTCTGTCTACCTGTCTGTCTTTCTGTCTGTGTCTCCTCTGTGCCTGTATATTTGCTGCTGTCTGTCTACCTGTCTGTCTACCCTGTGAAACAGATTAGGTATCTGTAGTTTCCCTAACGACAGCTGGAAATGCTGCTTTCCTCATCAAAGGTGTGTGTGTGAGTGTGTGTGTGAGTGTGTGTGTGTCTCTCACTAGGCCTTGCAAAAACAGAAAGGGGTCAGATGCATTGTGAATGCACTCTAAACGCCGTGGCGACAGTGAAACGTACACTAATCCCAGCTTTAATAATGCATGTCAACGCACAATCACACAGCTCACGCCACAAAGGATCTCTGGTGGGTTCTGTTACCTCAGGTCAATATTATCTCACGTTAAAAGACTCACACACTTGACGTCTAATGACTTAATGGAGCGTCTGTCCTTCACTAGCAACGCCTCTTCGTCTCCCTGCTGCAAGATGTTCTCAGAGGAACATGTATTCATGTTGTGTTCTCAGAGGAACATGTGTTCATGTTGTGTTCTCAGAGGAACATGTGTTCATGTTGTGTTCTCAGAGGAACATGTGTTCATGTTGTGTTCTCAGAGGAACATGTATTCATGTTGTGTTCTCAGGGGAACATGTATTCATGTTGTGTTCTTAGAGGAACATGTATTCATGTTGTGTTCTCAGGGGAACATGTATTCATGTTGTGTTCTCAGGGGAACATGTATTCATGTTGTGTTCTCAGAGGAACATGTATTCATGTTGTGTTCTCAGAGGAACATGTCTTCATGTTGTGTTCTCAGAGGAACATGTATTCATGTTGTGTTCTCAGGGGAACATGTATTCATGTTGTGTTCTCAGGGGAACATGTATTCATGTTGTGTTCTCAGAGGAACATGTATTCATGTTGTGTTCTCAGAGGAACATGTATTCATGTTGTGTTCTCAGGGGAACATGTATTCATGTTGTGTTCTCAGAGGAACATGTATTCATGTTGTGTTCTGGTGAAACATGTATTCATGTTGTGTTCTCAGAGGAACATGTATTCATGTTGTGTTCTCAGGGGAACATGTATTCATATTGTGTTCTTAGAGGAACATGTATTCATGTTGTGTTCTCAGAGGAACATGTCTTCATGTTGTGTTCTCAGGGGAACATGTATTCATATTGTGTTCTCAGGGGAACATGTATTCATGTTGTGTTCTCAGAGAAACATGTGTTCATATTGTGTTCTCAGAGGAACATGTATTCATGTTGTGTTTCTCAGGGGAACATGTATTCGTGTTGTGTTCTCAGAGGAACATGTCTTCATATTGTGTTCTCAGGGGAACATGTATTCATGTTGTGTTCTCAGAGAAACATGTGTTCATATTGTGTTCTCAGAGGAACATGTATTCATGTTGTGTTCTCAGGGGAACATGTATTCATGTTGTGTTCTCAGAGAAACATGTATTCATGTTGTGTTCTCAGAGGAACATGTATTCATGTTGTGTTCTCAGAGGAACATGTCTTCATGTTGTGTTCTCGGAGGAAAATGTATTCATATTGTGTTCTCAGAGGAACATGTATTCATATTGTGTTCTTAGAGGAACATGTATTCATGTTGTGTTCTCAGAGGAACATGTCTTCATGTTGTGTTCTCAGGGGAACATGTATTCATATTGTGTTCTGGTGAAACATGTATTCATGTTGTGTTCTCAGAGGAACATGTATTCATGTTGTGTTCTCAGAGGAACATGTCTTCATGTTGTGTTCTCAGAGGAACATGTCTTCATGTTGTGTTCTCAGAGGAACATGTATTCATGTTGTGTTCTTAGAGGAACATGTATTCATGTTGTGTTCTGGTGAAAACAGGATCTTTTCTCAGAAGCCAGGACTCCACAGGAGGTGAACCAGAGTGATGTCTTCTGATTGGCTTCTTAAAGCTAATCCCCAATCAGCACCAAGTGACCAGTTGCTTCAGGGTGGTTTAGTGTGTTTCCACATCTGCCACGCGTACAGAGTGTTTTCTCTACATAAATCCAGTTTTCTGCTATCAGTACTTTAGTTTACCTCACTATTTTTCTGACAACTTGTTACTTTCACTCCTTAATTTTTTTACACAAATGTGTGTACTTTCTACTTATTACATTTTAAAGCCAGGATTTTAACTTTTATTTTACAGTAATCTGTATTTGGTGGCATGATCAATATTTTAAAAAAATATTTAAAAAAGAGGTTTTATACAGATTGAAAACATATTTTCTAATAAGTCACCAAAAAATGCATTTACCTCTACTGTACTCTACCCCTCTCAAAGTTCTCAAAGGTCCTAAAAAAACATATTTTACCAGCGTCTTTTTAAACATGATGTCGTGAAAAATATTCAATGTTTTCAACCAATATCCAAGTTTGAAACAGCCCTGGAACTCAACAAGGTTTGAAGCAAAGTGTTTTATTAGAAGTCAGAGAGACAAAGATTCCCAACGTGAGGCTGGATGCTCAGCTTAAGTTTAGGGTGTCAAAATGAATAAAGGAGAATGGATAACTTCATAAAAAGCACTATATGTATGAAAAATACAAACCAAAATCTGTACTGGCTGTAGATGCTTGTGTTCTCCCTCCCCAGACAAGGTGGCCATCAAGATCCTGGATAAGACCAAGCTGGATCAGAAGACCCAGAGGCTGCTGTCCAGAGAGATCTCCAGCATGGAGAGGCTCCACCACCCCAACATCATACGGCTGTACGAGGTAGCACACACACACGCACACACACACACACACTCACACACACACACACACACACACACACACCACATACACGCACACACACACACACACACACACAGCTTCCGTACAATGCCCTTGTGTCTGTGCTGAACACCCCTGCCCCCCCCCAAGGTGGTGGAGACGTTGTCACGGTTACACCTGGTGATGGAGTACGCGGCCGGAGGGGAGCTCTACTCCAAGATCACCTCCGAGGGGAAGCTGTCCGACATCGACAGCAAGATGGGTCTTCTCCCAGATCCTGTCAGCCGTCAAGCACATGGTCAGCCCTCCTCTCCTCTCCTCTCCTCCCTCTCCTCCTCTCCTCTCCTCCCTCTCCTCTCCTCTCCTCTCCTCTCCCCTCCTCTCCTCTCCTCCTCTCCTCTCCTCCTCTCCTCTCCTCTCCTCCCTCTCCCCTCCTCTCCTCTCCTCTCCTCTCTCCTCTCCTCTCCTCTCCTCTCCTCTCCTCTCCTCTCCTCTCCTCTCCCTCTCCTCTCCTCTCCTCTCCCTCCTCCTCTCCTCCTCTCCTCTCCTCTCCTCTCCTCTCCTCTCCTCTCCCCTCCTCTCCTCTCCTCTCCTCTCCTCTCCTCTCCTCTCCTCTCCTCTCCTCTCCTCTCCTCTCTCCCTCCTCTCCTCTCCTCCTCCTCTTCCTCTCCTCTCCCTCTCCTCTCCTCTCCTCTCCCCTCCTCTCCTCTCCCTCCCTCTCCCTCTCCTCCCTCTCTCTCCTCCCTCCCCTCCTCTCCTCTCCTCTCCTCTCTCTCTCTCTCCTCTCCTCTCCCTCCTCTCCTCTCTCCCCTCTCCTCTCCTCTCCTCTCCCCACTCACCCTACTCCCTAAAACAGAGTAAAAGAGAGGGAAAAGAGATGGATGGAGAATGGGAAGGATTGGCTGAGATGATCTGGCTCTCTCTCGCCCTCCTGTGGCCTCAAGGTGTCTCCACATGTTGACATTTGACTTTAATCTTAATCTAATCTACCCCCCCACCTTGTTTGGCGATTATGTCCTCCAGCACGACAACAGCATCATCCACCGTGACCTGAAGGCAGAGAACGTGTTCTACACCTGCAGCACCTGCGTCAAGGTGGGCGACTTCGGCTTCAGCACACTGAGTCGCCGCGGTGAGACCCTCAACACGTTCTGCGGCTCCCCGCCCTACGCCGCCCCGGAGCTGTTCAGAGACGAGCGCTACCTGGGCGTGCTGGTGGACGTGTGGGCGCTGGGCGTCATGCTGTTCTTCATGGTGACGGGGACCATGCCGTTCAGGGCCGACACGGTGGCCAAGCTGAAGCGCTGCATCCTGGACGGAGCGTACCTCGTCCCCCCCTGGGTCCCCGAGGCGTGCCAGCGCCTCGTCAGAGGGATCCTCCAGCCTCAGCCATCAGACCGCTGCAGCGTGGAGCAGATGATGGCCTGCAACTGGCTGCTGCCCGTGGACTTCCCCCGAGCCATGGAGCCCTTCCAGCTGGAGCCGTCGTACCTGGCGGAGCGTGGGGCGGGCGAGCTGGAGGAGGAGGAGGTGGAGGTGAGGGCGGCGTTGCTGAACCTGGGCATCACCGCAGAGCACATCCTCAACAACCAGGGCAAGGACTGCCGCAGCTCCATCACCGGGGTTTACCGGATCCTGCTGCACCGGGCACACAAGCGCAGGGCGGTGGACAGCATGCCCGTGGTCACGCACGTGGTCCCGGCCAGCGGGGGGGGCAAGAAGGAGCGGTTTGGGGCGTACCGGAGTCTGAGGCACACGTCCAAGCTCTGTCTGATCCTGTGACTGGGCAGAGACCAGGGGGGACACGGGGAGACCAGGGTGACACCAGGGTGACACGGGGACAACAGGGTGACTACAGGAGTCTGTTGAAAGGGTTCTCCATGCTTGGAGTTTGCACCTGACATGATCACACTTTACCAGTTTTGAATGTTTTCAAGGACAATGTTCACTCAACAATACCTTCTTACCAAGAGCGATTTTAATTTGGATTACAGAACATTACGTGGCTAATTGCTTGCAACACATGTTCATAAGCACCACACACATATATCAAGACTTATGACCCAGCACCTAACCAGTTGTAGCATTATTCAAGAAGCAGGCATAGATCATATCACATATTATAATCACACTTTTTCTCAAATGCCTTGGTTCATTTTCCCCCAGTACACATGATGATTGTACACATGGTGATTGTACACATGGTGATTGTACACATGGTGATTGTACACATGATGATTGTACACATGATGATTGTACACATGGTGATTGTACACATGGTGATTGTACACATGGTGATTGTACACATGATGATTGTACACATGGTGATTGTACACATGATGATTGTACACATGGTGATTGTACACATGATGATTGTACACATGATGATTGTACACATGGTGATTGTACACATGGTGATTGTACACATGGTGATTGTACACATGGTGATTGTACACATGATGATGATTGTACACATGATGATTGTACACATGGTGATTGTACACATGGTGATTGTACACATGGTGATTGTACACATGATGATACATGATGATTGTACACATGGTGATTGTACATGAGTACATGATGATGTACACATGGTGATTGTACACATGATGATACATGATGATTGTACACATGGTGATTGTACACATGGTGATTGTACACATGGTGATTGTACACATGGTGATTGTACTTTGTAATGATTGTATGTCCGTGTTCCTGTGTCCTGCACCATCAACTAATAACTAATGCAGTTTGACCGGGTTTATCACTTCTGATCAGGGTGTAATAGCAAGTGTGTAGAGAACGATCAATAATGTTGCTTGGTCACTCTCAGATCGCCCCTCTGCCCATATAAGGGCCTGAGTTTGTTACCTCAGACATAAAGAAGGATGACGGTTTATTTTTGTACACATTAATCTGTCAGTTCTACCTAGAACTCTGTCCTATTTAAATATGGATTAAAATATTTAAATACTTTTTGGGTCTTTATTTGTTGTATTCGATGTCTCTTCGTATATTTATAAGTAGGCTATCTTTAAATATAGACATTCTACATTACGACACGTAATCTCACAGTTAGATGTTTAGCTCAAAAAAAGTGAAAAGTGGATGAATCACTTTTTAAGGGGCACTATTTCGACAGCGCCATTGGACTGCGCTTCAATATCTCCATCTAGTGTTTAAAGTGTGAATTACAAGTGCAGTTCTCACAGTAAACCACCAGATGGCGATGGTAAAACGTATCTAGAAACGTTTGTATGAGAATGACTACATCCCCCAGATGGAATGTCGCGTACGATGCGGAAGCGGAAGTGTCTTACGTGGTGACGCACTTTCTGTCTTGTTGGAAGGTGATTTCAGAAATTTCATCAGGAAGTGCTTTGGCTAGAGAAACCCACACATACCCAGGAAACTAGTCACTGATTCACGCGAATGGTATTCTATCTCGATTCAAACTTAACGTAAAAGGTAAGACAAACAGATAATCAAATAGCTATCGAATCAAACGTCTATGTTGTCTTAGTTATCGTTGACGACCACGCCCTCTACGGAACAATAAGTCTTGTGTTGTGTTTACTGTGTGTACATCCGCGTTCGCTCATTCTCTTGTTCCCTGGCTGTGGTGGAATCTATCAGATTTACCTGTGAACACATTGTGAAGTTGTAATGATCATCGTGTTTGATTTGCATACGAGATTACATTAAAAAAAGACAGTTAAGTTGTTTTGAATAGCCTCACGTTTGTAATGAACGGTGTGGGCGTGTCCAGTGTCAGATGGGTATGCAGCAACAATGTCGGACATCATCATGTATGGGCTTTAAATAATAATAATAGTTTATTTTAAAGTATATTAGCCACTGTAGGCCTACCATAATTATAAATAATGATATGGTATAACATAGGCTAATTGTTAGCCTATTTCCCACATGTGCAGGGTTTTGATACATAAATGTCATTCGCAAAGGCAATATTAGCCTAATAGCCTATATCAAAACAAGTTAAATTATTCCGATTTGGCATTAGAACTAATCAGACTTCATCTGTAAGCCCCACGTCTGTTAACAAGAATATTGCAAGCCTCCAAGTTTGGTAGCAAATCTATGCAGGATTCCATGGTAAACCAGAGTTATTGCATTAGTTATGTTTTCCAGATTCTTGTTTATGTACAGTACATGCTACCTTATATTCCCAGTGTTAGCAAACGCTAGCACAGACGTCAAACTTTAAATCACAACAACACTTGCTGGTGTTTTTTCCTGACCAGATGTCCGTCATCACCGAGGATCTCCCGGATATGGACGGAGTGGAGCTGTTGGGATTACTGTTCCAGGATGTTGACAGCTGCGCGGCGGATACGTTCTTTCACAACGGGAACCATCTCATGGAGGATTGGCTTTCCGAACAAGACGTAAGTGGAGCAATTACACAGTAATGTAGATTTGAAATCGCCTCCAGTACACCGGAAACTAATTTACCGAAAATGTCCTACAGCGGAAGTTCGCCAGTACGATTGTGCACAGCTCGCTGTCGAAACAGTGCCCCTTAAAAACCCGTTCCATAGGGCTGCGCTTTACCATTGCCACCTGGTGGTTTACTGTGAGAACTGCACTTGTAATTCACACTTTAAACTACTAGATGGCGGTATTGAAGCGCAGCCCAATGTCGCTTTCGAAATAGTACCCCTTAAAAAATGATCATCCACTTTCACACACGCTGACTTTCAATGACACAATGTGAACTAGCAGAGCAGCATTCTGAGGTCGATCTCTATCTGATCTCTGATATCTCGATATATAGCTCTCTCTCTCTCTCTAGCTCTCTCTCTCTCTATCTCTCTCTCTCTATCTCTCTACTCTCTCTCTCTCTCTCTCTCTCTCTCTATCTCTCTCTCTCTCTCCTCTCTCTCTCTCTCTCTCTCTCTCTATCTCTCAGATGTTGGGTGGCCTGGACACTGAGGACTTCCTGTCTAGCTTGCTGGACGTAGAAGACAACATGGTCCCCTCCTGTCCGTCCCTCTCTCCTCACGGCAGCGACAGCGGCATATCGGACCACAGCAGCTCTGGTAAAACCCCGCCAGGCTGCCCCAGCCCCCAGGGCAGCGACCCTCCGCCCAGCCCCGGCTGCTACTCCCAGCCCACCTCGGTGCTCTCTGAGCTGGCCAGGGGGTCAGGTGAGGCCCTGGCTGAGAGGGCCGTGGCGGTGCAGACAGAGCACAGCTACGCCCTCCTACAGGGAGGCCTGCTGCAGGGAGAGAGGCCGGACGACGCCCTGCAGAGCGTGAGGGCAGACAAGCCAGACGAGGACGTCTTCATAGACCTGGGTGAGCTGGAGGGCTCGGTTACGGTAGTCATGGCGATGCCACCCGTAGACGCATGTGGCGTTACTATGTGTGTGTGTGTTCCAGATGAGCTGGACAGTGAAGGGATGGAGCAGGAAGACTCCAGTGAGCCAGACTGCACTCTGTCCATGGAGGACTCGTCTCAGAGCAACAACATGGACATGGTGAGCTGCACATCTATCCTACACTGTAGCCATCCTGGGGACTTGAAGGTTCACAATGAAATAGGACTCAGAGACATTTGGGGTTAACATCAATTGTCCTTTAATAACGGATGTCAGGGTAGCTGGGACAAACTTGAAATGAGGATTCTTCCTTTGTCCAGTTCCAGTTTAAGGAGATCGTTCTGACTGACGAGGAGAAGAGGCTTCTGGATAAAGAAGGATCTAGCATTCCAGCTCACATGCCCCTCACCAAGGTAACACCACTCACCATGGTAACATGCCCCTCACCATGGTAACACCACTCACCATGGTAACATGCCCCTCACCAAGGTAACACCACTCACCATGGTAACATGCCCCTCACCATGGTAACATGCCCCTCACCATGGTAACATGCCCCTCACCAAGGTAACACCACTCACCATGGTAACATGCCCCTCACCAAGGTAACACCACTCACCATGGTAACATGCCCCTCACCATGGTAACATGCCCCTCACCATGGTAACATTAGAGCATCCCCTGTCCTAGGCGGAGGAGAGGGTTCTGAAGAGGGTGAGGAGGAAGATCAGGAACAAACAGTCTGCTCAGGAGAGCCGCAAGAAGAAGAAGGTGTACGTGGACGGACTGGAGAACAGGTGAGGGGGAGAGGTTACAGTCACTGGAGAACAGGTGAGGGGGAGAGGTTACAGTCACTGGAGAACAGGTGAGGGGGAGAGGTTACAGTCACTGGAGAACAGGTGAGGGGGAGAGGTTACAGTCACTGGAGAACAGGTGAGGGGGAGAGGTTACAGTCACTGGAGAACAGGTGAGGGGGAGAGGTTACAGTCACTGGAGAACAGGTGAGGGGGAGAGGTTACAGTCACTGGAGAACAGGTGAGGGGGAGAGGTTACAGTCACTGGAGAACAGGTGAGGGGGAGAGGTTACATTCACTGGAGTTAAGGATCCTTACATAAGGAACCCTTACAGTGTTTAATTGGAGCGTGTGTGTTTGTGTGTGTGTGTGTGTTCTCTATGTTCAGGGTTGCCATGTGCACAGCCCATAACCAGGAACTGCAGAAGAAGGTCTCCCTGCTCCAGAAACAGAACATGTAAGAACACTAGAACACTGCAGTCAGAACCCTAGAACACTGCAGTTAGAACACTAGAACACTGCAGTCAGAACCCTAGAACACTGCAGTTAGAACACTAGAACACTGCAGTCAGAACCCTAGAACACTGCAGTTAGAACACTAGAACACTGCAGTCAGAACCCTAGAACACTGCAGTCAGAACCCTAGAACACTGCAGTTAGAACACTAGAACACTGCAGTCAGAACCCTAGAACACTGCAGTTAGAACACTAGAACACTGCAGTTAGAACACTAAAACACTGCAGTTAGAACACTGCAGTTAGAACACTAGAACACTGCAGTTAGAACACTGCAGTCAGAACACTAGAACACTGCAGTTAGAACACTAGAACACTGCAGTTAGAACACTGCAGTTAGAACACTAGAACACTGCAGTTAGAACACTAGAACACTGCAGTTAGAACACTAGAACACTGCAGTTAGAACACTAGAACACTGCAGTTAGAACACTAGAACACTGCAGTTAGAACACTGCAGTTAGAACACTAGAACACTGCAGTTAGAACACTGCAGTTAGAACACTAGAACACTGCAGTTAGAACACTAGAACACTGCAGTTAGAACACTAGAACACTGCAGTTAGAACACTAGAACACTGCAGTTAGAACACTAGAACACTGCAGTTAGAACACTGCAGTTAGAACACTAGAACACTGCAGTTAGAACACTAGAACACTGCAGTTAGAACACTAGAACACTGCAGTCAGAACCCTAGAACACTGCAGTTAGAACACTAGAACACTGCAGTCAGAACCCTAGAACACTGCAGTTAGAACACTGCAGTTAGAACACTAGAACACTGCAGTTAGAACACTAGAACACTGCAGTTAGAACACTGCAGTTAGAACACTGCAGTCAGAACCCTAGAACACTGCAGTTAGAACACTAGAACACTGCAGTTAGAACACTGCAGTCAGAATACTAGAACACTGCAGTCAGAATACTAGAACACTGCAGTTAGAACACTAGAACACTGGAGTTAAAACACTAGAACACTGCAGTTAGAACACTACTGTTAGAACACTGCAGTAAGAACACTGCTGTTCAGAAGTCAGGTTCAGTGCAGTTAGAATAAAGCTCTCTCTCTCTCCTGCAGGACTCTGATAGAGCAGCTGAAGAAGCTACAGTCCATGATGAAGATGTCCACCATGAAGACCTCCACCACCAGCACCTGCATCATGGTACACACACACACACACACACACACACACACACACACACACACACACACACACACACACACACACCACACACACACACACACACAGCCCTCCACCACCAGCACCTGCATCATGGTACACACACACACACACACACACACCCAGCCCTGACTGCCGCTCCTCTCCTGCAGGTGTTCCTCCTGTCCTTCTGCCTCATCATCTTCCCCTCCGTCAACCCGTTTGGGAGGAGCCCTGGGAAGGAGCAGTACACCCCCTCCTCCAGTGAGTACCTCACACACACACACACACACACACACACACACACACACACACACACTCACACTCTCACACTCTCACACTCTCACACACACACACACACACACACTCACACACTCACACACTCTCTCACTCACACAGACTAATCAGGGTAAATCAGGGTAGCCTCATGTGTCTCCCCTCCTCAGTCGTGTCCAGGACGCTGCGCTCCTTCCCCGGGGAGGAGGCTCTGGAGGTGTCCTACCCCGACGCTCTGGAGGTGTCCTACCCCGAGCCTGGCCATGTGGAGGAGCTGGGGCACGTGGAGGAGCCTGTGTACCTCCCCACGGTGGACAACGTGAAGGCCGTGTTTGCTGGCGGACAAAACCACACCCCCGACTACCAGAGGGTGGAGCAGCCCGACTCGGAGACCGGCGTCAACGGCAACTCCTCCGCAGACTTCCCCAACCCCTCCGGCCAATCGGGGCAGGCGGAGCAGAGCACGGGCCACGCCCCCGAGGGAGTGGGGGCGGGGCCGCGGGAGGGGGCGGGCCAGGTGGTGTTGGAGGCGGCGGGGGGAGACGAGAGGTGGTTGGAGAGGAAGCCTACGTCAGTCATCCTGCAACAGCACCGCTCAGACGAGATGTAGGAGGAGCCAGCGAGAGGGAGGGGAGGAGCTTACTGTTCAGGAGGGTGGGGTTCCCTTTAAGGGAAAGGGGTGGAGCCATGTGTAAAATGGCTGTGGTTTCGGGAAAGGTGCGCGGTCATAATAGAGAAAGGGGCGTGGCCATATCGAACAAATGGGCCTGGTCATGGAAAGGGGCGTGGTCATAATGGACACGGCAGGGGGTGGGGGGCGGAGTTCCAGCCAGGAAGTAAGCTTAAAGGGAAACAAACCGTCCTATTAGACGTGATGCACATGAATAATTATGATAACGAAATAATGTTACCGTCCTCGAGCCTCCCTGGTCTGTGGACTCCTGTAGATCCAGCTGTTCTTCCTGGTGTCCTGTGGCCACCTCCAGGCCCCACACACACTGCTGAGGAGTGAGAACATACGTCTCTATTCAGCTCTCTCTCTGTCACTAGGGGTGGGGGGAGGGGCGGGGGGGGTGTAGGGTTTACCTGTACTGGACCTGGCCCATGTTAGTACCCCATAATAATCCACACGGTCGTCGTGGAGATTGCACAGCCTGCACTCTGTAATGTATAGAATGTCGTTCATGAAGTTTGGAAGCGTTGGAACTTTAGCCATTGCAGGACATTTGGCCCTTATTAGACTACGAACTTGTTGATTATTTATGTTTTACATTCCAGTAATGACCCTTGCAACAAGGGGAGTAAGGATCTAGGCTTTCTACTACTGTACTCTTTTTTAATTGTCTTACAAATAAAAAGGAAATATTATTGTTAATTTTGAATTTCTTTGGACAGCGATTGCTCCCAGCACCGTGTTTGTGACCAGACTAACCCGTTTATTTTACTGTTGCAGTACAAATATCGAAATGTAATGACCTGTTTTACCAGTGAGGCATTTTTGTCACATGTTTTGTTAAAATATTAATCGTTATTCATGAATTCTAAAATGGTGTTGGACTCTGTCCTTAGGACGTTAGGGATCTGTGAGTGAGATTCGGTGTGTTTAATGTCGTAGGAAGCACTGATTTATATATACTCTATAGTGCAAGTTCTGAAATGTAAATATCGACTGGAATGATTATACCTATGTACAAGATATGTCCCTGTTCATCTATACAATGATGCATAAATAAATACTTTTTTTTAATTAAAAAGAGTTTCTTGGGGTTCTTGTTGACTGTGGCAGTTTCCTAGTTCACAGAAATAAACAGTTACAACTCAACTCATTCAATTCAAACGAGAAACTTAATTACGATCTTACAATTCCCCTATGACGCGAGGTATTGTAAGGAGCTAAATCAGGGCCAAATGTTTTGTTAATTCGAAAAAAAAATCTATAGTTGAAAAACTAAAACTTGACATTGAAAATGTAAGTTGTGGTCGAAAACAAGAAAAATAAAACCATGTTGTCAAAGAAAAAATAAGTGTACCAAATACTTTTTCAGGTTGACAAAAATGTCGATACAATTCTGGAATTATTTTGTATAAGTTATTAATTTTCATTTTCACTTTTATATTTTCACATAGTTTCAAATTTCATGTTTTCAGACTTTTGGCCCCGATTTTGCGTAGGGGGCGTGGCTTCAACTCAGAGGCGGGAAATATGAGTGACAGCCTAACAAAGAGGCAGAAGACACGCGAAATAGGTGTGTAAACCCGTGTCATAGATACCAGAAGTATGAGACTGGGTTGGCGGAGCGGAGCGCGACGAAAAAAAACCCTGAAACTGTCTAGTGTTCTTCCTCACAAGATGCCGCAGGTATACACGTTGCTGTAATTTAAACGATCACAGTTAACCTCTGAACGAACCTGAAAGTTAGTTACCTAGCCTGTGTTTAAAAGAACTAGCCTAGCTAAATCTAGCGTTGATCAACGATAGCAAGCTAGCCGCTTGCTAGCTATCAGCAGCAGCTGATTTAGTGGCTTTAATCACAGTACACATGCTCACGTTGTGTGTTTCTGGACACTAATGAACGTTTTCTACGATGAGGTGGACTCGCTCATCACCGCCATCACCACCAACGGAGCACCCCAGCAAGTGTTTCACCATCCAGAGGACGCTCGATGGACGTCTGCAGGTAGGGAACACCTGAGAGAGTAATCCAGCAGTATCCAACAGTAATCCAGCACATCTGATTCTAGGAATGATCAGGTTGATCAGGTAGCTAGTGTTGGATCAGGTCAGATAAGTGTGGTTGGAGCAAAAACCAACAGGCAGGTAGCTCTCCAGGAACAGGGCTGGGAGACCCCTGCTCTAACCACTAAGCTGGTCCCAGTGATACACGACTGTCCGAACAGGGGACAGTTTACAGGAAGTCTTTTGCTCTTCCTGTCGCCTGTTTACTGTCGCGGTGTGACGTTGATGGTGCGAGTGAGTGATGGATCCAACGTCCAATCATGTTTGTCTGTTTTCTCTCTCTCTCCCCTACAGACCTATCAGGCTTGACCTTGACCAGTTCAGGTGAGTGAGGGCGGGCAAGACCCTTGTGTGCTGACTGTTTGCATCTGAGACATTCTGATTGATCTCTTTCTGCCTGTTACACTCTCTTTCTCCTCTCCACTCTGCCTCCTCTCCCCCTCCCTCCCCAGTCCCCAGCACAGGTCTGATGGTGAAGGATGAGTACGACTTTGACGGCCAGCCCTCGCTGCCCTCCCTGGACGGGAGTGGCAACCTCCAGACCATCCAGCACCCCCCCTCCAGCCGCGGAGGCGCTGCCTCCGAGCCCTTCAGCGCCCCCAACCTCATGCCTCCCTCCGAGGCAGCCGCCTCGTCCTTCTCCGCCACCGCCGCCGGAACAGGAAGTAAGACCATTTGGCGTGTGTGTTTTGGAACTGGATCGTAGAGATGTTGTTGTTGTTGTTGAAGCTTTGTTGAAGGAGATGTCAGAGAGATGGGATGGTATTCTAGCTAGAGTGAGTCTTATACTTAAGTCTCTCACCTGCCATTATTATTATTATTGTTATCCTAGAGATGAAATGACGATCATTGTACAGGGTGATTGAAGAATAACAGCAGCTTGTAAGAATGCTAAGTACCTGGTTCAGGTTGTGATGACTGTGTCCACTTCAAACGTAGAGCTGCCTGCTCAGTCACGGCCGTGTGAGCTCTCCAAACAGTTTCGTCAACAGGAAACGGCCATTGCTGTTGCCTTGGCTCCGAGTTCTCAACATTAACACATGATTTGTGATGACGCTCGATTTCAATCTGTGTCTGATGATAGAGGGAATACTCTTCATCTTCGCAGGGTAAGCTAAACTTGGGTGAAAATGTTTTTATTGACAAAGAAAATCCAGTACAGATACAGAAAACATCAAAATGAAAGAAAAAATACGATCTTGCGGTATCCGTAGCTTCAAGTTCAATCTCCCCCCCTGAGATGGTGTCTACAGTCCATTGTGTTCTAGAAGGCAGATCACTTATGAATTTCCTGGTGCAATTATACCACATCCCCTGAGTGGAGTTTGGTTTATAAAACGCTGTGACATCGCTTATTTTGTGTCTTGTCACTAAGAACTACTCATCAACATTGCCACAGTTAATATTAATGCAATTCGGAACACACTGTAGCTGTAGGTAGGCAAATATCAGGTACCTGGACTATCCTGAACATCTTCATCTGTTAACAGGGCTTACAATACAAAATATTCTGAAAAAAAATTACATCTACAGTTTTCTTTTTAAAAGAAGGGGTTAGCGAAAGCAGTATTAATAAGCCACGTTCATGATTTCCTGTTCTAAGTAAAGTCTGTTTATGGCATCTCAAGTGCGAGCCATCAGTCCAAGGCTCAAAAAGCAAACGAGCAAAAAGTATGAAGACCAGGTTTACCATCGGGAGTCTTGAAAGCTTCCAAAGATGTTTTAAACTGTTTAACGTGGTAACCATCGGCAACAAACCAATCACATTGAGTATGAGAGGATGTTGTTGGGGGTGTTGATGGTGGTACTGGTCCAAACTCAACGGATTTGCTTCTCAGCTACCTGGGTCGCAGAGAGTCTGAACTTGAATCTGACTGATCCAAACGTTGTGTGTTAAACACCCTCACCTGTCTTAACATGTCATGTTATTTGGTGGCTGAGGTTGATTGACAGCTGTGTGTGTGTGTGTGTAGACTCTGTAGGATCATGTATGAGTTAGTGTGTGTGTGTGTTTTGGATGCATGTGTAAACGTGTGTGTGTTTTGGAAGAATGTGTAAGTGTGTGTGTGTGTGTGTGTTGCAGATGAGAACGGCATCGTGTTTGAGGCGGAGGTGAGTCGTGACGAGGCTCTGACCACTCTGGAGCTGTACAAGCAGACCAGCCCTGGACTGTCCTCCCTAAACTCTCTCCAGGGAGTCCTGCTGGCCATTGACCGCAGCGGGGTGAGACCCTCACCCTACACACACACACTACACACACACTCCAGGCTCTGCTGGCTGCTAGCTGACAGCTCCTGTGTTTCCAGCACTTGTCTCTGGTGTACCTGGGGCGGCGGTCCAGGACCAAGAGTGACCTCAGCATGAAGATGTACGAGGAGGAGATCCAGGTGAGGGTCGGGCAGGGTCACCATGACGCCATGTGTCTCATCACGGGCCATTCCTGGCTGCTGCTGTGTTTGTGTGTGGTACGTACAGCCTCTGAGGTGGTATCTCTTTGTGTGTGTGTGTGTGTGTAGGAGTGGTATGCTGAGTACTCCAGAGAGAACCTGCCCCAGACAGACTGTATCCTGGAGAGACCGCTGGAGAGACCGCTGGAGAGACCGCTGGAGAGACCGCTGGAGAGACCGCTGGAGAGACCGCTGGAGAGACCGCTGGAGAGACCGCTGGAGAGACCGCTGGAGAGACCGCTGGAGAGACCGCTGGAGAGACCGCTGGAGAGACCGCTGGAGAGACCGCTGGAGAGACCGCTGGAGAGACCGCTGGAGAGCCCCGGCCCGTCGCCTTCACCTGAGCCCCAGCGCAATGCCCTCACAGGGACCATCATCTAACAGACACGCTAGTGTGTACGATAAGGGAGTGTGAACCATGAAGGCGAGTGGCTACTTTTCTTATGTTGAGACCAGATAACGTTCTTTCACCTCATAACATGCCCTAGTTTAGAGGCACATTGTTAAAACCAGGTAGGGTGACACTCCAGTCCAACACACACACACAGCTCTCAGATCAGTCCCTGCCCTGTAACAACCTACAGCTACGATATATCTCCTAACCAAATGGAAGATTTTACTTTTATATCTCGTTATTCTGTAAGTGTATTATAATGTATCTGGTGTATTGAATAATGAATACTTTTATTAAACTGGGGTTAAAGGGGTCCAGTGGAGGCTCCTCTCTGTCCTCGTCTCAGTACTGAAGGTCCAGTCAGTGCAAGCTGGAGGAACATCACAGTGTCTGGCTTCACCTCCTTGAGAGGAGAATCCCTCAGGGCAGCAGGTCAGACAGCTACAAACGGTACAGCACAGGAAAAAGTGCACTGAGCCCAGAATATTCCAGAATATTTTATTTTTGTTTGTTCCGGGTCTGTCGTCATTCTGAGGCCCAGTTCCGGCGTGTTCCGGCGTGTTCCGGGTCCGCCTCAGGCTGAGCCCACGCTGATCTTGCCAAACTCCGTGAGCAGCGCCACGATGATGAAGACCGCGTAGAAGGCGAGGAGGAAGATGCCGTAGGACCGGCCCAGGTGGAACCGGCACAGGGGCACGATGACGAAGGACAGAACCAGGGACAGGCCCAGAGAACCTGCTAGAACCACGTCAGCAAACCTGCCGGATCCAGCTGAAGAAGAAGAGGTAAGAGGAATGAGAACACTGATTCCTGGTGACGTAGATCTCTGAACAGACATCCGCAGGGACGTTTACCTGCAGGACTTTGTTGTGGGTGTAAAGGTGTTGCAGCAGACAGCCGAGCCCCACGCCATGTCTGAGAGGAACCTGGTCAAGGAAAGTCTCCCTGCTCTGGGCTCCTCACCCCATTTACATTTATTCATTTAGCAGACACTTTTATCCAAAGCCACTTCCAAGAGAGAGCTTTACAAAGTGCATAGGTCACTGATAATAACAACAAGAAACACATCACCCGACTCATTGGTACATAGCTACATTGCTAACTCCCTTATAAACTATACACCAGAAGCAGTCATAAGAAGATTGGTGATTCGGCCGCTGTCAATTACAGTTCCCAAAACTAGGGAACAAATTACCCAGAAATATTAGGGAAGCAAACATGCTAGATATTTTTTAAAGACATCTTAAAACCTACCTTTTTACCCAAGCATTTAAGTCATTTGATCTCAGAAGGGTTCTACTACTTTTATGAGTTATATTATTGTTTTTATAGATTTGCTATTTTAATTATTACTTTTATCACTTGTATTGTTGTTTTTATAGATTTGCTATTTTAATTATTACTTTTATCACTTGTATTGTTGTTTTTATAGATTTGCTATTTTAATTATTACTTTTATCACTTGTATTGTTGTTTTTATACATTTGCTATTTTCATTATTACTTTTATCACTTGTATTATTGTTTTTATAGATTTGATATTTTAATTATTACTTTTATCACTTGTATTGTTGTTTTTATACATTTGCTATTTTCATTATTACTTTTATCACTTGTATTATTGTTTTTATAGATTTGATATTTAAATTATACTTTTATACTTGTATTGTTGTTTTTATAGATTTGATATTTCATTTTTACTTTTATCACTTGTATTATTGTTTTGATTGATTTGATGTAAAGCACCTTGAGCTACAATTCTTGTATGAAATGTGCTATAGAAATAAAGTCTCTGTGGCCTGATGTCGTCACGCAAGGAGTTTGTGTTGGACAACTTTGTTTTGGAGCGAAGCTTCATCTGACTGCTCAACAAATCCAAGGTGCAGTTTCTACATTACAGGCTGCTACTGCATGTCAGACCTTAGTCATTTTACACTTGGTGGACTTTGTGTTTTGGAAGGTGGAACTATCAACTAGAGCCACTCATTGACACTGCAAAGCTTCATCTGACTGATACAAACATTGGGTGTTAGGTACGGGACAGCTTGGGCACTTCAGTATGCCTCAGTGAAGCTGGACAAGAGCTAGAGACCCTAACAGTCAAACACTTGTGGCCTGATGTCGTCATTACATTGTTTTGGAGCAAAGCTTCATCTGACTGCTCAACAAAAGCCACTCCACACCTCTCCTTCCCTGTAGCTCCTCCTACTTATTGTGACAACTAGGAACTAGAGTGAAGCTTCACCTGCCTCACCTGCCACCTGACTTCGACACTGCGAAGCTTCATCTGATAGCTCCTCCCCCCAACAGTGACCAAAAATGGTCACAGCCCAAACCCCTCCCTCTTTCCCGGTGGCCCCTCCTCCTTTCCATAAGGCCCCTCCCCCCTTTTCACAGTGGCTCCTCCATCCTCACCCAAATTCGGAAATTTTCGGCTGCCTCCCCGGCCGGCTACAATCAGCATGAACATACAGAAATGTTTGATAAAAGACCCTGTTGATGGCTTCCTAGACTCGATGACCTCTTAGATTATTGCTGCGAAACACCGGGGGGGGAGTTTGCCCCCCCCCCTGCCTCGTGTAGCCGGGGCGGCTCCAGACAACCATGGGTGACTACTCAACCCGACCGTGGTTGAGGATTCGAACCGGAAATTTGTGAACACCGAGTATCCAGCTACTCTTTATTATTCACGCCCTTAGACCGCCACACCACGGAAGCCCTTCGCAGAAAAGGACTTTCTCCGGGCGTTCTTCACATGGTTTTCCATGACAATCTGGACTTCACAGCCTGGATTCAAAAAAATAAAACTCTTGCTTGGAAGGCTAAGTCCCTCACCTGGGACCCATTGACACTCCTCTTGGGTATTTCACTGGAAGACTTGCACATTGACTTCAATTAAAACTCAAATGTGGGTGGGGATTCAACTAGCCATGTCACAACTCCCATCTAGCCAATGACTCATCATTAACGACCGCCACTAAATTATGGCAATATCATTCCTTTTCTCCGGGTGTTCTCCAAGTGCTTAAAAACTTGATCTTCCTGGGAATCAACCCTTCAACCTTTCAATCTCAAGGCAGCCACTCTCCTCACTGAGCCATCCAGACCATAACATACATTTTCTCCGGGCGTTTTTCAATTGCCTCTTCCAATCTGTGCTTTAAAATAGGCTGTCCTGAGAATCAAACCTTCAACCTCTAGGTTACAAGACAGCCTCTCTCCTCTCTGAGCCATTGGGCCTTGGAAGACTTCTACACTCTTCTGGGTACTTGGCTTTGCAAATATGTTCTACATTTTAAAAGCTAACAGTAGGCTGGATTCAAACCTACAACCTCTTGTTTACCAGACAACGTCCCTCCTCTATGAGCCATTGGGACTGGTATGCTATGGTCACCACTCTTGGATACTTGGCAAATCATTTCTGTGGCGCCACACAGCTGCTCACAATCGCCCACTTGCACACCTCGTAACCGTTTACTTTGATTGGCAATCAGATCAGCATTACTTGCTCATACATGTCTCGTAACATGCCACTGGGGGGCGCCACAGAACCAGGCGGGGGGAGGGAATGACATCCCCCCTACCCCCCAATTTTCAGAAAAACCTGGAAAACCTGAAAATTGGGGGGTAGGGGGGAAGTCATTCCCTCCCCCCGCCTTGCTCTCTGGCGTCTCCCAGTGGCATGTTACGAGACATGTATGAGCCATTGGGACTGGTAGGGTATGGTCACCGTGCTTGGATACTTGCCTCTGCAAATCTGTTCTAGATTTTAAAAACTGACAGTTGCTGGAAATCAAACTTCTATGAGCTATTGGTTGATAAGATATGGTAACTGCTCTTGGGAACTTGCCTCTGCAAATCTGTTCGAGATTTTAAAAACTAACAATAGCCTGGATTCAAACCATCACCCATTGCATTACAAGACAGCCTCTCTCCTCTCTGAGCCATTGGGCCTTGTAAGATATTTACACTGTTCTTGGGTAATTCACTGGAAGACTTGCACATTGACTTCAATTAAAACTCAAATGTGGGTGGGGATTCAACTAGCCATGTCACAACTCCCATCTAGCCAATGACTCATCATTAACGACCGCCACTAAATTATGGCAATATCATTCCTTTTCTCCGGGTGTTCTCCAAGTGCTTAAAAACTTGATCTTCCTGGGAATCAACCCTTCAACCTTTCAATCTCAAGGCAGCCACTCTCCTCACTGAGCCATCCAGACCATAACATACATTTTCTCCGGGCGTTTTTCAAGTGCCTCTTCCAATCTGTGCTTTAAAATAGGCTGTCCTGAGAATCAAACCTTCAACCTCTAGGTTACAAGACAGCCTCTCTCCTCTCTGAGCCATTGGGCCTTGGAAGGCTTCTACACTCTTCTGGGTACTTGGCTTTGCAAATATGTTCTACATTTTAAAAGCTAACAGTAGGCTGGATTCAAACCAACAACCTCTTGTTTACCAGACAACGTCCCTCCTCTATGAGCCATTGGGACTGGTATGCTATGGTCACCACTCTTGGATACTTGGCAAATCATTTCTGTGGCGCCACACAGCTGCTCACAATCGCCCACTTGCACACCTCGTAACCGTTTACTTTGATTGGCAATCAGATCAGCATTACTTGCTCATACATGTCTCGTAACATGCCACTGGGGGGCGCCACAGAACCAGGCGGGGGGAGGGAATGACATCCCCCCTACCCCCCAATTTTCAGAAAAACCTGGAAAACCTGAAAATTGGGGGGTAGGGGGGAAGTCATTCCCTCCCCCCGCCTTGCTCTCTGGCGTCTCCCAGTGGCATGTTACGAGACATGTATGAGCCATTGGGACTGGTAGGGTATGGTCACCGTGCTTGGATACTTGCCTCTGCAAATCTGTTCTAGATTTTAAAAACTGACAGTTGCTGGAAATCAAACTTCTATGAGCTATTGGTTGATAAGATATGGTAACTGCTCTTGGGAACTTGCCTCTGCAAATCTGTTCGAGATTTTAAAAACTAACAATAGCCTGGATTCAAACCATCACCCATTGCATTACAAGACAGCCTCTCTCCTCTCTGAGCCATTGGGCCTTGTAAGATATTTACACTGTTCTTGGGTAATTCACTGGAAGACTTGCACATTGACTTCAATTAAAACTCAAATGTGGGTGGGGATTCAACTAGCCATGTCACAACTCCCATCTAGCCAATGACTCATCATTAACGACCGCCACTAAATTATGGCAATATCATTCCTTTTCTCCGGGTGTTCTCCAAGTGCTTAAAAACTTGATCTTCCTGGGAATCAACCCTTCAACCTTTCAATCTCAAGGCAGCCACTCTCCTCACTGAGCCATCCAGACCATAACATACATTTTCTCCGGGCGTTTTTCAATTGCCTCTTCCAATCTGTGCTTTAAAATAGGCTGTCCTGAGAATCAAACCTTCAACCTCTAGGTTACAAGACAGCCTCTCTCCTCTCTCCTCTCTGAGCCATTGGGCCTTGGAAGACTTCTACACTCTTCTGGGTACTTGGCTTTGCAAATATGTTCTACATTTTAAAAGCTAACAGTAGGCTGGATTCAAACCTACAACCTCTTGTTTACCAGACAACGTCCCTCCTCTATGAGCCATTGGGACTGGTATGCTATGGTCACCACTCTTGGATACTTGGCAAATCATTTCTGTGGCGCCACACAGCTGCTCACAATCGCCCACTTGCACACCTCGTAACCGTTTACTTTGATTGGCAATCAGATCAGCATTACTTGCTCATACATGTCTCGTAACATGCCACTGGGGGGCGCCACAGAACCAGGCGGGGGGAGGGAATGACATCCCCCCTACCCCCCAATTTTCAGAAAAACCTGGAAAACCTGAAAATTGGGGGGTAGGGGGGAAGTCATTCCCTCCCCCCGCCTTGCTCTCTGGCGTCTCCCAGTGGCATGTTACGAGACATGTATGAGCCATTGGGACTGGTAGGGTATGGTCACCGTGCTTGGATACTTGCCTCTGCAAATCTGTTCTAGATTTTAAAAACTGACAGTTGCTGGAAATCAAACTTCTATGAGCTATTGGTTGATAAGATATGGTAACTGCTCTTGGGAACTTGCCTCTGCAAATCTGTTCGAGATTTTAAAAACTAACAATAGCCTGGATTCAAACCATCACCCATTGCATTACAAGACAGCCTCTCTCCTCTCTGAGCCATTGGGCCTTGTAAGATATTTACACTGTTCTTGGGTAATTCACTGGAAGACTTGCACATTGACTTCAATTAAAACTCAAATGTGGGTGGGGATTCAACTAGCCATGTCACAACTCCCATCTAGCCAATGACTCATCATTAACGACCGCCACTAAATTATGGCAATATCATTCCTTTTCTCCGGGTGTTCTCCAAGTGCTTAAAAACTTGATCTTCCTGGGAATCAACCCTTCAACCTTTCAATCTCAAGGCAGCCACTCTCCTCACTGAGCCATCCAGACCATAACATACATTTTCTCCGGGCGTTTTTCAAGTGCCTCTTCCAATCTGTGCTTTAAAATAGGCTGTCCTGAGAATCAAACCTTCAACCTCTAGGTTACAAGACAGCCTCTCTCCTCTCTGAGCCATTGGGCCTTGGAAGGCTTCTACACTCTTCTGGGTACTTGGCTTTGCAAATATGTTCTACATTTTAAAAGCTAACAGTAGGCTGGATTCAAACCAACAACCTCTTGTTTACCAGACAACGTCCCTCCTCTATGAGCCATTGGGACTGGTATGCTATGGTCACCACTCTTGGATACTTGGCAAATCATTTCTGTGGCGCCACACAGCTGCTCACAATCGCCCACTTGCACACCTCGTAACCGTTTACTTTGATTGGCAATCAGATCAGCATTACTTGCTCATACATGTCTCGTAACATGCCACTGGGGGGCGCCACAGAACCAGGCGGGGGGAGGGAATGACATCCCCCCTACCCCCCAATTTTCAGAAAAACCTGGAAAACCTGAAAATTGGGGGGTAGGGGGGAAGTCATTCCCTCCCCCCGCCTTGCTCTCTGGCGTCTCCCAGTGGCATGTTACGAGACATGTATGAGCCATTGGGACTGGTAGGGTATGGTCACCGTGCTTGGATACTTGCCTCTGCAAATCTGTTCTAGATTTTAAAAACTGACAGTTGCTGGAAATCAAACTTCTATGAGCTATTGGTTGATAAGATATGGTAACTGCTCTTGGGAACTTGCCTCTGCAAATCTGTTCGAGATTTTAAAAACTAACAATAGCCTGGATTCAAACCATCACCCATTGCATTACAAGACAGCCTCTCTCCTCTCTGAGCCATTGGGCCTTGTAAGATATTTACACTGTTCTTGGGTAATTCACTGGAAGACTTGCACATTGACTTCAATTAAAACTCAAATGTGGGTGGGGATTCAACTAGCCATGTCACAACTCCCATCTAGCCAATGACTCATCATTAACGACCGCCACTAAATTATGGCAATATCATTCCTTTTCTCCGGGTGTTCTCCAAGTGCTTAAAAACTTGATCTTCCTGGGAATCAACCCTTCAACCTTTCAATCTCAAGGCAGCCACTCTCCTCACTGAGCCATCCAGACCATAACATACATTTTCTCCGGGCGTTTTTCAAGTGCCTCTTCCAATCTGTGCTTTAAAATAGGCTGTCCTGAGAATCAAACCTTCAACCTCTAGGTTACAAGACAGCCTCTCTCCTCTCTGAGCCATTGGGCCTTGGAAGGCTTCTACACTCTTCTGGGTACTTGGCTTTGCAAATATGTTCTACATTTTAAAAGCTAACAGTAGGCTGGATTCAAACCAACAACCTCTTGTTTACCAGACAACGTCCCTCCTCTATGAGCCATTGGGACTGGTATGCTATGGTCACCACTCTTGGATACTTGGCAAATCATTTCTGTGGCGCCACACAGCTGCTCACAATCGCCCACTTGCACACCTCGTAACCGTTTACTTTGATTGGCAATCAGATCAGCATTACTTGCTCATACATGTCTCGTAACATGCCACTGGGGGGCGCCACAGAACCAGGCGGGGGGAGGGAATGACATCCCCCCTACCCCCCCAATTTTCAGAAAAACCTGGAAAACCTGAAAATTGGGGGGTAGGGGGGAAGTCATTCCCTCCCCCCGCCTTGCTCTCTGGCGTCTCCCAGTGGCATGTTACGAGACATGTATGAGCCATTGGGACTGGTAGGGTATGGTCACCGTGCTTGGATACTTGCCTCTGCAAATCTGTTCTAGATTTTAAAAACTGACAGTTGCTGGAAATCAAACTTCTATGAGCTATTGGTTGATAAGATATGGTAACTGCTCTTGGGAACTTGCCTCTGCAAATCTGTTCGAGATTTTAAAAACTAACAATAGCCTGGATTCAAACCATCACCCATTGCATTACAAGACAGCCTCTCTCCTCTCTGAGCCATTGGGCCTTGTAAGATATTTACACTGTTCTTGGGTAATTCACTGGAAGACTTGCACATTGACTTCAATTAAAACTCAAATGTGGGTGGGGATTCAACTAGCCATGTCACAACTCCCATCTAGCCAATGACTCATCATTAACGACCGCCACTAAATTATGGCAATATCATTCCTTTTCTCCGGGTGTTCTCCAAGTGCTTAAAAACTTGATCTTCCTGGGAATCAACCCTTCAACCTTTCAATCTCAAGGCAGCCACTCTCCTCACTGAGCCATCCAGACCATAACATACATTTTCTCCGGGCGTTTTTCAAGTGCCTCTTCCAATCTGTGCTTTAAAATAGGCTGTCCTGAGAATCAAACCTTCAACCTCTAGGTTACAAGACAGCCTCTCTCCTCTCTGAGCCATTGGGCCTTGGAAGGCTTCTACACTCTTCTGGGTACTTGGCTTTGCAAATATGTTCTACATTTTAAAAGCTAACAGTAGGCTGGATTCAAACCAACAACCTCTTGTTTACCAGACAACGTCCCTCCTCTATGAGCCATTGGGACTGGTATGCTATGGTCACCACTCTTGGATACTTGGCAAATCATTTCTGTGGCGCCACACAGCTGCTCACAATCGCCCACTTGCACACCTCGTAACCGTTTACTTTGATTGGCAATCAGATCAGCATTACTTGCTCATACATGTCTCGTAACATGCCACTGGGGGGCGCCACAGAACCAGGCGGGGGGAGGGAATGACATCCCCCCTACCCCCCAATTTTCAGAAAAACCTGGAAAACCTGAAAATTGGGGGGTAGGGGGGAAGTCATTCCCTCCCCCCGCCTTGCTCTCTGGCGTCTCCCAGTGGCATGTTACGAGACATGTATGAGCCATTGGGACTGGTAGGGTATGGTCACCGTGCTTGGATACTTGCCTCTGCAAATCTGTTCTAGATTTTAAAAACTGACAGTTGCTGGAAATCAAACTTCTATGAGCTATTGGTTGATAAGATATGGTAACTGCTCTTGGGAACTTGCCTCTGCAAATCTGTTCGAGATTTTAAAAACTAACAATAGCCTGGATTCAAACCATCACCCATTGCATTACAAGACAGCCTCTCTCCTCTCTGAGCCATTGGGCCTTGTAAGATATTTACACTGTTCTTGGGTAATTCACTGGAAGACTTGCACATTGACTTCAATTAAAACTCAAATGTGGGTGGGGATTCAACTAGCCATGTCACAACTCCCATCTAGCCAATGACTCATCATTAACGACCGCCACTAAATTATGGCAATATCATTCCTTTTCTCCGGGTGTTCTCCAAGTGCTTAAAAACTTGATCTTCCTGGGAATCAACCCTTCAACCTTTCAATCTCAAGGCAGCCACTCTCCTCACTGAGCCATCCAGACCATAACATACATTTTCTCCGGGCGTTTTTCAATTGCCTCTTCCAATCTGTGCTTTAAAATAGGCTGTCCTGAGAATCAAACCTTCAACCTCTAGGTTACAAGACAGCCTCTCTCCTCTCTCCTCTCTGAGCCATTGGGCCTTGGAAGACTTCTACACTCTTCTGGGTACTTGGCTTTGCAAATATGTTCTACATTTTAAAAGCTAACAGTAGGCTGGATTCAAACCTACAACCTCTTGTTTACCAGACAACGTCCCTCCTCTATGAGCCATTGGGACTGGTATGCTATGGTCACCACTCTTGGATACTTGGCAAATCATTTCTGTGGCGCCACACAGCTGCTCACAATCGCCCACTTGCACACCTCGTAACCGTTTACTTTGATTGGCAATCAGATCAGCATTACTTGCTCATACATGTCTCGTAACATGCCACTGGGGGGCGCCACAGAACCAGGCGGGGGGAGGGAATGACATCCCCCCTACCCCCCAATTTTCAGAAAAACCTGGAAAACCTGAAAATTGGGGGGTAGGGGGGAAGTCATTCCCTCCCCCCGCCTTGCTCTCTGGCGTCTCCCAGTGGCATGTTACGAGACATGTATGAGCCATTGGGACTGGTAGGGTATGGTCACCGTGCTTGGATACTTGCCTCTGCAAATCTGTTCTAGATTTTAAAAACTGACAGTTGCTGGAAATCAAACTTCTATGAGCTATTGGTTGATAAGATATGGTAACTGCTCTTGGGAACTTGCCTCTGCAAATCTGTTCGAGATTTTAAAAACTAACAATAGCCTGGATTCAAACCATCACCCATTGCATTACAAGACAGCCTCTCTCCTCTCTGAGCCATTGGGCCTTGTAAGATATTTACACTGTTCTTGGGTAATTCACTGGAAGACTTGCACATTGACTTCAATTAAAACTCAAATGTGGGTGGGGATTCAACTAGCCATGTCACAACTCCCATCTAGCCAATGACTCATCATTAACGACCGCCACTAAATTATGGCAATATCATTCCTTTTCTCCGGGTGTTCTCCAAGTGCTTAAAAACTTGATCTTCCTGGGAATCAACCCTTCAACCTTTCAATCTCAAGGCAGCCACTCTCCTCACTGAGCCATCCAGACCATAACATACATTTTCTCCGGGCGTTTTTCAAGTGCCTCTTCCAATCTGTGCTTTAAAATAGGCTGTCCTGAGAATCAAACCTTCAACCTCTAGGTTACAAGACAGCCTCTCTCCTCTCTGAGCCATTGGGCCTTGGAAGGCTTCTACACTCTTCTGGGTACTTGGCTTTGCAAATATGTTCTACATTTTAAAAGCTAACAGTAGGCTGGATTCAAACCAACAACCTCTTGTTTACCAGACAACGTCCCTCCTCTATGAGCCATTGGGACTGGTATGCTATGGTCACCACTCTTGGATACTTGGCAAATCATTTCTGTGGCGCCACACAGCTGCTCACAATCGCCCACTTGCACACCTCGTAACCGTTTACTTTGATTGGCAATCAGATCAGCATTACTTGCTCATACATGTCTCGTAACATGCCACTGGGGGGCGCCACAGAACCAGGCGGGGGGAGGGAATGACATCCCCCCTACCCCCCAATTTTCAGAAAAACCTGGAAAACCTGAAAATTGGGGGGTAGGGGGGAAGTCATTCCCTCCCCCCGCCTTGCTCTCTGGCGTCTCCCAGTGGCATGTTACGAGACATGTATGAGCCATTGGGACTGGTAGGGTATGGTCACCGTGCTTGGATACTTGCCTCTGCAAATCTGTTCTAGATTTTAAAAACTGACAGTTGCTGGAAATCAAACTTCTATGAGCTATTGGTTGATAAGATATGGTAACTGCTCTTGGGAACTTGCCTCTGCAAATCTGTTCGAGATTTTAAAAACTAACAATAGCCTGGATTCAAACCATCACCCATTGCATTACAAGACAGCCTCTCTCCTCTCTGAGCCATTGGGCCTTGTAAGATATTTACACTGTTCTTGGGTAATTCACTGGAAGACTTGCACATTGACTTCAATTAAAACTCAAATGTGGGTGGGGATTCAACTAGCCATGTCACAACTCCCATCTAGCCAATGACTCATCATTAACGACCGCCACTAAATTATGGCAATATCATTCCTTTTCTCCGGGTGTTCTCCAAGTGCTTAAAAAGTTGATCTTCCTGGGAATCAACCCTTCAACCTTTCAATCTCAAGGCAGCCACTCTCCTCACTGAGCCATCCAGACCATAACATACATTTTCTCCGGGCGTTTTTCAATTGCCTCTTCCAATCTGTGCTTTAAAATAGGCTGTCCTGAGAATCAAACCTTCAACCTCTAGGTTACAAGACAGCCTCTCTCCTCTCTCCTCTCTGAGCCATTGGGCCTTGGAAGACTTCTACACTCTTCTGGGTACTTGGCTTTGCAAATATGTTCTACATTTTAAAAGCTAACAGTAGGCTGGATTCAAACCTACAACCTCTTGTTTACCAGACAACGTCCCTCCTCTATGAGCCATTGGGACTGGTATGCTATGGTCACCACTCTTGGATACTTGGCAAATCATTTCTGTGGCGCCACACAGCTGCTCACAATCGCCCACTTGCACACCTCGTAACCGTTTACTTTGATTGGCAATCAGATCAGCATTACTTGCTCATACATGTCTCGTAACATGCCACTGGGGGGCGCCACAGAACCAGGCGGGGGGAGGGAATGACATCCCCCCTACCCCCCCAATTTTCAGAAAAACCTGGAAAACCTGAAAATTGGGGGGTAGGGGGGAAGTCATTCCCTCCCCCCGCCTTGCTCTCTGGCGTCTCCCAGTGGCATGTTACGAGACATGTATGAGCCATTGGGACTGGTAGGGTATGGTCACCGTGCTTGGATACTTGCCTCTGCAAATCTGTTCTAGATTTTAAAAACTGACAGTTGCTGGAAATCAAACTTCTATGAGCTATTGGTTGATAAGATATGGTAACTGCTCTTGGGAACTTGCCTCTGCAAATCTGTTCGAGATTTTAAAAACTAACAATAGCCTGGATTCAAACCATCACCCATTGCATTACAAGACAGCCTCTCTCCTCTCTGAGCCATTGGGCCTTGTAAGATATTTACACTGTTCTTGGGTAATTCACTGGAAGACTTGCACATTGACTTCAATTAAAACTCAAATGTGGGTGGGGATTCAACTAGCCATGTCACAACTCCCATCTAGCCAATGACTCATCATTAACGACCGCCACTAAATTATGGCAATATCATTCCTTTTCTCCGGGTGTTCTCCAAGTGCTTAAAAACTTGATCTTCCTGGGAATCAACCCTTCAACCTTTCAATCTCAAGGCAGCCACTCTCCTCACTGAGCCATCCAGACCATAACATACATTTTCTCCGGGCGTTTTTCAAGTGCCTCTTCCAATCTGTGCTTTAAAATAGGCTGTCCTGAGAATCAAACCTTCAACCTCTAGGTTACAAGACAGCCTCTCTCCTCTCTGAGCCATTGGGCCTTGGAAGGCTTCTACACTCTTCTGGGTACTTGGCTTTGCAAATATGTTCTACATTTTAAAAGCTAACAGTAGGCTGGATTCAAACCAACAACCTCTTGTTTACCAGACAACGTCCCTCCTCTATGAGCCATTGGGACTGGTATGCTATGGTCACCACTCTTGGATACTTGGCAAATCATTTCTGTGGCGCCACACAGCTGCTCACAATCGCCCACTTGCACACCTCGTAACCGTTTACTTTGATTGGCAATCAGATCAGCATTACTTGCTCATACATGTCTCGTAACATGCCACTGGGGGGCGCCACAGAACCAGGCGGGGGGAGGGAATGACATCCCCCCTACCCCCCAATTTTCAGAAAAACCTGGAAAACCTGAAAATTGGGGGGTAGGGGGGAAGTCATTCCCTCCCCCCGCCTTGCTCTCTGGCGTCTCCCAGTGGCATGTTACGAGACATGTATGAGCCATTGGGACTGGTAGGGTATGGTCACCGTGCTTGGATACTTGCCTCTGCAAATCTGTTCTAGATTTTAAAAACTGACAGTTGCTGGAAATCAAACTTCTATGAGCTATTGGTTGATAAGATATGGTAACTGCTCTTGGGAACTTGCCTCTGCAAATCTGTTCGAGATTTTAAAAACTAACAATAGCCTGGATTCAAACCATCACCCATTGCATTACAAGACAGCCTCTCTCCTCTCTGAGCCATTGGGCCTTGTAAGATATTTACACTGTTCTTGGGTAATTCACTGGAAGACTTGCACATTGACTTCAATTAAAACTCAAATGTGGGTGGGGATTCAACTAGCCATGTCACAACTCCCATCTAGCCAATGACTCATCATTAACGACCGCCACTAAATTATGGCAATATCATTCCTTTTCTCCGGGTGTTCTCCAAGTGCTTAAAAACTTGATCTTCCTGGGAATCAACCCTTCAACCTTTCAATCTCAAGGCAGCCACTCTCCTCACTGAGCCATCCAGACCATAACATACATTTTCTCCGGGCGTTTTTCAAGTGCCTCTTCCAATCTGTGCTTTAAAATAGGCTGTCCTGAGAATCAAACCTTCAACCTCTAGGTTACAAGACAGCCCTCTCCTCTCTCCTCTCTGAGCCATTGGGCCTTGGAAGGCTTCTACACTCTTCTGGGTACTTGGCTTTGCAAATATGTTCTACATTTTAAAAGCTAACAGTAGGCTGGATTCAAACCTACAACCTCTTGTTTACCAGACAACGTCCCTCCTCTATGAGCCATTGGGACTGGTATGCTATGGTCACCACTCTTGGATACTTGGCAAATCATTTCTGTGGCGCCACACAGCTGCTCACAATCGCCCACTTGCACACCTCGTAACCGTTTACTTTGATTGGCAATCAGATCAGCATTACTTGCTCATACATGTCTCGTAACATGCCACTGGGGGGCGCCACAGAACCAGGCGGGGGGAGGGAATGACATCCCCCCTACCCCCCAATTTTCAGAAAAACCTGGAAAACCTGAAAATTGGGGGGTAGGGGGGAAGTCATTCCCTCCCCCCGCCTTGCTCTCTGGCGTCTCCCAGTGGCATGTTACGAGACATGTATGAGCCATTGGGACTGGTAGGGTATGGTCACCGTGCTTGGATACTTGCCTCTGCAAATCTGTTCTAGATTTTAAAAACTGACAGTTGCTGGAAATCAAACTTCTATGAGCTATTGGTTGATAAGATATGGTAACTGCTCTTGGGAACTTGCCTCTGCAAATCTGTTCGAGATTTTAAAAACTAACAATAGCCTGGATTCAAACCATCACCCATTGCATTACAAGACAGCCTCTCTCCTCTCTGAGCCATTGGGCCTTGTAAGATATTTACACTGTTCTTGGGTAATTCACTGGAAGACTTGCACATTGACTTCAATTAAAACTCAAATGTGGGTGGGGATTCAACTAGCCATGTCACAACTCCCATCTAGCCAATGACTCATCATTAACGACCGCCACTAAATTATGGCAATATCATTCCTTTTCTCCGGGTGTTCTCCAAGTGCTTAAAAACTTGATCTTCCTGGGAATCAACCCTTCAACCTTTCAATCTCAAGGCAGCCACTCTCCTCACTGAGCCATCCAGACCATAACATACATTTTCTCCGGGCGTTTTTCAAGTGCCTCTTCCAATCTGTGCTTTAAAATAGGCTGTCCTGAGAATCAAACCTTCAACCTCTAGGTTACAAGACAGCCTCTCTCCTCTCTGAGCCATTGGGCCTTGGAAGGCTTCTACACTCTTCTGGGTACTTGGCTTTGCAAATATGTTCTACATTTTAAAAGCTAACAGTAGGCTGGATTCAAACCAACAACCTCTTGTTTACCAGACAACGTCCCTCCTCTATGAGCCATTGGGACTGGTATGCTATGGTCACCACTCTTGGATACTTGGCAAATCATTTCTGTGGCGCCACACAGCTGCTCACAATCGCCCACTTGCACACCTCGTAACCGTTTACTTTGATTGGCAATCAGATCAGCATTACTTGCTCATACATGTCTCGTAACATGCCACTGGGGGGCGCCACAGAACCAGGCGGGGGGAGGGAATGACATCCCCCCTACCCCCCAATTTTCAGAAAAACCTGGAAAACCTGAAAATTGGGGGGTAGGGGGGAAGTCATTCCCTCCCCCCGCCTTGCTCTCTGGCGTCTCCCAGTGGCATGTTACGAGACATGTATGAGCCATTGGGACTGGTAGGGTATGGTCACCGTGCTTGGATACTTGCCTCTGCAAATCTGTTCTAGATTTTAAAAACTGACAGTTGCTGGAAATCAAACTTCTATGAGCTATTGGTTGATAAGATATGGTAACTGCTCTTGGGAACTTGCCTCTGCAAATCTGTTCGAGATTTTAAAAACTAACAATAGCCTGGATTCAAACCATCACCCATTGCATTACAAGACAGCCTCTCTCCTCTCTGAGCCATTGGGCCTTGTAAGATATTTACACTGTTCTTGGGTAATTCACTGGAAGACTTGCACATTGACTTCAATTAAAACTCAAATGTGGGTGGGGATTCAACTAGCCATGTCACAACTCCCATCTAGCCAATGACTCATCATTAACGACCGCCACTAAATTATGGCAATATCATTCCTTTTCTCCGGGTGTTCTCCAAGTGCTTAAAAACTTGATCTTCCTGGGAATCAACCCTTCAACCTTTCAATCTCAAGGCAGCCACTCTCCTCACTGAGCCATCCAGACCATAACATACATTTTCTCCGGGCGTTTTTCAAGTGCCTCTTCCAATCTGTGCTTTAAAATAGGCTGTCCTGAGAATCAAACCTTCAACCTCTAGGTTACAAGACAGCCTCTCTCCTCCTCTCTGAGCCATTGGGCCTTGGAAGGCTTCTACACTCTTCTGGGTACTTGGCTTTGCAAATATGTTCTACATTTTAAAAGCTAACAGTAGGCTGGATTCAAACCTACAACCTCTTGTTTACCAGACAACGTCCCTCCTCTATGAGCCATTGGGACTGGTATGCTATGGTCACCACTCTTGGATACTTGGCAAATCATTTCTGTGGCGCCACACAGCTGCTCACAATCGCCCACTTGCACACCTCGTAACCGTTTACTTTGATTGGCAATCAGATCAGCATTACTTGCTCATACATGTCTCGTAACATGCCACTGGGGGGCGCCACAGAACCAGGCGGGGGGAGGGAATGACATCCCCCCTACCCCCCAATTTTCAGAAAAACCTGGAAAACCTGAAAATTGGGGGGTAGGGGGGAAGTCATTCCCTCCCCCCGCCTTGCTCTCTGGCGTCTCCCAGTGGCATGTTACGAGACATGTATGAGCCATTGGGACTGGTAGGGTATGGTCACCGTGCTTGGATACTTGCCTCTGCAAATCTGTTCTAGATTTTAAAAACTGACAGTTGCTGGAAATCAAACTTCTATGAGCTATTGGTTGATAAGATATGGTAACTGCTCTTGGGAACTTGCCTCTGCAAATCTGTTCGAGATTTTAAAAACTAACAATAGCCTGGATTCAAACCATCACCCATTGCATTACAAGACAGCCTCTCTCCTCTCTGAGCCATTGGGCCTTGTAAGATATTTACACTGTTCTTGGGTAATTCACTGGAAGACTTGCACATTGACTTCAATTAAAACTCAAATGTGGGTGGGGATTCAACTAGCCATGTCACAACTCCCATCTAGCCAATGACTCATCATTAACGACCGCCACTAAATTATGGCAATATCATTCCTTTTCTCCGGGTGTTCTCCAAGTGCTTAAAAAACTTGATCTTCCTGGGAATCAACCCTTCAACCTTTCAATCTCAAGGCAGCCACTCTCCTCACTGAGCCATCCAGACCATAACATACATTTTCTCCGGGCGTTTTTCAATTGCCTCTTCCAATCTGTGCTTTAAAATAGGCTGTCCTGAGAATCAAACCTTCAACCTCTAGGTTACAAGACAGCCTCTCTCCTCTCTCCTCTCTGAGCCATTGGGCCTTGGAAGACTTCTACACTCTTCTGGGTACTTGGCTTTGCAAATATGTTCTACATTTTAAAAGCTAACAGTAGGCTGGATTCAAACCTACAACCTCTTGTTTACCAGACAACGTCCCTCCTCTATGAGCCATTGGGACTGGTATGCTATGGTCACCACTCTTGGATACTTGGCAAATCATTTCTGTGGCGCCACACAGCTGCTCACAATCGCCCACTTGCACACCTCGTAACCGTTTACTTTGATTGGCAATCAGATCAGCATTACTTGCTCATACATGTCTCGTAACATGCCACTGGGGGGCGCCACAGAACCAGGCGGGGGGAGGGAATGACATCCCCCCTACCCCCCAATTTTCAGAAAAACCTGGAAAACCTGAAAATTGGGGGGTAGGGGGGAAGTCATTCCCTCCCCCCGCCTTGCTCTCTGGCGTCTCCCAGTGGCATGTTACGAGACATGTATGAGCCATTGGGACTGGTAGGGTATGGTCACCGTGCTTGGATACTTGCCTCTGCAAATCTGTTCTAGATTTTAAAAACTGACAGTTGCTGGAAATCAAACTTCTATGAGCTATTGGTTGATAAGATATGGTAACTGCTCTTGGGAACTTGCCTCTGCAAATCTGTTCGAGATTTTAAAAACTAACAATAGCCTGGATTCAAACCATCACCCATTGCATTACAAGACAGCCTCTCTCCTCTCTGAGCCATTGGGCCTTGTAAGATATTTACACTGTTCTTGGGTAATTCACTGGAAGACTTGCACATTGACTTCAATTAAAACTCAAATGTGGGTGGGGATTCAACTAGCCATGTCACAACTCCCATCTAGCCAATGACTCATCATTAACGACCGCCACTAAATTATGGCATATCATTCCTTTTCTCCGGGTGTTCTCCAAGTGCTTAAAAACTTGATCTTCCTGGGAATCAACCCTTCAACCTTTCAATCTCAAGGCAGCCACTCTCCTCACTGAGCCATCCAGACCATAACATACATTTTCTCCGGGCGTTTTTCAATTGCCTCTTCCAATCTGTGCTTTAAAATAGGCTGTCCTGAGAATCAAACCTTCAACCTCTAGGTTACAAGACAGCCTCTCTCCTCTCCCTTTACAAGTGGTAAAGGGAAGGGAGGAGGTGGTTAGTGCAATGCGGGAGGAGGGGATGTGTAGAGAGGACGTATGAAAGATTGAGTACGGGAGTGTGTGAAGTAGGAGGGGGTACGGTGGAGTGTGAGGAGATGGGATAAAGAGCGAGTGGATGAGTGTTTGTGGGCGGGGGCTCGAGTGGAGCAAGTTGGAGGGCGAAAGAGTTGGGTATCGAGGGGGGGATGTGGTGTGAAGGGAGAGGGGAGGAAGCAGGTGTATGGTTAGAGACCGAAGAGTGAAGGATTTAGAGGGGAATTATGTTAGTATGGGAGGTAGAGTGGGAGGCGGGGATGGAGAAAAGGTTATAGAGCTAGGAGTGAAAGGGAAGGCGAGCGAGGGGTACGGAAGCGGTGGAAGGTGGAAATAGGAGGGAGTTCCGCGGACAGGTGTAGGAGAGGTGTAAGTAAATGGCAATGGTTGGGGATGGTGGGGGCGGGCTGTTGTAGGAGAGAGAGGGGTGAGGTTGCGGGGGGGGTGGTCAGGAAGGGGCGGGGACGGTAGTTACGAGATGGCTAAAAAAAAGGGGGAGGGGGGGTTGGGGAGGGGGGGTAGAGGGAGGGTGGGCGAGGGGGGGAGAGGCTGGGAGGGGGTGGGTAGGGAGGGTGTTGGGCATGGCAGGGTTGGTGGATGGAAACAGGGGGATGGGGGGGGGAGAAATGGGTGAGGGGTGCGAGGGGGAGTGAGTTAATGGAGAGGGTGGAGTGGAAAGTACGGATATGAGGTAGGTAGGGAAAGAAGTAAAGTGGTGGTGGGAGGGAACTCGGGTAGTTAGGTTAGGTGGGTGGTGAGTTGTGTGTTTGGGCGGTGGGGGAAATGAGGGTTTGGTGAACAGAGAACGTCCTATGAGCCATTGGCCTTGGAAACTTCTACACTCTTCTGGGTACTTGGCTTTGCAAATATGTTCTACATTTTAAAGCTAACAGTAGGCTGGATTCAAACCTACAACCTCTTGTTTACCAGACAACGTCCCTCCTCTATGAGCCATTGGGACTGGTATGCTATGGTCACCACTCTTGGATACTTGGCAAATCATTTCTGTGGCGCCACACAGCTGCTCACAATCGCCCACTTGCACACCTCGTAACCGTTTACTTTGATTGGCAATCAGATCAGCATTACTTGCTCATACATGTCTCGTAACATGCCACTGGGGGGCGCCACAGAACCAGGCGGGGGGAGGGAATGACATCCCCCCTACCCCCCAATTTTCAGAAAAACCTGGAAAACCTGAAAATTGGGGGGTAGGGGGGAAGTCATTCCCTCCCCCCCGCCTTGCTCTCTGGCGTCTCCCAGTGGCATGTTACGAGACATGTATGAGCCATTGGGACTGGTAGGGTATGGTCACCGTGCTTGGATACTTGCCTCTGCAAATCTGTTCTAGATTTTAAAAACTGACAGTTGCTGGAAATCAAACTTCTATGAGCTATTGGTTGATAAGATATGGTAACTGCTCTTGGGAACTTGCCTCTGCAAATCTGTTCGAGATTTTAAAAACTAACAATAGCCTGGATTCAAACCATCACCCATTGCATTACAAGACAGCCTCTCTCCTCTCTGAGCCATTGGGCCTTGTAAGATATTTACACTGTTCTTGGGGTAATTCACTGGAAGACTTGCACATTGACTTCAATTAAAACTCAAATGTGGGTGGGGATTCAACTAGCCATGTCACAACTCCCATCTAGCCAATGACTCATCATTAACGACCGCCACTAAATTATGGCAATATCATTCCTTTTCTCCGGGTGTTCTCCAAGTGCTTAAAAACTTGATCTTCCTGGGAATCAACCCTTCAACCTTTCAATCTCAAGGCAGCCACTCTCCTCACTGAGCCATCCAGACCATAACATACATTTTCTCCGGGCGTTTTTCAAGTGCCTCTTCCAATCTGTGCTTTAAAATAGGCTGTCCTGAGAATCAAACCTTCAACCTCTAGGTTACAAGACAGCCTCTCTCCTCTCTGAGCCATTGGGCCTTGGAAGGCTTCTACACTCTTCTGGGTACTTGGCTTTGCAAATATGTTCTACATTTTAAAAGCTAACAGTAGGCTGGATTCAAACCAACAACCTCTTGTTTACCAGACAACGTCCCTCCTCTATGAGCCATTGGGACTGGTATGCTATGGTCACCACTCTTGGATACTTGGCAAATCATTTCTGTGGCGCCACACAGCTGCTCACAATCGCCCACTTGCACACCTCGTAACCGTTTACTTTGATTGGCAATCAGATCAGCATTACTTGCTCATACATGTCTCGTAACATGCCACTGGGGGGCGCCACAGAACCAGGCGGGGGGAGGGAATGACATCCCCCCTACCCCCCAATTTTCAGAAAAACCTGGAAAACCTGAAAATTGGGGGGTAGGGGGGAAGTCATTCCCTCCCCCCGCCTTGCTCTCTGGCGTCTCCCAGTGGCATGTTACGAGACATGTATGAGCCATTGGGACTGGTAGGGTATGGTCACCGTGCTTGGATACTTGCCTCTGCAAATCTGTTCTAGATTTTAAAAACTGACAGTTGCTGGAAATCAAACTTCTATGAGCTATTGGTTGATAAGATATGGTAACTGCTCTTGGGAACTTGCCTCTGCAAATCTGTTCGAGATTTTAAAAACTAACAATAGCCTGGATTCAAACCATCACCCATTGCATTACAAGACAGCCTCTCTCCTCTCTGAGCCATTGGGCCTTGTAAGATATTTACACTGTTCTTGGGTAATTCACTGGAAGACTTGCACATTGACTTCAATTAAAACTCAAATGTGGGTGGGGATTCAACTAGCCATGTCACAACTCCCATCTAGCCAATGACTCATCATTAACGACCGCCACTAAATTATGGCAATATCATTCCTTTTCTCCGGGTGTTCTCCAAGTGCTTAAAAACTTGATCTTCCTGGGAATCAACCCTTCAACCTTTCAATCTCAAGGCAGCCACTCTCCTCACTGAGCCATCCAGACCATAACATACATTTTCTCCGGGCGTTTTTCAAGTGCCTCTTCCAATCTGTGCTTTAAAATAGGCTGTCCTGAGAATCAAACCTTCAACCTCTAGGTTACAAGACAGCCTCTCTCCTCTCTGAGCCATTGGGCCTTGGAAGGCTTCTACACTCTTCTGGGTACTTGGCTTTGCAAATATGTTCTACATTTTAAAAGCTAACAGTAGGCTGGATTCAAACCAACAACCTCTTGTTTACCAGACAACGTCCCTCCTCTATGAGCCATTGGGACTGGTATGCTATGGTCACCACTCTTGGATACTTGGCAAATCATTTCTGTGGCGCCACACAGCTGCTCACAATCGCCCACTTGCACACCTCGTAACCGTTTACTTTGATTGGCAATCAGATCAGCATTACTTGCTCATACATGTCTCGTAACATGCCACTGGGGGGCGCCACAGAACCAGGCGGGGGGAGGGAATGACATCCCCCCTACCCCCCAATTTTCAGAAAAACCTGGAAAACCTGAAAATTGGGGGGTAGGGGGGAAGTCATTCCCTCCCCCCGCCTTGCTCTCTGGCGTCTCCCAGTGGCATGTTACGAGACATGTATGAGCCATTGGGACTGGTAGGGTATGGTCACCGTGCTTGGATACTTGCCTCTGCAAATCTGTTCTAGATTTTAAAAACTGACAGTTGCTGGAAATCAAACTTCTATGAGCTATTGGTTGATAAGATATGGTAACTGCTCTTGGGAACTTGCCTCTGCAAATCTGTTCGAGATTTTAAAAACTAACAATAGCCTGGATTCAAACCATCACCCATTGCATTACAAGACAGCCTCTCTCCTCTCTGAGCCATTGGGCCTTGTAAGATATTTACACTGTTCTTGGGTAATTCACTGGAAGACTTGCACATTGACTTCAATTAAAACTCAAATGTGGGTGGGGATTCAACTAGCCATGTCACAACTCCCATCTAGCCAATGACTCATCATTAACGACCGCCACTAAATTATGGCAATATCATTCCTTTTCTCCGGGTGTTCTCCAAGTGCTTAAAAACTTGATCTTCCTGGGAATCAACCCTTCAACCTTTCAATCTCAAGGCAGCCACTCTCCTCACTGAGCCATCCAGACCATAACATACATTTTCTCCGGGCGTTTTTCAAGTGCCTCTTCCAATCTGTGCTTTAAAATAGGCTGTCCTGAGAATCAAACCTTCAACCTCTAGGTTACAAGACAGCCTCTCTCTCTCCTCTCTGAGCCATTGGGCCTTGGAAGACTTCTACACTCTTCTGGGTACTTGGCTTTGCAAATATGTTCTACATTTTAAAAGCTAACAGTAGGCTGGATTCAAACCTACAACCTCTTGTTTACCAGACAACGTCCCTCCTCTATGAGCCATTGGGACTGGTATGCTATGGTCACCACTCTTGGATACTTGGCAAATCATTTCTGTGGCGCCACACAGCTGCTCACAATCGCCCACTTGCACACCTCGTAACCGTTTACTTTGATTGGCAATCAGATCAGCATTACTTGCTCATACATGTCTCGTAACATGCCACTGGGGGGCGCCACAGAACCAGGCGGGGGGAGGGAATGACATCCCCCCTACCCCCCAATTTTCAGAAAAACCTGGAAAACCTGAAAATTGGGGGGTAGGGGGGAAGTCATTCCCTCCCCCCGCCTTGCTCTCTGGCGTCTCCCAGTGGCATGTTACGAGACATGTATGAGCCATTGGGACTGGTAGGGTATGGTCACCGTGCTTGGATACTTGCCTCTGCAAATCTGTTCTAGATTTTAAAAACTGACAGTTGCTGGAAATCAAACTTCTATGAGCTATTGGTTGATAAGATATGGTAACTGCTCTTGGGAACTTGCCTCTGCAAATCTGTTCGAGATTTTAAAAACTAACAATAGCCTGGATTCAAACCATCACCCATTGCATTACAAGACAGCCTCTCTCCTCTCTGAGCCATTGGGCCTTGTAAGATATTTACACTGTTCTTGGGTAATTCACTGGAAGACTTGCACATTGACTTCAATTAAAACTCAAATGTGGGTGGGGATTCAACTAGCCATGTCACAACTCCCATCTAGCCAATGACTCATCATTAACGACCGCCACTAAATTATGGCAATATCATTCCTTTTCTCCGGGTGTTCTCCAAGTGCTTAAAAACTTGATCTTCCTGGGAATCAACCCTTCAACCTTTCAATCTCAAGGCAGCCACTCTCCTCACTGAGCCATCCAGACCATAACATACATTTTCTCCGGGCGTTTTTCAAGTGCCTCTTCCAATCTGTGCTTTAAAATAGGCTGTCCTGAGAATCAAACCTTCAACCTCTAGGTTACAAGACAGCCTCTCTCCTCTCTGAGCCATTGGGCCTTGGAAGGCTTCTACACTCTTCTGGGTACTTGGCTTTGCAAATATGTTCTACATTTTAAAAGCTAACAGTAGGCTGGATTCAAACCAACAACCTCTTGTTTACCAGACAACGTCCCTCCTCTATGAGCCATTGGGACTGGTATGCTATGGTCACCACTCTTGGATACTTGGCAAATCATTTCTGTGGCGCCACACAGCTGCTCACAATCGCCCACTTGCACACCTCGTAACCGTTTACTTTGATTGGCAATCAGATCAGCATTACTTGCTCATACATGTCTCGTAACATGCCACTGGGGGGCGCCACAGAACCAGGCGGGGGGAGGGAATGACATCCCCCCTACCCCCCAATTTTCAGAAAAACCTGGAAAACCTGAAAATTGGGGGGTAGGGGGGAAGTCATTCCCTCCCCCCGCCTTGCTCTCTGGCGTCTCCCAGTGGCATGTTACGAGACATGTATGAGCCATTGGGACTGGTAGGGTATGGTCACCGTGCTTGGATACTTGCCTCTGCAAATCTGTTCTAGATTTTAAAAACTGACAGTTGCTGGAAATCAAACTTCTATGAGCTATTGGTTGATAAGATATGGTAACTGCTCTTGGGAACTTGCCTCTGCAAATCTGTTCGAGATTTTAAAAACTAACAATAGCCTGGATTCAAACCATCACCCATTGCATTACAAGACAGCCTCTCTCCTCTCTGAGCCATTGGGCCTTGTAAGATATTTACACTGTTCTTGGGTAATTCACTGGAAGACTTGCACATTGACTTCAATTAAAACTCAAATGTGGGTGGGGATTCAACTAGCCATGTCACAACTCCCATCTAGCCAATGACTCATCATTAACGACCGCCACTAAATTATGGCAATATCATTCCTTTTCTCCGGGTGTTCTCCAAGTGCTTAAAAACTTGATCTTCCTGGGAATCAACCCTTCAACCTTTCAATCTCAAGGCAGCCACTCTCCTCACTGAGCCATCCAGACCATAACATACATTTTCTCCGGGCGTTTTTCAAGTGCCTCTTCCAATCTGTGCTTTAAAATAGGCTGTCCTGAGAATCAAACCTTCAACCTCTAGGTTACAAGACAGCCTCTCTCCTCTCTGAGCCATTGGGTCTTGGAAGACTTCTACGCTCTTCTGGGTACTTGGCTTTGCAAATATGTTCTACATTTTAAAAGCTAACAGTAGGCTGGATTCAAACCAACAACCTCTTGTTTACCCAGACAACGTCCCTCCTCTATGAGCCATTGGGACTGGTATGCTATGGTCACCACTCTTGGATACTTGGCAAATCATTTCTGTGGCGCCACACAGCTGCTCACAATCGCCCACTTGCACACCTCGTAACCGTTTACTTTGATTGGCAATCAGATCAGCATTACTTGCTCATACATGTCTCGTAACATGCCACTGGGGGGCGCCACAGAACCAGGCGGGGGGAGGGAATGACATCCCCCCTACCCCCCAATTTTCAGAAAAACCTGGAAAACCTGAAAATTGGGGGGTAGGGGGGAAGTCATTCCCTCCCCCCGCCTTGCTCTCTGGCGTCCCCCAGTGGCATGTTACGAGACATCTATGAGCCATTGGGACTGGTAGGGTATGGTCACCGTGCTTGGATACATGCCTCTGCAAATCTGTTCTAGATTTTAAAAACTGACAGTTGCTGGAAATCAAACTTCTATGAGCTATTGGTTGATAAGATATGGTAACCGCTCTTGGGAACTTGCCTCTGCAAATCTGTTCGAGATTTTAAAAACTAACAATAGCCTGGATTCCAACCATCACCCACTACATTACAAGACAGCCTCTCTCCTCACTGAGCCATTGGGACTGTTAAGATATTAACACTCCTCTTGGGTATTTCACTGGAAGACTTGCACATTGAGTTCAATTAAAACTCACATGTGGGTGGAGATTGAACCAGCCATGTCATAACTCAAAGCCAGCCAATGACTCATCATTCACAACTCTAACCCCCATGTCATTCAATCCTGGCAATATCAGACCTTTTGTCCGGATGAATGAAGACATGCACATTGAGTACCTAAATTAAAGTTGGCAAGAATCAAACCAACCATATTCACCATGAACTTGGCGATAACAGACATTTTCTCTGTCCGTCTTTCAAATGCCTCTTCCAATCTGTACTTTAAAATTTGGCAGGAGCCTTCTGGGAATTAAACCTTCAACCTTTCGGTTACAAGGCAGCTTCTCTCCTCACTGAACCATTGGGACTGTTAAGTTATAATAACTCCTCTTGGGTATTTCACTGGAAGACTTGCACATGGAGTAGCTCAATTAAAACTCACATGTGGGTGGCTATCAAGCGAGCCATGTTGCAACTCAAAGCCTACCATTTACTTAACATTTATGACCACAGAGGCCCATCTGGGAATCAAACCTTCAACCTATTGGTTTCAAGGCAGCTTTTGCATAGAGCATGTCAGGCTCTAACATACTGAGCAAAACCTAACTGTGAGATGTTGCTGCTCACAATTGGCTCCTAACCAGCACTCACGCCACCTTACACACAGAATGATATCATATGCTGACAGAAGGGCCAGAACAGGAAATGGAATCTCTGACCAGACACCCCTGTGTGGCTGTGACCTGTGGTGGTCATTTCTGACAGTGCTGTGTAGTTTGAATAGTCAAGACTTGATACAATTAAGCGGCTTAATACAATTTATTTAGTTGGCACAAACATAAGTTTACAGAGCACTCTGGAACAACCAGAACACACACACACACACACACTGCCTTATATAAACGTATAACATATCTTCTATATGGTCAATCAATCAATCTAGCGGTCTTCGTGATTGGTAAAGATAACTAAACACATACATAGTAACTATGTCCTAAACTTCTTTCAGACCCCTGACCATCACCAGGCTGTGGTGATGCTCTGCTCCTCAGGACCTCCACACCCCCAGGTACCCGATGGTGCACCACCAATCCTGTTAGGACACAGATATAGACACAATTGATCATCTATATTGGAGGCTGTGCAGTTTTTCTGTGGTGAGAGCACAGTCAGTACAGCCTGGTTTAGAATCAACCAGGGACCTAGATTTGTTTCAGACGATGTGAAGCACTGCGTGCAGACAGATGCAAGCGGCCCACCTGTCTATGAAGAGTGGCAGGATGCCGGCGTAGACCCTGCGCAGAGGCAGCTTGTGTTCCACCTCCATGTGGGACAGGACCAGACGCAGCACCGTGTCGTACCGGTTGGGCCTCCGGGGGGCGACAGTGAGAGCGGGGGATTTCTCCAACACCAGCAGCAAATCCAGCAGGCATGGCAACACCACCTGAAACAGTCGGGTATTTCAGTACAGCATTAATCAAATTTGTGAAAGAAAAGCAACATATGTCTACAACAGCAGCCTAAAGGCAGCATTGCTCAAGCAATATTCCACTACCTGTACGAGCTACAGTCGTGTGGATCTGGTTGTACCTGTATGAGAGGGGCTTATGAATATTTTTTTTAGAAAAAAATACCAAATGGGTTAGTATGATGATTTTGGCTGAAATTTCCAAAGGGGTTATCATGTGTGTTTTGGATGAAATAACCAATGGGGGTGTTGGCAATGGGGCTACTATGCCCGTTTTTGCCAAAAAAATACCAATCGGGGAGTATGAATATTTTTTGGGGAAAAAAAATACCAAAGGGGTTAGTATGACGTTTTTGGCAGACATATCCAAAGGGGTTATTATGTGTGTTTTTTGATGAAATAACCAATGGGGGTGTTGGCAAAGGGGCTACTATGCCCGTTTTTGCCCCAAAAATACCAATCGGGGAGTATGAATATTTTTTGGGGAAAAAAACCCCCAAAGGTTAAGTTAGTATGACGTTTTTGGCTGAAATTTTAGTCAACCTAAAAAAAAATGTTACACTTATTTTTCTTTGAATACATGGTTTTATTTTTCAAGTTTTCGACCAAGCTTTAGTTTTTCAACCATAGTTTTTTTCAGTCTGAAACTGAAAAACCCCCAAACTGAAACAAAAAAAAATGAAACTGAAAAAATTATAATAATGAAACTGTAAAAAAAAATCCAACTGAAAACAATAAATACTAAACTGAAAAAAAATAAAAAAAAACTCAAAAAAAGTTTTGAATCTGAAAACATGAAATGTGAAACTATGTGAAAATATAAAAGTGAAAAATGAAAATTAAGAACTTATTCTAAAATAATTCCAGAATTTTTTCTACATTTTTGTAAACCTGAAAAAAAATGGGTACACTTTTCTTTGACTACATGGTTTTTAGTTTTCGACCAAAACTTACATTTTCAATGTCAAGTTTAGTTTTTCAACAATAGATTTTTTTTTCGAATTAACCAAACATTTGGCCCTGATTTAGCTCCATAGTATTGGGGATTGTTTTGGTGAAATATGAACCTTCCGTTATATAACTTTTAAACTGTTGTGATGATGCTTCATCGGCTTTGGGGAATAATCAGACGTAACCGTCTGACCAGCTCGTGAGTAACCCTACCGTGGCGTGACGGTGACGCATCCTGCAGTGCCTTCCTGGTGACGTAGGGGAAAGGTCGCTTCCACCGTTCACCACTAGGTGGTGCCGTCAGCTCAGTTTTTGTCACGGAAGCGCTCTGAAACGATTGCGGCGTCGCTAAAAGCGCATCTTTCTCTCTCAATCATATCTAGAGAACAAAGACAACGCTGTAATCAGTACGTGTTTTAAATGGCTACATGTTCCTAGAATATCACTAACAATAAACATGCAGTAAAACTTTGCTTATTATAAAATAATAATGATAAAAGACTGACAGACGGACAACACCTGCAGGCCCGGACACACTGGCACGTGCAATATGCTAATAAAGAGCCCAGCATGGTCATAATTGGGATGATAAGGATATCTTCACTTCGTGACCCCTCCACCCTCCACACACACTACCCTGTCCTTTGCGTCCCCCTGAAAAAACAAAGGGGTTATTAGTATGACGTTTTTGGCTGAAATTTCCAAAAAGGTTATTATGTGTGTTTTGGATTAAATAACCAATGGGGGTGTTGGCAAAGGGGCTACTATGCCCGTTTTTGCCTCAAAAATATCAATCGGGGAGTATGAATATTATTTAAGGAAAAAAATACCAAAGGGGAGAGTATGAATATTTTTTTGTACATTGAATTATAAAATGAATGTGTATCATTAAAAAGTAAAAAAATACAAAATAATCTACAGATAGGGACCATTTGCACAAATAAAACAAGCATATTGTGTCCATTTAAGAGCACAGGGGGTAAGCTGAATGGGTGTTTATGGGGGGCCTTGGAAAATGTTCAGCCCTGTAAGGGGTCCCTGGACCCAACAAGTTTGAGAACCCCTGCTGTACACAAGACGGTTTAGAAAAACTTGGAATTCTACTACTGGAAGCCATGGCAACAGTAACATTAATTGGCTATACTAACCTGAACTTTAATGCTACATTAGATGTCAATTTGTTCATCAACACCTTGAAGTTTGTGTAAGTTAAATATGCAATTTGTCATCCTGACAATAATGACAATTAATGTTTGTTTTTGCCAAAGGAGGAAACTGGTTTACATCAGCAGGAAAGTGGAATTTTTGAATCTGAAAACATGAAATGTGAAACTATGTGAAAATATAAAAGTGAAAAATGAAAATTAAGAACTTATTCAAAATAATTCCAGAATTTTATCAAAATTTTTGTCAACCTGAAAAAAATGGGTAGGCCTACACTTTTCTTTGATTACATGGTTTTACGTCTTTGACCAAAACTTACATTTTCAATGTCAAGCTTTAGCCAATGTCAAGCTTATAGCCTAACTATAGATTTTTTCGGGGAATTAACAAAACGTTTGGCCCATGATTTAGCTCCATAGTATTGGGGATTGTTTTGGTGAAATATGAACCTTCCGTTATATAACTTTTAAACTGTTGTGATGATGCTTCATCGGCTTTTGGGGAATAATCAGACGTAACCGTCTGACCAGCTCGTGAGTAACCCTACCGTGGCGTGACGATGACGCATCCTGCAGCGCCTTCCTGGTGACGTAGGGGAAAGGTCGCTTCCACCGTTCACCACTAGGTGGCGCCGTCAGCTCAGTTTTTGTCACGGAAGCGCTCTGAAACGATTGCGGCGTCGCTAAAAGCGCATCTTTCTCTCTCAATCATATCTAGAGAACAAAGACAACGCTGTAATCAGTACGTGTTTTAAATGGCTACATGTTCCTAGAATATCACTAACAATAAACATGCAGTAAAACTTTGCTTATTATAAAATAATAATTATAAAAGACTGACAGACGGACAACACCTGCAGGCCCGGACACACTGGCACGTGCAATATGCTAATAAAGAGCCCAGCATGGTCATAATTGGGATGATAAGGATATCTTCACTTCGTGACCCCTCCACCCTCCACACACACTACCCTCCCGCTGTCCTTTGCGTTCCCTTCCTGAAAAGAACAGGAGGCAGGTGGGGGAGGCACGCGTGTATTATTCTGATATCGCAGTTGTCTCAGCAGTAAATCGCCACGCGCCAGGCCAGGCAATCATGCACGGCCTCTCTATTCAAAACAGAGCACATGCGTGCGTGCGTCAAGAACAAGCTGTTCTCTATATCATTGTTCTGGGCGAGAGAGAAAAAAACCATTCCCTTGTCCAATGGCACAAGCATATCCCTTAAAAGGCAAGGAAAACTTGATACCGTGACAAATTCATTCGTTTTTTGTGTGTGTTTGTATACTACAATACGGCCACTGTGTGCACGAAAGACCAAGAAAGGCGAGTCTAAACTGTGGGTATTAATAAACCCAGTGTTTTATAACGGACTTAAACATGTCTGAGGAGTGCATAACAAGTATACAACAACACAAATAAAAGCATGTTATCCCTCCTGCCCCGCGAGGACTATCTCCAAGCTTCTTGCATTTTGTGAAATCTAAGGAAAACAAGCCCTGCGAGGGAGTTTGTACGGTGGTGATGTTGGATGTTGACAACCTTCTTGAAATTTCTTGAAAACGCCGTGTAATCCTCTGGCCCCACGTGGGGTGTTCAAAGCGCCACTCTAACCCAACCGGGACTTTCAGAGTCATCACGCGGACTGAGCCAATCACGAGAGGGAGGAGCGGAAAACACCGCCCATACCGAGAATCTCCGTTGATCCGGTATTTAAACGCTGTAGCCCCTGTGTGTTGCTCAGAATAACGCAAGCCCTCAGTGTGACTATACCGTACTATTCTATTCACAGCAAAACTCAAGATCACTTGGATTATAATCATGACTCTGGAAGAGATTCGCGGACATGAGAGCGCGCTCGACAAGACTGATCGGTAATAACTCTATCCTTCACATTTCACATGTACAAGTTGTGTGCAACTTTACCTTTCAGTTTCAACGTTTTCTGCGTTGTTCATGTTCAAGTATTGATGTATAGCCTCTTTTTCTTTCTCCAGAGTGCAGAGCGCAGGACCAGCGCTCGAGGATCTCCTGGTATCTGCTAAGAACCAGGACTACCTCAGAGTGCAGAGCGCGGGCACAGCTCTCGAGGAGCTGCTGGTATCGGCTAAGAACCAGGACTACCTGACAGTCGGTGTCTACGAGTCAGCCAAAATCATGAATGTGTAAGTATTCTTACGAATCTCTTTTATTCTTGATCATTGTGCACTAGAACTTGCACAGACACTCACAAATGTATGAATCATTATTAATGCACGCCAGAATAGCAACTAATATGTTTTTTTAATGTTTATTCTACAGTGACCCGGACAGTGTGGCTTTCTGCGTGCTCGCTACAGACGAGGAATACGAGTGCGACATCGCGCTGCAGATTCACTTCACCCTGATTCAAGCTTTCTGCTTCGACAACGACATCAACGTGGTTCGCGTCAACGACATTGAACGCCTCGCCGATCTCGTGGGCGCTGACGAAACCGGCGAACCCAAGGACGCCCACTGCATTCTTGTCACGGTACGTTCCGAGCAACCGACCTCACGACGCCTGTCACGAGTCATCCGATAAGGGGGAGTCAACATTCCTCCCCCGTGCATGCGTACTGCAGGCTGTTTAGATATGTGTTCCACCCCGCGGGGGCAGTTCTCCGCGCACGTCACTAGGGCGGGAGTTTTGCGTTTGATTGTACTCTTGTCATTGTTTCCCCCCCGTGATTTCCACGAGTCTAACCTGTTATGTTTCCTCACACAGAGTCCAAGCGCAGAGACGTGGAAAGACCCAGCCCTTGATAAGCTCAGCGTGTTCTGTGAGGAGAGTCGCAGTTTGTGCGACTGGGTTCCAACCGTCACTCTGCCCGCACGCTGAACTTGCACGAGCCTCACGCCACGCTTCACGTGACGACTGAAGAGAAGAAAAAAAAACGAACGTGGAAAAGCAACGATGCCCGCCTCGATGTGAGGCAGCGGCTTGTAGCCCTGGACCCAGAGAGGATTCTGGGATGGACGTTCGGTTCTAGGGGACCTTTACCTTGAGGAGGGGGGTCAGAGTTCATCCGAGGATGTAGATCGGGTCAGATGGATTATGGATGGACTTGCTTTCATGACCGGAAGGTTCTGATGAGGAGTGAGAGGAGGTGGACAGGAAGTGACTCCTCTGGACAGGAAGTGACTCTCAGTGCAGGAGAAAGGCTCGCCCGCTCTCTCTCTGATGGACCCTGTGCAGCTGGAACAGGACCTGCAGAAAGGGATGAAAGAAAGAAGGAGATGGACAGATGAGAGCTTGGAAACTAGAATGGATTTTGCGTTTTCTTTGTAACTGATCAGGGGGAAACTGAACTCCTGCCTGAAATGAAAGAGAAACTTTGGACTTTTCTTTGAACCAAGACGTGTTCCTGCATCACGCATGTGGAGGCAGCCGGGGACTGGATTGGACCTGACGCTTAAAATGGACAAATATTTCTTGGATTTTTCTTGGAGAGATGCTGAAAAAAAAACATGCATGATCAATGTGTTTTGCTTTTAAACTGTAACCATTTTACATGTAAATAAATGTTTCAAACTATACTTAATGTCTGTGTTGTCAGTTCAACTCTTATCACTCTTGCATCACATCTTGATCACAGCAGGAGTGGAAGCTGATTGGGTGATTCTTTTACAACTAGCCATCTGATAGGACAGAGGCATTGTAGAAGCAGGAAGTGAGGATAGAGAGTGTGGTGGTGGTGGTGGTGGGGGGTATGGTAGAGGCAGAGAGAGAGAGAGAGAGAGGTTACAACACAATGAACAACTTCAAACACGTGCCTGTCACCAGGCAGTTCCTCTCTGAGGCAGGCTGCACAACCAACAGCCCAGGGGGGCCGGGAGGGGGCCGGGGGCCGGGGGCCGGGCTGGAGGCTGGAGAGTGGAGGCTGGGGGGCTTTGGAGGAGGGTGGGGGGGTTTGGAGAAGGGTGGGGTGTCTCTCCGTTTCTGAGAACAACCTGTGGCCTCAGCAGGGGGCTGTTGGTGCTTTTGTGTTTCTAAGTGGAAGTTAGTTCTTGCACACAAACTGGGTTGAGTAACGCTGGAAAACATGCAGGGAAACATTCGCTCCAAGGACAGTGTGTGTGTGAGTGTGTGTGTGGGTGTGTGGAAGTCACGGGGAAGAGTGAGCACTCGTGTTCATATCAGGAGAAGAAAGTCGGTCAAAATCATGTGTGTGTGTGAGTGACTGAGCTCAGCTGAGGCTGATGGTAGATGGAGTTCTGAGGAATGAAACCCCCTTCACCTGCTCTGCAACCACCATTTCTGTCTCACCACTGACCTCACACACACACACTCTCACACACACTCACACACAGAGACACACACTGTCTCTTTCTCTCTGACACACACACACACACTCACACACACACACACTTCCTGTAAGAACCCACAGGCGTAATCAGTAGCCATTTCTTTGAAGAGGAAATTCATGGTGGCTGAACATTCATAGAAAGAGAGATTAGGATCCAGAGGTGCTTACTGCCAAGCAGGACCTGAGGTCACCCACTTACTGAACACTGTTCATTCACTCCTCATAGCGAACCCTCGCAATCCTCAAGAACCTTTCCAGCCTTCACCGCCCTGACAGACTATCTATGCATGAACAAAACCATTACTCATAAACAACTTCTATTTCTAAAATGTTTCGATGCCCTTCGTAAAAATCATAGTGAGATTCTCTCCATTTGACTTTCAGGAGGAGGGCGAAACTGAGATCCAGGGTTCTACCCAGAACTGAGAGAGAGGGGGAACAGAGGTGCTCGCTGGGAGTAATCACTGAACATGGTTCTAAAAGCACTGATTCCTTTCTGAGTGGTAAGTATCAGCTTGTGTCGAGGTCTTCCTATTCAGACTCGCTGTGGGAGGAGGACTAAAGGTCCCTCTAAAGGTCAGGACTGAGCAGGGAACTAAAGATGTTGATATCGTCAATCTAAGTGGGTGTTAAAGCATTCATCACTCTACAACTAAGTTTCGGTTTTACTAGAACGACTTTGGAATCCACTTTCTATCTAGGTGACATTAAAATGAAACTACAGGGCAATACCCGGGGAGAAAACATTCTAGAAACATAGAAACTTCTTTTGAAGTCAGATGGTGTTTGTGGTTTAGCTTGTTTCAGGGGTGGAAGGAGGCCCTGTGTGAGGGAGGGGTGGGGGGGAGGTGGGAGGGGGTGGGGGGAGGTTGGGAGGGGTGTTGGGAGGGGTGGAGGGGAGGTTGGGAGGGGTGTGGGGGGGAGGTTGGGAGGGGGTGTGGGGGGGGTTGGGAGGGGTGTGGGTTGGGAGGGGTGTGAGGGGGGAGGGGGTATGGGTGTTGTGAAGGGGCAGTTGAAGGTTGTGTCAACTAAACAAAATCAGTACTAATGTCCCTGGAACCCTGGAAAACCCAACCTCCCCCACACCAAGTTTCACTTGTGTAAGAAAGTGCACCGTAAAACCTTTATAAAGTGTAACTTTATGTTGTAACGTTGCTGTAGGGTTTGCTATGTAGTGTCACGGTAGTTTGTGTAACCTTCATGCAAAGTGCTGCCTTGACTTCTAATAAAAGAATGCAGAAGGAAATTGCCAGGTTGATGAGAAGGAAGAATCTGCATTCGTAGAAAAAGAAGAAAAAAACCCAGTGCTGAGGCAGAGAGGAGTTTCCCACGCCCGAGAGCTTCGCATCGCTGGCCAAGATGAGCAGCTTGAACACTGAACACAAATACACCTTCTGCTGACTGGATAAACTAACTAAACAGAGAACTAAATGACTACTAAGAAGCCTAAATAACACATTTTATTTGCAATGCGCCTTTTTTGCAATCAAAGTGCTGCAAACAGCCAACCAACTAACCAAACAGCTCAGTGGAACGTCCTCTATCGACGTTGGCCATCTGCGTTTACCTCTTACACCAGCACTCCAAGCTGACCCATTTCCTGACCAAGGTCAAGCAGCCTGTAAGCTCTGGCCCACATAGACACTCTCTGTCAGGCTGGAAGTGTTATAGCACGCTGGAGGGTACCTGGCTAACCGTATCACGGCATGTTGTCAAACAGATCGATGCCCGTGTTGCCGCGGTGATTACTTTCGGCGAGATGTTCAGATAGCGGAGCCTCAAAACGGGCCTCAGGTCATCAACCCTGAACGGGAAGATCCAGGTGCATCCTGGGGGTTTCTATGGAGACGAGGCTCATGCAGATGTGGCTTGGATTCAGCTGGTCTGCCAGACACCCTCAGTGCTCTGCTGGATTCAGCCGGTCTGCCAGACACCCTCAGTGCTCTGCTGGATTCAGCCGGTCTGCCAGACACTCTCAGTGCTCTGCTGGATTCAGCCGGTCTGCCAGACACCCTCAGTGCTCTGCTGGATTCAGCCGGTCTGCCAGACACCCTCAGTGCTCTGCTGGATTCAGCCGGTCTGCCAGACACCCTCAGTGCTCTGCTGGATTCAGCCGGTCTGCCAGACACCCTCAGTGCTCTGCTGGATTCAGCCGGTCTGCCAGACACCCTCAGTGCTCTGCTGGATTCAGCCGGTCTGCCAGACACCCTCAGTGCTCTGCTTGATTCAGCCGGTCTCCCAGACACCCTCAGTGCTCTGCTGGATTCAGCCGGTCTGCCAGACACCCTCAGTGCTCTGCTGGATTCAGCCGGTCTGCCAGACACTCTCAGTGCTCTGCTGGATTCAGCCGGTCTCCCAGACACCCTCAGTGCTGTGCTGGATTCAGCCGGTCTGCCAGACACCCTCAGTGCTCTGCTGGATTCAGCCGGTCTGCCAGACACCCTCAGTGCTCTGCTGGATTCAGCCGGTCTGCCAGACACCCTCAGTGCTCTGTTCTGCTGACCTGACCCACATCAACCCAATACTGCATCAACAACAAACACATGCCCCCCCTCTCTCCCTGTCGCCCCCCCCCGTCCCGTCGCCCCCCCTCTCTCCCCGTCGCCATGCCTACAGGTGCATGTGGGCCAACAGAGAGGGAATAACAGACACGGGGTGGATGTGAATAACACTGCTGGTGCTGGTGTGTGTGTGTGTGTGTGTGTGCTGGTGTGTGTGTGTGTGTGTGTGTGCTGGTGTGTGTGTGTGTGTGTGTGTGCTGGTGTGTGTGCTGGCGTGTGTGTGTGTGTGTGGTTACACTGGCTCCTGCTGGGGGTGTGTGTGTGTGTGTGTGCTGGTGTGTGTGTGTGCTGGTGTGTGTGTGTGTGTGTGTGTGTGTGCTGGTGTGTGTGTGTGTGCTGGTGTGTGTGTGTGTGTGTGTGTGGTTACACTGGCTCCTGCTGGGGTGTGTGTGTGTGTGTGTGTGTGTGGTTATCTAGCGTGCCTTGCACGTGTTGTCTGCGATACACACCATGCAGCACCACGCGCTGAGAAGGAGGGAGAGAGAGAGGAGACAGAGAGAGAGAGAGAGAGAGAGAGAGAGAGAAAGAGAGACAGGGGGAGAGGGAAAGAGAGAGAGGAAGTGAGGAGAAAGAGAGCGAGAGAGGAGACAGAGAGAGGAAAGAGAGAGAGAGAATGATAGAGAGAACAAAGCGAGGACAGCTGTAGAGGCTGAGAGAGAAGCAGACAGATGACTAGCTCTGATAGACCATCACAATCAAACAGGAGAGAGAGGGTTCGGCAGAGAGAGAGAGAAAAGTAGAGAGAGGAATAAAGAGAGAGTAAACATCAAAGTGTACTAGACTCTCCACTAACAGACAGGCGTTCCTCACATATGAGACATGTTAAACTTGAGTCAAAATAGTCCCTCCCCCCCTACACAACATTGCTCAACACAGCTGCAGTACACAGCAGTTAACCCCCTCTCTTGCCCTCCCCCTCTCCTGCCCTCCCCCCAGAAGCCCCAGGGTGTGTGTGTGTGTGTGTGTGAAGTGTGTGGAGGTGTTTCCAGCCCTGGAGGACTGGCTCTGCCTTCCTGTGGCCTGGCTGCTGGTCTGGATGACCTGGCTGGCTGAACGTCTCAGGAACTAGAGACAGAGAACAGCATCTGTCTGGAGACTAACTGTCAACTCATAGACGGGGCTGGGGTTGAGGTTGAGGCTGGGTCTGAGAATAGGACTGGGGCTGGGTTTGAGGCTGGGGGGTTGAGGTTGAGGCTGGGTCTGAGAATAGGACTGGGGCTGGGTTTGAGGCTGGGGGGCTGGGGTTGAGGCTGGGTCTGAGAATAGGACTGGGGCTGGGTTTGAGGCTGGGGGGGCTGGGGTTGAGGCTGGGGGTTGAGGCTGGGGGGCTGGGGTTGAGGCTGGGGTTGAGGCTGGGGGGCTGGGGTTGAGGCTGGGGGGCTGGGTGGGTTGAGGCTGGGGTTGAGGCTGGGGGGCTGGGGTTGAGGCTGGGGTTGAGGCTGGGGGGCTGGGGTTGAGGCTGAGGTGGAGGGGTTCACTTGCTGTCTGGATGTCTGGGTCTGTGTGGTTTGTGGACCGGCTGGCTCGCTGGTTGAGTCATCGTCTGCTTGTCTGACTGACTGTCTGTCTGTCTATGTGTATGGATTTCTGTTTGGTAAGCAGGCTTGTTGACTAACTGGCTGGCTAGTGCACTACTGAGTCACTGTCTGTCTGCTCGTCTACCTCCTGTCTGTCTGTCTGTCTGTCTGTCTGTCTGTCTGTCTGTCTGTCTGTCTGTCTGTCTGTCTGACTTTCTGTCTGACTGTCTGTCTGTCTGTCTGTCTGTCTGTCTGTCTGTCTGTCTGTCTGTCTGTCTGTCTGACTGTCTGTCTGTCTGTCTGTCTGACTTTCTGTCTGTCTGTCTGTCTGTCTGTCTGTCTGTCTGTCTGTCTGTCTGTCTGTCTGTCTGTCTGTCTGTCTGTCTGTCTGTCTGTCTGTCTGTCTGTCTGTCTGTCTGTCTGTCTGTCTGACTTTCTACCTACCGTCTGTTGTCCCACTGTGTGTGAGAAAAGCAAGACGTGACGGTTTCCTCTCCCAGGCCTGTCCTGTCCTGCTCTGCACATGGAGGTAGGAAAGAGCTGCAGCGTGTTCCCACTGACATCCTGGACCCGTTCCATGGCAGGGAAATCCTCAGCTACGCCTAGCACACTGAAACAAGCCAACCCAATGTGCATTGTGTTCTAGATCATGATGATTTTGGAATGTTACTACCGTGAAGATCAGCGTGTGCTTGGTGGACGGCCAGATGTACATGTGTGTGTGTGAATAGGCCTGTGTGCATGTGTGTGTGTGTGTGTGTGTGTGATAGGCCTGTGTGCATGTGTGTGTGTGTGTGTGTGGTGTGTGTGGTGTGTGTGCGTAGGTCAGGACAGGGAGGGCGTTGGCTAGTCAGCTAGGATTACCCTGCTGTAAGTAGCTGTGGAATAGGATAAGCTGGCTGCACACACACACACACACACACATACACACACACATGCATACACACACACACACATACACACACACACACACATGCAGGCACGCACGCACATACAAACAACAAACAAGCAAACACATACATGCATGAACACACACCCACACACACCTGAGTGTGTGAACCTACCCAGCGCTGACACACTACCTGGACGGTCTTGATTATAGCCTGGAGCAGTAACCATGGACACCCAGTGGTGGAGCAGTAACCATGGACACCCAGTAATCTAGGAGGTGAGCACTGAGCCCTTCTCACCCAGGTGTGTGTGTGTGTGTGTGTGTGTGTGCACACCTGACCCAGCCAGCTCCTATCCTCCCTTTACAGGTATATCTCTACAGGTATATCTTTAGAGGTATATCTTTACAGGTATATATTACAGGTATATATTTACAGGTATATCTTTACAGGTATATCTTTACAGGTATATCTTTACAGGTATATATTTACAGGTATATCTTTACAGGTATATATTTACAGGTATATCTTTACAGGTATATTCTCTCCAGAGAGGACACAGTGCGACGTCAACACAGGAGCTCTCAGATTCGCTGAGTCACAATCCTAAACAGAATGACTCTGATTCGCTGAGTCACAATCCTAAACAGAATGACTCTGATTCGCTGAGTCACAATCCAAAACAGAATGACTCTGATTCGCTGAGTCACAATCCCTATCAGAACAAGAATCCAATAGTTACAATTTCTGATTCTGCTTCCAGCCTGCAGTCTGTCCAAGTGGAGGGTCTGTTAGACCAGCAGCTTGGTGTTACTTAGACCTGCAGCTGTGTGTTACTCAGACCTGCAGCTTGGTGTTACTCAGACCTGCAGCTTGGTGTTACTCAGACCTGCAGCTTGGTGTTACCAGACCTGCAGCTTGGTGTTACTCAGACCTGCAGCTTGGTGTTACTCAGACCTGCAGCTTGGTGTTTACTCAAGCTGCAGCTTGGTGTTGCTCAGACCTGCAGCTTGGTGTTACTCAGACCTGCAGCTTGGTGTTACTCAGACCTGCAGCTTGGTGTTACTCAGACCTGCAGCTTGGTGTTACTCAGACCTGCAGCTTGGTGCAGCTTGGTGTTACTCAGACCTGCAGCTTGGTGTTACTCAGACCTGCAGCTTGGTGTTACTCAGACCTGCAGCTTGGTGTTACTCAGACCTGCAGCTTGGTGTTACTCAGACCTGCAGCTTGGTGTTACTCAGACCTGCAGCTTGGTGTTACTCAGACCAGCAGCTTGGTGTTACTCAGAGCTGCAGCTTGGTGTTACTCAGACCAGCAGCTTGGTGTTACTCAGACCTGCAGCTTGGTGTTACTCAGACCTGCAGCTTGGTGTTACTCAGAGCTGCAGCTTGGTGTTACTCAGACCAGCAGCTTGGTGTTACTCAGACCAGCAGCTTGGTGTTACTCAGACCAGCAGCTTGGTGTTACTCAGAGCTGCAGCTTGGTGTTACTCAGACCAGCAGCTTGGTGTTACTCAGACCTGCAGCTTGGTGTTACTCAGACCTGCAGCTTGGTGTTACTCAGACCTGCAGCTTGGTGTTACTCAGACCTGCAGCTTGGTGTTACTCAGACCAGCAGCTTGGTGTTACTCAGACCTGTAGCTTGGTGTTACTCAGACCTGCAGCTTGGTGTTACTCAGACTGCAGCTTGGTGTTACTCAGACCTGCAGCTTGGTGTTACTCAGACCTGCAGCTTGGTGTTACTCAGACCTGCAGCTTGGTGTTACTCAGACCTGCAGCTTGGTGTTACTCAGACCTGCAGCTTGGTGTTACTCAGACCTGCAGCTTGGTGTTACTCAGACCTGCAGCTTGGTGTTACTCAGACCTGCAGCTTGGTGTTACTCAGACCTGCAGCTTGGTGTTACTCAGACCTGCAGCTTGGTGTTACTCAGACCAGCAGCTTGGTGTTACTCAGACCTGCAGCTTGGTGTTACTCAGACCTGCAGCTTGGTGTTACTCAGAGCTGCAGCTTGGTGTTACTCAGACCTGCAGCTTGGTGTTACTCAAGCTGCAGCTTGGTGTTACTCAGACCTGCAGCTTGGTGTTACTCAGACCAGCAGCTTGGTGTTACTCAGACCTGCAGCTTGGTGTTACTCAGACCAGCAGCTTGGTGTTACTCAGACCTGCAGCTTGGTGTTACTCAGACCTGCAGCTTGGTGTTACTCAGACCTGCAGCTTGGTGTTACTCAGACCTGCGCTTGGTGTTACTCAGACCTGCAGCTTGGTGTTACTCAGAGCTGCAGCTTGGTGTTACTCAGACCTGCAGCTTGGTGCAGCTTGGTGTTACTCAGACCTGCAGCTTGGTGTTACTCAGACCAGCAGCTTGGTGTTACTCAGACCTGCAGCTTGATGTTACTCAGACCAGCAGCTTGGTGTTACTCAGACCTGCAGCTTGGTGTTACTCAGACCTGCAGCTTGGTTGTTACTCAGACCTGCAGCTTGATGTTACTCAGACCACAGCTTGGTGTTACTCAGACCTGCAGCTTGGTGTTACTCAGACCTGCAGCTTGGTGTTACCTCAGACCTGCAGCTTGGTGTTACTCAGACCTGCAGCTTGGTGTTACTCAGACCTGCAGCTTGGTGTTACTCAGACCTGCAGCTTGATGTTACTCAGACCTGCAGCTTGTGTTACTCAGAGCTTGCATCAGACGCTCCAATAAAAACCATATCCCAACATGACACAGACACGCGTCTGAGATTTAAAACGGCCCCTGCCTCAGCCCCAGCCCCAGCCTCAGCCCCGGCCCCAGCCCCAGCCCCAGCCCCAGCCCCAGCCCCAGCCCCAGCCCCAGCCCCAGCCCCGGCTACCAGGATAACAATGGAGGACAGCAGAGCCCTAGAAGGAGATTGTTACAATCCTGATAAGTGAGCATCATCTCCCCAGACAGTCAGATACTCAGTTTAGTAACAGAGCAGGAAGTTTAGGAGGAGGGGAGAGGGGGGGAGGGGGGGTGCAGGGTGGGAGGGGGGGGTGCAGGGGCCTCATGCTGCATAGTTCAGCCTGTCCTACCAGGAACACATGCCTCTAAACCACGCCAGGAATGTCCTCCCATACACAGGAAGGCAGGCAGACAGGCAGACAGGCAGACAGACAGACAGACATGCAGGCAGACAGACAGGCAGACAGACAGACAGGCAGGCAGGGAAGACACACACACACATCCACCTTCTCTTTTTAAACCTTGAACAACCTTGTTATGATTTCCTTTCTCTCTCCTCTCCTCTCCTCTGATGGCCTCGGGGCTGGAAGGGGAGTTCTCTGTTCTGATTGGCCTCAGGGCTGGAAGGGTAGTGGAGTTCTCTGTTCTGATTGGCCTCAGGGGCTGGAAGGGTAGTGTGAGTTCTCTGTTCTGATTGGCCTCGGGGCTGGAAGGGTAGTGGAGTTCTCTGTTCTGATTGGCCTCGGGGCTGGAAGGGTAGTGGAGTTCTCTGTTCTGATTGGCCTCGGGGCTGGAAGGGTAGTGGAGTTCTCTGTTCTGATTGGCCTCTGGGCTGGAAGGGTAGTGGAGTTCTCTGCTCTGATTGGCCTCTGGGCTGGAAGGGTAGTGGAGTTCAGATTAGAGACATGACAGTCGTCACAGTGCTGTTTTATATACCTCTCTTACCTAACGGTCACAAGTGTATGTGATGGAGAGGGAGACAGAAAGGCAAAGACAGAACACTGACCTACATGCAGAGGTAAACA
>CAEFZP010001833.1:0-21796 GCA_903064625.1 Mallotus villosus
TTTGGAAGGGGGCTTCGCGTTGTGAGATAACCAGCTTATTAAGATAACTTCCCTTCTGCCCGGCTCTCATAGTGTCCTCATCACAAAACCTCGTTGATATGAAATATTAAATGACGGATAAGCAGTTCAGTAGTTCTGGAGATTTAATTAGAGACGCTCTTGTAGCTGAGGGCCTGTGCTGCGAACTGATGGCCACCATCGGCCGGTTTCCCGGCATCCTGCTTTGTGTAAATGCACACACACACACCACACACCCACACACACACACTTACACACACACACAACACACACATCACACCACACACACACCCACACACACCACAACACACACATGATGGAGGATAAGGGATGTCTATGTTTACTGTTTTTTAAAGCCAGAGTGAAGCATATATAACTTTTAGAAATGGCTCGAGGCAGAGAGCAGTGGAGTGGATGTGGTCACCACCACACAAGGAGGCATAGGCAGATGAGGCGCCGATTGTTCTCGTCAGTGGGGAGTTGTGTTCTTGCTTTGTCTAGCGTGACTCCTCCAAACCTCTGGCAGCCTCCGTCAGTATTAGCGATACCGGCTATCGGTTCACACGAAAGAAAAGCCGGTGATGTCACCACGTGTCGTTCTCGGAATATAGATATGATCAACCAGGCCTCCTGTGAAGCCAACTCTCTCTCTCTCTCTCTCTCTCTCTCTCTCTCTCAGGGGAATTCATGTGCTGACTGAGACAGAACACAGTTCTTGGGAAAACTAGCAGGGAAGAGGGTGAGGGCGGGGAGAGGGCAGGAGAGAGGGAGGGGAGAGGGAGAAAAGAGAGGGACGTGAGAGGGTGAGGGAGGGGGAGAGGGTGAGGGTGAGAGATGGGCAGGGTGAGGTGGAAGGAGAGAGATGGGAAGGGGGAAGGGGAGGGTGAGAGATGGGCAGCGTTTGAGGGGGGATTGTGAGAGATGGGAAGGGTGAGAATGGGCCAGGGTGAGAGATTGAGAATAGGCACAGGGTGAGAGATGGGCAGGGTGAGGGTGAGAGATGGGCAAGGGTGAGAGACGGGCAGGGTGAGGGTGAGCGAGGGAGATGGCAGAGGTGTTTGAGGGTGAGAGATGGGCAGGGTGAGGGTGGGAGATGGGCAGGGTGAGGGTGAGTGAGAGATGGCGGGTGAGGGGGAGAGATGGGCGGGTGAGAGAGAGGGCAGGGAGAGGGTGAGAGATGGGCAGGATGAGAGATGGGCAGCAGGAGAGGGGGAGAGGAGGGGGGCAGAGGGAGAGGGTGAGAGGGGGGAGGAGTGAGAGATGGGCAGGGTGAGAGATGTATGGGCAGGGTGAGGGTGAGAGAAAATGGGCCAGGGTGAGGGTGTTGAGGAGATGGGCCAGAGGTGAGAGCATGGGCAGGGTTGGAGGGTGAGAGATGGGCAGGGGTGAGGGGAAGGAGATGGGCAGGGTGAGGGTGAGAGAGGGAAGGGTGGAGGGGGGGAGAAGATGGGCACAGGGTTCAGGGGTGAGGGGGTGAGAGAGAGTTTGGAAAGGGCGGATGATAGCGGGAGATGCACCTCCGAGGGAGAATTGCAAGGGGAAGGGTGAGAACCCAACAGTGGGGAGACTCGGGCCGAGTTGGGGTGTTTCCGGGGAAGGGTGTTGGAGCGAAACACAAGGAGAACAACCAAATAAAAACAGGGTTGCAGGCAGAACTAAACCACAGGCCGGGAGGGGGGGGATGGGGGGATGGGCAGGGTCAGGGTTGAAGATGGAAGGGTGAGGGTGAGAGATGGGCATAGTACGAGAGATGGAAGGGAGAGGTGAGAGATGGGCAGGAGAGAGAATGGCAGGGGAGAGTGTTGAAGAGAAGAGAATAGAGATGGGCATGGTGAGGGTGAAAGATGGCAGGGTGAGGGTGGAGATGGGCAGGGTGAGGGTGTAGATGTATGGCAGGTGAGAGATGGGGCAGTGAGAGAGTGGCAGGGTGAGGGTGAGAGATGGGACAGGTGAGAGATGGGCAGGGATGGGTGAGAGATGGGCAGCAGAGGGTGAGGGTGGGCAGGGTGATGATGGCAGGGTGAGGGTGAGAGAGTGGGTCAGGGTGAGTGCGAGAGATGGGCAGGGAGAGGGTAGAGATGGCAGTGTAGGTGAGAGTGGGCAGGTGTATTCTCCAAGCTCCCCTCGGACCACGTCTGGTTTCAGTTACATCACTTGGCAGGAAATGACATGTGTTACATAACCAGGCACTCGGAACATGCAAACATCAAATATATGAAAGCAAGAAAAAAAGGCAAACGGTACAATAATAATTTATGAGAAAGTGAGGCGTTTCTGTGGAACATTTGAGCATTTCAGAGGACCATGTCACTGCCCTCTGAGGATTCTGGGGAAAAGCCTGAAGGGGGGATTCGCTTGGAAGGGGCTCTCTATTCCCCCCTTTTCTATCTCTCATACTCTCTTTCCTTCCTTGTATCTCACTCTCTCCTCTCTTTTTCCTTCTCTCTTTCTCACCTCTCGCTCTTTCCTTTGCTCTGTCTAGTATACGACATGGACGTGATGTTATGACATGATGCTGTGGTGAGCTCACACATGTTCATACCACTTCTTCATCCCCACCCCTCTGCCCCGCACCCCCAGCACCTCAACCTATCAGTGCGCCCAAAGCAGCTCCCGGGCCTGGTGCGAAGTGGCGTTCCGAGCGCTCCGCGGGGAAGTGTGGCAGCTCCTGGCCGGTTGCCATAACAACGACCATCAGTGGAGGAGAGTACCGCACCCTCATCACCAAGGTAGGCCCCGCCCCCTCATTCTCTCTCCCCCCACTGGCCCCCCCTGTGACCTGGCTCCAGCCCTGTTCCGCCAGCACCACTGCCATGGCGATCTGGCATCTGAAAACCTTTTCACTTGCACCCCCATCCAAAGAACCTGGCAACCTTAAAGGATCTCATTCCATGTACTGGCTAATCAGTAATCAGTAATGGTTCCTAAGTCATGTGCGTGTGATTGATTTGTTGATGGCAGATGAAGGAGAAGCCATTAATTTGGTCCATTCATCGGACTTCCTTAGTCAATAGCCTCAGTGGAATCTAATTTAGACATATGAATCGTATTAAAAACACATTTTGTTGAAGTACGTGCACACAAACACACTTTTTCAGGAGTCATGTGATGTACAATCACAAGATGGGTTTCACGGTTGTGTCATTTCTGGACGCGTAGAAAGTGACATATGAATCGTACGCTGCAAGAGAACCCAATGTTGCGCAAACAACATAGGCTTCTGTTTCTTTTCGCGCTGGCTGCAGAACGAGTTTAACGGTAAAATAGGATTATTTGTGGGGCTATAAATGCTCTGTAAAAAGCATTGTAAAATGATCTGTTGACTGTACATGACTAGCCTGGAGCGGAGAGAGAGAGAGTCGGTGTGTGTGTGTGTTAATGGGAGGTGACTTGTGGTAGCCCCAGCCCCCTGGCCCCAGCCGTCATGTCCACGCCATTATGTAACAGCAACATCCCGCGGCTGCCTGCCGGTGGTCCCAGGTGTCAACAGAGATGCTCCCTGCTCTCTCTCGCTCCCTCTCTCGCCTCCTACCACCCATCCCACGCATCCCTCGCGCCCTCTCCTCTCAAAGTGCACCCTCCTCTCTCTACCCCTCTCGAGTCACGCTCCCCCCCCTCTCCATCATCTCTCTCTCCCTCTCTCCTCCTCCCCCCCTCTCCCTCATCTCTCTCTCCCTCATCTCTCATCTCTCGGTCTCTCTCCCCTCCCCCGCTCTCTCCCTCCCTCTCCCCCTCTCCTCTCTCCCCTGCCTCCCTTCTCCCTCCCCCTGTTTCCCTCTCTCCCTCTCCCCCTGTCCCACCTCTCCCCCTCTCCTTCTCCCCTGCCTCCCCTCTCCCTCCCCTGTTTCCCCTCTCTCCCTCTCCCCCTCTCCCCCTCTCCTTCTCCCCTGCCTCCCTTCTTCCTCCCCCTCTCCCTCTCCCCCTCTCCTTCTCCCCTGTCCTCCCTTCTCTCTCCCCGGTTCCCCCCCTCTCTCCCTGCCCTCTCCTCATTCTCTCCTGTCTAATTGTTTTTTATGGGTGATGTCGTTGTGGCAGCTGTTTGGTGTAGGCCCGTAGGCCCGTAGGCCCGTAGGCCTGTGATGTGCTCTAACATGAAGCTGCAGACTCCGCCACTCCTAATCCAGACACAACTTTTCAGGTCATGACATCATCAGCGTTTCCCCCAAAAAAATCGACATAAAAAAAAGATGTTCTTGTATCGCCTTCTTTGAGTGCGGCTAGACTGTAGTCGTGCGTCAGTTCAAGGACGTGCCGGTGGTGTCCTCGGCCCCTGAGCGACCTCACGGAGATGTGTCGAATGAAGCCGCACAGCTGGGACACAACAGGACTCAACCGTGTTTGACTAGGGAACCTTATCTTTTCAACTTGTCTCTTCTGTCTAGGAACTGTTTGTCTACCGGTACTGGTACATACCATCCCATAGACGGTGTGTGGTGTGTGTGTGTGTGTGTCTTTTTTGTGTGCGCGGTGTGTGTGTGTGTGTGTGTGTGTGTGTGTGCGCGGTGTGTGTGTGTGTGGCGCTGCCGCCGTACTTCTTGTTCCCTTGTGTCCTTGTTCCCAGTGTTTCCCCGGTCAAGCAGATCAGAGCTGGATGGAGACACGTGTGTTCTCTCGTATGGACAGTAGGTACTGTGCTCTAGATCCACCGTGACCCCTCTCCTCCCCATCTCTCTCTCGCGCTCACGCTGCGGGCAGGCTTAGCTGCTCGCTCTCTGTCTCTAGCTCGCCCTCACACACGTTCTCTGTTTACGTCTCTCTCTCTCTCGCTCGCTCGCGCTCCCGTTCTCTCCGTCAACAGATTCATATCGTGCAGGGTGCTTGTTTGATTCCCACAGGGCACCGTTGATCTTGCTAAGTCCTTAGGTAGACAGTGTTCGACCTGTTTAGTTCCAGGCTGTGTGTGTGTGTGTGTGTGTACTGACCATGTGATTAGTTAGCTCATCCCCCTCCTACACTTCTGTCTGCTGCTGGCCACATGCTCCTGTGTTTACTGCAAGATTAATATCCATGGTCACTGTGTGTGTGTACGTGTGTGTGAGAACGACTGTGTAACTTGGTCAGATGTGGGTCTGTGCGAGCGTGTGGTTTGGTTAGTGTGTGTGTGTGTGTGTGTGTGTGTGTGTGCGTGAAGTCCACACTCATCCGTAGTCTGTCCAACGCCCTCTCCATACTGTCTCCAGATGTTCCTGTGTGACTGTGTCCATAAACACACCCCCTATCAGACCCAACCAGCCCTCCACCCGCTCCACTACGCACAGCCCGGTCCCACCCGCACCCTTGCCGCCTCGACCCCGTCCCGGGCCCTAAAACAAACAGTCCCACAAAGCTGGACCTGTCTGCCAGCCCGTCTACCCCCCCTAGTCCACTCCACGGGAACCCTCTGGGACCTGCGTTACCTTGACCCCCCTCTCTCTCCCCCCCCCTCCCCCTCCTCAACAGAATGAGACGAGCGTAGCTGCATCCGGAGAGGTTGTAACCTTGTTCCCCGTATCGACATGCTAATGGTGTCAACCCCCGTGACAATGTCCGTGTTATGGATTTTAAACGTATCCATAATGTTCGTGACCGGCCCTGCGGGGCTACAGTCACCACGACCGCCGCCGTGACATTGAGGGATCGAGCCGACTGGCGACCGCTGGTGCTTTTGTCATCCGTGCATCAGTGCCTCTGGAAGAAGGAGAGACGTAGCTTTAGCGACGTAGCTTAGCTTCACCTCACAGGGAGGCAGGCTGGGACACATGTGCAGCGCCTAGCCTGTGGCCACACGCTAACGCTAACGCTACGCCAGGCAGGTTCCCAATGTTGGGAGGAGGTGCTCGGTACATAGAGCTAACGGGGCAGACGTGAACAGATGTGGCAACCGTGTACACCAGCCAGAGCATCCTCTCTCTCTTTTTACCCTCCCTCCACCTCTCTCTCTCTCTTTACCCTCCCTCCACCTCTCTCTCTCTTTCTACCCTCCCTCCACCTCTCTCTCTCTCTCTTTACCCTCCCTCCACCTCTCTCTCTCTCTTTACCCTTCCCTCCACCTCGCTCTCTCCAACCTTCCCCCATGCTGCGGATGGTCTCCCCACCTCTCAGACGGTCTATTCTTAGCTCCTCGTGTAGAGCCCTGAGGAGGTGCACGGAACACAAAGGAGCCGGCCCCTGAGGAGCAGGGTGCTGTGTGTGTGTGTGTCTCTGTGTGTGTGTGTGTGTCTGTGTCTCTGTGTGTGTGTGTGTGTGTCTGTGTCATGTGTTCTGGGGGAATTCATCAGGACACATCCTTTGCCCTGCCACAAGTCTTCAGCTCTGCAGAAAGGCCCTCACAGGCCGCCCCAGCAGCCCTTTCTCAGCGGAGCAGGCTCACCTGTGTGTGTCCAAGCTGCGGTCGTCCAGGCTGCGGTCGTCCAGGCTGCGGTCGCCCAGGCTGCGGTCGCCCAGGCTGCGGTCGCCCAGGCTGCGGTCGCCCAGGCTGCGGTCGCCCAGGCTGCGGTCGCCCAGGCTGCGTCGGTCGCCCAGGCTGCGGTCGCCCAGGCTGCGGTCGCCCAGGCTGCGGTCGCCCAGGCTCGCTGCGGTCGCCCAGGCTGCGGTCGTGTGGTCGTCCAGCTCGTCGCCCAGGCTGCGGTCGCCCAGGCTGCGGTCGTGTGGTCGCCCAGGCGCGGTCTGTGGTCGCCCAGGCTGCGGTCGTGTGGTCGCCCGGGTCTCATGTGCACTGTGCTGCTCCTCAGACGAGCAGGAGACGGGGTCTGTGGAGTAGGGATAACGAGGAGCAGGTGCACAGAACACTTTAGGCACACACACACACACACACACACACACTGACACACACACACACTGACACACACACACGCTGACACACACACACACACACACACTGACACACACACACGCTGACACACACACACACTGACACACACACACACACACACACTGATACACACACACACACACACACACACACTGACACGAACGCAGATGAAGGGCCCGAAGGAAGATAGGAAATGAGTGTGAGCACACATGTACACACGCAGACCGGAGTCTGCTGAGGAACATTGGTTTAGTTTGGATTTATGTGAATTACGTAAGCATGTTGTGAAGTACACATGGATGCTGGAAAATGTCAGCCTAGTTGTGTGGTTTGATTGGCCAATGAAAGCAGTAGAATTCCAGTAGTGGCCAGCCTCTGAGCAGCTGACTTCTGCAATGTCCCCATGGCAAACCTGGTCTTTAGGGAAGGAATCCTGGTATAGTACAGTACAACACAGTACAACACAGCGTAGTACCATACAGCATAGTAAAGTACAGTACAGTACAGTATAGCATAGTACAGTACAGTATAGCATAGTACAGTACAGCATAGTACAGTACAGTACAGTATAGCATAGTACAGTACAGTACAGCATAGTACAGTACAGCATAGTACAGTACAGTACATCATAGTACAGTACAGCATAGTACAGTACAGCGCAACCCAGTGTAGTACAGTACAGTACAGCATAGTACAGTACAGTACAGTACAACATAGTACAGCACAGTACAGTACAGTACAGCATAGTACAGCAGAGCATAGTACAGTACAGCACAGTGTAGCACAGAGCATAGTACATCCTCCCATGACCATGGCAGAGGGGTTTGTTTTGGGAGTTATCCAGGCCAGACAGCAAGCTCCTTTACAACAACCTCAGAAAACTACCCATGTATGTAGGACACAAGGGCACGGGGGTGACCCCTAGACTGAACATAACGCACCCATGCTTTGTTTTGATGGGGAGGCAAGAGGGGGAGAGCGAGAGGGACGGGGGAGAGCGAGAGGGAGCGGAGGGAGGGGGAATGAGGAGAAGTGGAAGTGACAAGAAAGAGAGGGTTTATAGAACAACACATTCTGATCTGAAACAGCTACAGACATTGTACTGACCCATAAGCTCCAGACCCAGACCCAGACCCAGACCAGTCCCCTCACATGGTCATAAGAACCCTGTGTTGGAGTCATATTACAGAGATTGTAAAGTGATTATTCTACTAGGCAAAATAATAACAGTACCCTTTTATGTGAATGTGGTGTGATTTATGTGTGTTTTATACCTATGCGTATTTTTTATCCCTGGTATCGACACTTGATATCTTGCCAGACCAACCCATCTGCAATTAGACTGGGATAAGCCAATTAGGCAATTAAGCAAATGTCCGAAAGTAAGGCTAGGGTGGGGCAGTTCAAGCATGGGGGGGGTCTGTCTGTCTTGAGCAAGAGGATGGGTGTGTCTGAAATGGTGACTGGATTAATGACTAGCTGGGGGTGTGAGTGTTATTGAGAGAACTGTGTTTTGGGGGAGGGAAGAGAGTAAGTGTGTGTGTGTGTGTTCAATCAGAGGTGGAGGAAGGGAGGGAAGGGGGCCGATGGACCCTGATCATTGGCCGAAGCTGAAGAGAGGGGAGGAGCCACCTTGCCACTGCTGCTGCAGTGCGAGATAGAGAGAGAGAGAGAGGGAGGGAGGGGAAAGAGAGAGAGACAGACGGTGTGCACATGAGCAAGACGGATTCAGCTCCACAGAGGAGAAGAGAAGAGAAGGAGCGAGGTATAGTGGACGAGGAAAAGAAGAAAAAGAAAAAAGAAAAAAAAAGAAAAGTCTGAAAAGAGAAAGAGAGGCTGTATCAGTTTCGCTACACCCCTGCCTCTCTCGTTCCACCACCAGACGGTGGATCCTCGCTGGGGAACACCAGCCCGCCAGACACACCAGCCAGCCAGACACCCCAGCCAGCCAGCCAGACGGTCACCCTCCGCTCCGCTTTGTGTCAGCGACGTCTTTTCTCTCCTGGGAGGACTGACACTCCCCCGGCTGTCCCTGCCTTGGGAGGAACAAGACGGACTCTCTGCCGGCTGACCCATTGTGTCTTACAGGAGTACAGGAGCAGGATAGAAAGAAGAAGTGCTCGCGTCTGGTCTGTGACTCCTGGTCTGTGACTCCTGGTCCGTGACTCCTGGTCTGTGACTCCTGGTCCGTGACTCCTGGTCCGTGACTCCTGATCCGTGACTCCTGGTCCGTGACTCCTGGTCCGTGACTCCTGGTCTGTGACTCCTGGTCTGTGACTCCTGGTCTGTGACTCCTGGTCTGTGACTCCTGGTCCTTGACTCCTGGTCTGTGACTCCTGTCCGTGACTCCTGGTCCGTGACTCCTGGTCCGTGACTCCTGGTCCGTGACTCCTGGTCTGAAGCCGTGTTCTGGACTATAGAGTCGTCGCCCGGGATTAGACATCTCTGCGTAGATCTGCCGCGCAGCACGGACTAACAGCGGACGGACGGACGCACATTCCTGTAAACGGACTCGTCCCAGGTTGGCTTCTTCCGTTTCAGCTTTTTGGTTTTGTGCGATCGAGCCTTCTTCACAGTCGAGGAGAGCGAGAGAGAGAGAGAGAGAGAGAGAGAGAGAGAGAGAGAGGGGTGTTCTGTTCCATCTGCGCCCGTCTCCGTGCTCGGGGTGTCGGACTGCCGTCTCCGCGTCAGGGCTTGCCCGGGGATCCCCTCCCGGTTAACACCAGCGCCAGTCCTCTCCCTCCCTCCCTCCCTCCGGTCCAGGTGTCTGGAAGCTGCGGCCGAGATGACGAAGGGGACGCAGCCCCAGCACGGCCCTCCCCTCCTGGGCTGAGCTCACGCTACGCCACCTCCCCCGCCCCTGGGACCTCCGGGGCCAGGTACCAACCCCACTCCCCCTCCCCCCCCCTCGTCATGATGAACTGGACCCTGGAGCTCAACCTGAGCCAGAGCCCTCCCTTCTGCCTCCTGGAGGTGGGCTACACGCAGATCTTCAACGTGTGCCTCCTGGAGGTGGCCATCATCCTCTTCCTCACCGTGCTCATCATCTCCGGCAACCTGGTGGTGATCTTCGTCTTCCACTGCGCCCCGCTGCTGAGCAACCACACCACCAGCGCCTTCATCCAGACCATGGCTTACGCCGACCTCCTGGTGGGCGTGAGCTGCCTCATCCCCACGCTGTCCCTCCTGCGTCACCTGGAGGGGCTGGACCAGGAGCTCACCTGCAAGGTGTTTGGCTACATGGTGTCCGTGCTGAAGAGCGTGTCCATGGCGTCGCTGGCGTGCGTCAGCGTGGACCGCTACGTGGCCATCACGCGTCCGCTCTCCTACGCCACGCTGGTGACGCCGTGGCGCCTGCGGGCGTGCATCGCCCTGGTGTGGCTGTACTCGGCGCTCGTCTTCCTGCCCTCCTTCCTGGGCTGGGGCAAGCCGGGTTACCACGGCGACGTGGTGGAGTGGTGCGCCGTGGCGTGGTCCACGCGGCCCGCCTTCACCTCGTTCATCGTGGCGCTGCTGTACGCGCCCGCCGCCCTCACCGTCTGCTTCACCTACGGCAACATCTTCAGGATCTGCCGGCAGCACACGCGCGACATCAGCGAGCGCCGCGCCCGCTACGGCCCCGCCGCCACGACGGCCGCCGCCGCCTGCGAGGCGGGAGGGGAGCCGCCGTCCCCCGCGGGAGCCCCCCCCGGCCGGCTCGGACAAGCGCTACGCCATGGTGCTCTTCCGCATCACCAGCGTCTTCTACATCCTGTGGCTGCCCTACATCCTCTACTTCCTGTTGGAGAGCGCCGGCGTGTACCGCCACCAGGCCGCCTCCTTCCTCACCACGTGGCTCGCCATCAGCAACAGCTTCTGCAACTGCCTCATCTACAGCCTCTCCAACTCGGCCTTCCGGAAGGGTCTGAAGCGCCTGTGCTCCTTCTGCGTGCGGCGCGCGGACGCCAAGAAGCCCATGGACCAGGGGCTGGGGTACTGCCAGGGCTACAGCCAGGGGCAGGGCGGCCCGCTGGTCAGCTCACAGACCACCTGTCACGTCTAGCGTGGATAAACGCCTTTCAGTGGGACGCTAACGCTAGCCCCGGGGGAAGACGGCGTTCCTGAAGGGGTTTCCCCTCGCTGAGGGGGGGGGAGAGCAGGCTGGAAGGATGGGTGGATGAAAGAAAGGATGGCTGGGAGGAAGGAAAGAAAAAGAGAGAAAAGAAAAAGGAAAGCTGCTGTTGTTTTCGGCAGAGTTGAGTAACGCAGCCTACTGTGGCCAGGGAGGGAGGAAAAAGGGCGAAGTGGAGAGATGGAGTAATAACCCTCTTGGGTGTCTGAGGGAGTGAGAGAGCGTTACCCCTCCTAGAGGGATCAGGTCTGCTGGGCCTGGTCCTGCCTGGTCCTGCTGGTCCTGCCTGGTCCTGCCTGGTCCTGCCTGGGTCCAAAACCCGGAGTACGACCGGAACCAGGCAGGCCAAAGGACCCCGACGTACAGCTAACAACTCGCAGACACGGAATGCGTCGACCGCGTCGAAAACCCTAGCAATCGCCATGACGATTGAGAGTATTATGGAATATGAGGGCCACCCACTCCACAGTGACTTGCCAAAAACAAACTGTACCAAACGCTGTTCCTCCGGGGAGGAATACATCTGGAACTGCGTCTCGTCCTGGATCAAACTGGGGCTTCGGTGCCATATTTACTGTTGAAGGACCACCTGTGTTATTTAAGAACAAGACTTGAGGCCAGCCTCATATGGGACTAGTTGTTTAACCACTTACAGTGGAACCAAAGTGTGTGTGTGTGTGTGTGTGTGTGAATACAGTAGAAGGTATAGCATGTCGCAGGGCAGGTTGCAGGGAGGGGGGGGGGCGGGGGAGCTGAGGGGGGAGAGAAAGAAGAGGGAGGGAAAACGGCTAACGAGCCTCATGGCTGAAGTAGCACCGCTCTGATTGGTTGACTGTCTGTCGCTTCTGCTTTCTTCCTTAGCTGCTCCCCGTTCCCGCTTTCACCTTTTCTCCGGCGCCACCGCTGGCCGCATGAACGACCTCTGACCTTTTAGATCTCATTCGCCGTAAGAGATGTTCTTCTCCTCGTTTTGAAAATGCCACATTTACATGTTCTCCTCTCCCAATGATCTACTTACGTTGAGTCTCCTAGCTGCGATTGCGTAACTTAGCCTCCGGTCAGTCGGTCGCATGTGGACACACACGCACACAGAACAGAACAGACAGACGGCCTGTTCTCCTGCTCCATGCCCAGTCTTCCCTGGCAGCCGCGGAGAAGCTCCGAGGACCCAGCCTCTGACCTTTCACAGACGTACGTGTGTGTGCGTGTGATGCCACATGTGACCTCGCCTGATCTGCCGATAGCAGGTCTCTTCGTTCACCGATGATTCAGAAGTGCATCATTGAGGGAGGGGGAGTTCTACCCTGCTCTGTGTGTGTGACGCTCTGAGGGAGCCTGGAGACCTGTTCCATGTCCTGGTTGTGTGTGTGTGTGTGTGTGTGTTGGGGAACATCGGCCTAGAGAATAGCTAACGGTTCCCCCATCTTCCTTGTTACAACACATGGGTTTGGGGGGGGGGCAGAGAGAGCAGCTAGGTGCAGAGGGGAGGGGAGGTGGTGATGGAGAGAAACTGAGGGCAGGTGAGCGCATGGAGACAAACAGGAGAGAGGTGGTTTAACAAACCCCCCTCACACACGCATACACACACACACACACACACATACGCGCACACACAGACATATGCATACACACACTCAGTGATAGCCTCGATGTGATCCCAGTAGGGGATGCGTGTCACTTAGTCTGGACCGGAGATGAACACGTGCCAGATTTCCATCCGTAACGTGTCTGAATAACAAATGTGAACGGTTTCAACTTCTTGTCAAATGCTTGATGATTTTGTTTTTGGGCTCCGTTTCAGCCTATGAATAAAGTTTCAGAGTTCCTGGTGGAAATGCCTGAGTGTGTCTGTTGAACCACCACGGTGACCTGCTAGAAGCTCCACGGCTTATTCAAGTCTGTTGGGAACCAAGAACGATAGTTCCATACTAGGATTATTTTGGGGTGGTATCATACACTGTTTGTACATGTGTACGTGTGTACGTGTGTACGTGTGTGTGTGTGTGTGTGTGTGTGTGTGTGTGTGTGCGTGTGCGTGCGTGCGTTTATGAGGCCATATTCTGTTTTTGGACGGTTCTCTGCTTTAGGCTGACTGCCAGAGGCATCACTCTTGATCTGCTTGATTCGGTTCCCATGACTACAAGACTGCTCTACCCCCTGGGGACACGTGTGTGAGTTGATGTATGACGCCTTAGGGAGGGTTGTTAGGCGTTGGAAGTGTCTGGTCTCCTCTATTATGATGCCAATTAAGAAAGAGGGGCTCCAGCTCCCTCTCCTTCCTCCTCATCCCTCCTTCCTCCTCATCCCTCCTCCTCCTCATCCCTCCTTCCTCCTCATCCCTCCTCCTCCTCCTCTCCCTCCTCCTCCTCATCCCTCCTCCTCATCCCTCCCTCCTCCTCATCCCTCCCTCCTCCTCATCCCTCCTCCTCCCCTCCTCCTCCTCCCCCCTCCTCCTCATCCCTCCTCCTCCTCATCCCTCCCTCCTCCTCCTCCCTCCCTCCTCCTCCTCATCCCTCCCTCCTCCCTCATCCCTCCCTCCTCCTCATCCCTCCTTCCTCCTCATCCCTCCTCCTCCTCATCCCTCCTCCTCCTCATCCCTCCCTCCTCCTCACTCCCTCCTCCTCCTCCTCATCCCTCCCTCCTCCTCATCCCTCCTCCTCCTCATCCCTCCCTCCTCCTCATCCCTCCTCCTCCTCATCCCTCCTCCTCCTCATCCCTCCCTCCTCCTCATCCCTCCTCCTCCTCATCCCTCCTCCTCCTCCCTCCTCATCCTCTCCCTCCTCCTCCTCTCCCTCCCTCCTCCTCATCCCTCCCTCCTCCTCATCCCTCCTTCCTCCTCATCCCTCGCTCCTCGTCCAGCACCAGCATGGTGGTACTGCTCGAGTTCCTGGAAGCCGGGCAGAACAGGGTCAAAGGCTGCACAGCTGATGTTGATGAGATGTTTAGTTGTTTTGGGGCATTGGGATGGCAGGACGCTGGCCCCCCCCCCGTCTCTCTTTCCTGTGGGAAAGCGGCGAGCTCCCAGAGTGCACCGCTCCGGGGCTCCGGGCCGGGACGGGAGGGCAGGCGCTGGGAACACGGAGGCAAGGCTTAGGAAAGGAGGGCAGAGTCTTACTGGAACTCACAACCCACACACACCACACACACACACACACAGATACCCACACACACACATTAACACACACACACACAAGTGGTAGAGACACAGTGGCCGCTGTCTCTCTCTTAATAGTCCAGTTCTAATATAATTTCCCGTGTCTTCGACATGTTAATGAAGTGCTCATGACAGCAGCTGCTCGTACATCCCGTCAGGAAGACAACGTTCCGCAGATCCCAAATGTGACGAGGAAAAAAGTGTTTTATTGTTGTTTTGTAATGCACAAAAAGAACCTTAATGAAACGTATGAGGTCTATATGCCGGTGGAACCCGAGTGTTGACCGTGAGAGCCCAAATGGACTGTGTCTGTATGTCTCGGTGTGTGTATTGTCTGTGTCTATGTGTCTGTGTGTGTATGTGTCTGTGTGTGTATTGTCTGTGTCTATGTGTCTGTGTGTGTATGTCTCTGTGTGTGTATTGTCTGTGTCTGTGTGTATGTGTCTGTGTGTGTATTGTCTGTGTCTATGTGTCTGTGTGTGTATGTGTCTGTGTGTGTATTGTCTGTGTCTATGTGTCTGTGTGTGTATGTGTATGTGTATGTGTCTGTGTCTGTATGTCTCGGTGTGTGTATTGTCTGTGTCTGTGTCTATCTGTGTGTGTGTTGTGCAGCTGAGGTCGTGTACGCCGTGTCTCACCGCCAGGCTCGGTGATGATGTCATGCTCCGGAATGGAACCTTGCAAGTGATGTATTTATATTCTGGTATATCTGCACTGAGAAAATAAATGTGATCTTATCTAAACGTATTCCAGCTTCCTCTGCTGCTTGTTACTTTGTGTTCAGAGAAAAGCATGCGGGCTTCAGATAAGGTGAACATGTTGTTCTGTCTGTGTGTGTGTCTGTGTGTGTCTGTGTGTGTGTGTGTGTCTGTGTGTGTCTGTTTGTGTCTGTGTGTGTGTGCCTGCCTGCCTGTTTTTATGAGTGTAATCCATCATTCGGGATAGTTGTATTTCATGGGAAGTTAGATTACCCCTAATTGCCTTTTCTCCTCTCCTAAATGTGCTGAATGAATTCTCAGGACACACTGAGTGAATCCTTAGGACGCTGACTGGAGCTGCTGTGTGTGCGTGTGCGTGTGCGTGTGGGTGTGCGTGTGCGTGTGCGTGTGCGTGTGCGTGTGTGTGTGTGTGTAAGTGAAATCAGGCTCATTTCACATGAAGAAGAGCTTCTCTTCCTCCAGGGGTTATTATTAGCTCTGCGTTGAGGCTGAGGTTTACATCTGGCTGTAGGGTTGGGGTTCGGCTGAGGCTCTGGGCTCAAACTTAAGGACCCGGAGTTGGGCTACACATACTGCCCCAGACTGCCCCCCCCCTCCCCCAGGAAGACTAACAGAATGTCCCAGCAGCCATTGTGTTAGGGCATGGTGAAACTGCCCTGTAAACAATGAAAGAACCAGTAAAGTGTTTCCTGTGGAAGCCCCTTCCCATTCGCCTGCTTTTCTACAACCTCCTCCCACACACACACACACACACACACACACACACACACACACACACACACACACACACACACACACACACACACACACACACACACACCACACACACACACACACACACATCTGGACCCCCACCACCACCCCCCCACCAATCACAGCCAGTGTTTTTCTCTCCCAATCACGCGAGGGAAGGCCTGGCCCCTGGAAGGTGCACTCTAATTGGCTCTCATGTCAGCGGCCTCTTTAAAGAGGTTCCAGATAAGCTGCTTTGAGTGGGACCAACATCAATATGGATCCTTATCAGCGCTGGAGAACAGCGCCTCAAAGACCAGGTCCACACACACACACACACTCACACACACACACACACACACTCACACTTGTGGGGTTACACAGTTTCACACACTGGTTTGTTTCACGATCCTAGTGAGTACGGACAATTCACTCTCATTAAAAATCGCGTTATCCCTGACCTCTAACCCTAACTATAATCCTTGTCATTCTAACCCTAAACCCTCTCAGAATAGCACTTGGCGTTGTGTGGCCCAAGGAAATATCCCCTACAAGGTCATTTCTTTTTTTAGTTCACTGTACTTGTGGGGATTTATGGTCCCTACAAGGGTAGTTAAACACGACCACACACACACACACACACACACACAGGTCCAGAAGCACGGACCAACCTGAGGGGAGGTGGGTGAGGGTGTGGAGGAGGAACTCAGGGTTTTGGGATGAAAAAAGAACAAGTGTTGTTCTGTCGCCCTCCATCCATCAAAACATCTCTTTGTTTATTTAGCCTCTCTTCCTGTCTTTGTTCTCACGCTCGCTCTCTTTTCGCTTTAGTCTCTTCCTCGATGAAAGTTAGTTAACGAAACCTTGAGAGAGAGAGAGAGAGAGAGAGAGAGAGAGAGAGAGAGAGAGAGAGAAAGATGGGGGGGGGTGCGTGTGTATGAGAATGTGTGTGGACTGTGTGTGACTGTGTGTGACTGTGTGTGACTGTGTGTGAGAGTCACTCCATCATTACATTCCAGTCTTTTCTGTTCTCTGGCGACTCTCTGGGTGGCAGGCAGTGTATCTGACCATCGATAATGGAGGCAGATTGATTCATGGTTGAAAGGGGACTTGCATGGATCTTAGTCTGTCGTGCACAGTGCAGTGTGCACTTGGGCGTAAGCACATTTGTGTGTGTGTTTTACAGGGTGTCTGAGGAGAGGTGACGTGGGGATAAATCAGTCTTCCTACTGTGACCCAGAGGGGGATACCCTCCCCAGGGTGACCCAGCTGTGTGTCCAGGGGGGAGATACCCTCCCCAGGGTGACCCAGCTGTGTGTCCAGGGGGGAGATACCCTCCCCAGGGTGACCCAGCTGTGTGTCCAGGGGGGAGATACCCTCCCCAGGGTGACCCAGCTGTGTGTCCAGGGGGGGGATACCCTCCCCAGGGTGACCCAGCTGTGTGTCCAGGGGGGAGATACCCTCCCCAGGGTGACCCAGCTGTGTGTCCAGGGGGGAGAGACCCTCCCCAGGGTGACCCAGCTGTGTGTCCAGAGGGAGAGACCCTCCCCAGGGTGACCCAGCTGTGTGTCCAGGGGGGAGAGACCCTCCCCAGGGTGACCCAGCTGTGTGTCCAGGGGGGAGAGACCCTCCCCAGGGTGACCCAGCTGTGTGTCCAGGGGGGGATACCCTCCCCAGGGTGACCCAGCTGTGTGTCCAGGGGGGAGAGACCCTCCCCAGGGTGACCCAGCTGTGTGTCCAGGGGGGGGGATACCCTTCTCAAGGTGACCCAGCTGTGTGTCCAGGGGCTTGAATGGGTTTTCTCTCGGATGCTTCAGCCTCGATGACCCTGGTCAAATCAGGTGGCACCGGGAGTGTAAAGTGTGTGTGTGTGAGAGAGGCTTGGTGTGTATAGGGGGGTTTGTTTGCAGTGTGGTGGCGTCCCAGATGCCGTGGTGTCTCCATTATTGATGGGCTGCAGATGGAACAATACCAGCAGGTTGTCTCACTGTGTAAAACGAGCCGCTCCACTCAGGATATTGGCCCCGACCTGCTTGTTTAACAGGCAACGTGTCACACCGTGGCTTCAGAAAGCATTCAGATCCCGTCACTGTTTGCACCTTTTATTGTTTGAAACATTTACATGTAGTCATTAAGCAGACGCTCTTATCCAAAGCGACTTACAGTAAGCACAGGGACATTCCCCCCGAGGCAAGTAGGGTGAAGTGTCTTGCCCAAGGACACAACGTCATTTGACACGGGCGGAAATCAAACCGGCAACCCTTCTGATTAATAGCCCGATTCCCTAACCGCTCAGCCACCTGACTCCACTTTTAAGTGTACATGGATGAAATGCACCTGCATCACCACCGTTGGGATGTCATTAGCGTTGATGAGCAGCACCTGGTGTTTGTCAGACACAGCACTTGGACTTCTACACAACTAGTTCACTTCTGTCATATCCCACCAGAGAACCTTCCCTCACGTGCTCTCAGAGCCCTCATAATGGGATTCTGTTCAATGCTTTTTCTCCAGAGCGGCTTCCTTCCAGCCGCTCTAGCACGACGACCTGATTGGTGGAGAGCTGCTCAGACGTCGTCTTTCCGGCAGGTTCCTCTCTGCAGAGGACTCCGTTCTTGGTCACCTCTTGGACCAAACGTCTTCTTGCCTGGTTACTCAGTTTGGCCGACCAAACGTCTACCTTCTACTTCTAATTATTGAAGGTCGGGGTATTTGAGTGCAGACTAACGGGCAACAATTGGAATTTAATCCATTTACAATGACATGGTACAACACGATTAAAGTGAAGCGGTCTGAATGCGCACACATACACATGCACAGGAAGTCTGACCAATGACTGTAGTCCCATCGCCCCGACGATGAACGAGCAGAGGTCATGTGATCTACAAACTGGTCAAATGACCAGTGGTCTTTACAGCACTGGAGGTAGCAGCTGAGGTAGGTCCTGTGATACCCGCCAACACTGGGGACCACTGTTCTCTTCGCCTCCCTCCGGGGCAGGTGATTGGCTCCCCCTGGTCTCCGCATCACATGACCGCGCTCATAAATAGTCTCATGGTTTAGAATCCCTTTGGGATCAGCTGAATGGAGGTTGGCCAATGCTCTGTCCTTTTCTTTGTCTCTGTCTCTGGAATTCAGTGTGTCTGTCTGTCTCTCTCTCTCTCTCTCCCCTTCTTCTCCTTCCCCTCCCTGGGACCTCTCTGTAGTAAAGGAGGTCAGAGAAAGGCTGGTTCTTCCACACTGGTGGAGCGGCCTGCTACCCCCAATGCCTGCTGCAGGCTGTCTAGAAACAGCCAGCAAGCCAGCCCATCAAGCAACCAGCTAGCCAGGCAGCCAGCCAGCCTACCATAAACATTTAAGTGGGTCTGTGTATGCGTCCACGTACACACACAGGTGTGTGTCTGTATGTGTGTGTGTGTGTGTGAGACAGGCAGACGGTACGGGCTGATGCTAGAGGGGAGGAAGGAACACGGTGTTCCAGCTCCCCGGCCCCCGGGGCTCCTCCTCTCTAACAGCCACGCTAGGACCATAGAACTCAGGGAACATCGCCCCCTGCAGGACAGCACACGCCACCGCAGTCCCTCTGGGTTCCTTGGTGAAGAGGCGACGGGTGCATGTGCTGCTTCAGGCCTCTGTGAGGATGTTATGAAAAGTAACTAAACCTCTCCTTCCTCCTCCCTCTCCTCCCTCTCCTCTCCCCTCCGTGTTCAGGAGTCCCCCCAGGACAGCGCCATCACCAGGGACATCAACCGCACCTTCCCGGCCCACGACTACTTCAAAGACACGGGCGGGGACGGCCAGGACTCGCTCTACAAGATTTGCAAGGTGGGCACTGCGTGTGTGTGTGTTGTGTGTGTGTGTGTGTGTGTGTGTGTGTGTGTGTGTGTGTGTGTGCATGTGGATGTGTGTGTGTGTGTGCAAACTGTGCATGTGTGTGTGTGTGTGTGTGTAGTCACCCCCGCTGTAAGCTCCCCCCTGCTCCTCACCTTCCCAGTCTGAGTTCATTACGTTGAGGCCGACTCCCTCTTTAATGAGGGAAGTGGGTCAGTGGGATGACAATGTGATAGATGGTACTGCACTGCAATGAAGTGTGTGTGTGTGTGTGTGTGTGTGTGTGTGAGAGAGAGAGAGAGTGTACGTACCAGCCAGAGGGCTCTGATCCATCTCTGGGTAGCAGGCGGCGTGTGTGACTGTGTGTGTGTGTGTGTGTGTGTGTGTGACCCTCACTAGCAGCCTTCATCAATACCAGCTCAGTGCAGCAGGGCCTTCACATCACTGCTCTGCATTATTTAGCAGGAGATCAGGCTCCATTAGCAGCTGAGGATGTAGGAACTGGTCTTCCTGGGGTTCAAACCAGCTCTCACACAGCAAGCTCACTCACCTAGATCAGGCAGTCAGGTAGTGTGTGTGTGTCAGTCAGGTAGTGTGTGTGTGTGTGTGTGTGTGTCAGTCAGGTAAGTGTGTGCTCTCCCACTCAGTAATGGGCCAGACCTCCAAGGGAGTGGAGGGAGTTCAATCCATATCCTGGAACAGCTCGCCTGCTTCCTGTCATTGACCATATCCGGGAGCTAGCTCATTACTCAAGGCTGTCCTGCTCAGTGGGCTATCCTTCAAATAGAGTCACCGAGTCAGTCAGTTAATCACTGACTCGCTCACTTACTTAACCTGTCTCTCTCTCTCTCTCTCTGTGTTACAGGCCTACTCAGTGTTGACCTGTCTCTCTCTCTCTGTGTGTTACAGGCCTACTCAGTGTTGACCTGTCTCTCTCTCTCTCTGTGTTACAGGCCTACTCAGTGTTGACCTGTCTCTCTCTCTCTCTGCGTTACTGGCCTGCTCAGTGTTAACCTCTCTCTCTCTCTTTGTTCCAGGCCTACTCAGTGTATGATGAGGAGATTGGCTACTGTCAGGGTCAGTCCTTCCTAGCTGCAGTGCTGCTGCTACATGTGAGTTCCTCCACCAAGCCACACAGTCCCTACACCTCCCATACATCTAGTCCTACCCTACACCTCCCATAGATCTAGTCCTACCCTACCACTCCCATACATCTAGTCCTACCCTACACCTCCCATACATCTAGTCCTAACCCTACACCTCCCATACATCTAGTCCTACCCTACACCTCCCATACATCTAGTCCTACCCTACACCTCCCATACATCTAGTCCTACCCTACATCTCCCATACATCTAGTCCTACCCTACACCTCCCATACATCTAGTCCTACCCTACACCTCCCATACATCTAGTCCTACCCTACACCTCCCATACATCTAGTCCTACCCTACACCTCCCATACATCTAGTCCTACCCTACATCTCCCATACATCTAGTCCTAACCCTACACCTCCCATACATCTAGTCCTACCCTACACCTCCCATACATCTAGTCCCTACCCTACATCTCCCATACATCTAGTCCTACCCTACATCTCCCATACATCTAGTCCTACCCTACACCTCCCATACATGTAGTCCTACCCTACACCTCCCATACATCTAGTCCTACCCTACACCTCCCATACATCTAGTCCTACCCTACACCCTCCCATACATCTAGTCCTACCCTACACCTCCCATACATCTAGTCCTACCCTACACCTCCCATACATCTAGTCCTACCCTACACCTCCCATACATCTAGTCCTACCCTACACCTCCCATACATCTAGTCCTACCCTACACCTCCCATACATCTAGTCCTACCCTACACCTCCCATACATCTAGTCCTACCCTACACCTCCCATACATCTAGTCCTACCCTACACCTCCCATACATCTAGTCCTACCCTACACCTCCCATACATCTACTGTAGTCCTACCCTACATCTCCCATACATGTAGTCCTACCCTACACATCCCATACATGTAGTCCTACCCTACGTCTGTCCATGATGAAGTCTACATCGGTCTGTACTGTAGTATGGTATGCATGTGTTCCTACTGTGCTGTTACTCTGTCTGTGTTGTGATGTGTGTGTGTGTGTTCGTGTTGCTGGGTAGATGCCAGAGGAGCAGGCCTTCAGCGTTCTGGTCAAGATCATGTTCCACTACGGACTCAGGGACCTCTTCAAGCAGAACTTTGAGGATCTACATTGCAAGTTCTTCCAGCTGGAGAGGCTCATGCAGGTGTGTGTGTGTGTGTGTGCGTGCGTGTGTGTGTGTTGAAAGGCTTATCGCACGCCGTTGTTTATACACATTTGCTCTGCCTGCTGCTGTTGAGATGACCATTTTCTCTCTGTGTCTCTCTCTCTCTGTCTCTGTCTCTGTCTCTG
>CAEFZP010001834.1:0-25745 GCA_903064625.1 Mallotus villosus
TTATATCTCATTTACTCATCTTTTCCATGTCTCTCTTGCCTCTTTGACATCGTCGTTTTCTTTCTTGTTTCTACTTTCTTTCTCTCTTCCTCGTTCTCCCTCCCTCCTGATCTCTCTCTCTCTACATCCTGTGTCACTGGCTGGAGCTGTTGAGTGGAGTCAGTGTGTGAAAGGATCTCTCACAGGGCCACCAAGGACTGTCTTAGTGTCAGTGTGTGTCTAAGTATGAGTGTGTGTCAAAGTATGAGTGTGTGCGTGTGTGCGTGTGTGTCGCTGCCGACTCCCCATTGCCTAATTAAAGGGTGAGGAAAGCCACTCACTGAGAGATTAAACCTAAAAGGGTAAATTAGCACTAAAAAGGGGTGTGGCAAACTCACACATACGCACAGGCCATGAAATCTCTTCTGACACCTGTGAAAAACGAGAGAAAGGAGGAGAGGAGGAGGAGGAGGAGGAGGAGGAGGAGGGGGGGCTTTTGTACTTCTTAGCCTCCTTGCTGGTATCTGCCCAGATGAGAATGTAGGATGTGTGCATTTTTAATGAGACATTTCAGCCTGGCTAGCCGGCGGGAATCCCACTGTCTCCGGGCAGACTCTGGAGGATCAGGGCTGGACTCCACTGAGACCTGTGGCCACAGCTAGCTGGGCCTGGGGCTGGGACTGGGGCTAGGACTGGGGCTAGGATTAAGGCTAGGCCTCGGGCTGGGGCTAGGACTGGGGCTAGGACTGGGGCTAGGACTGGGGATAGGATTAAGGCTTGGCTGGGGCTGGGGCTAGGGCTAGGATTGAGGCTAGGACCGGGGCTAGGGCTAGAACTAGCTAGGACTGGGGCTGAGACTGGGGCTAGGGCTAGGTTTGATGCTAGGACTGGGGCTAGGATGTATAGCTAGCTAGGACTGAGGCGCGGGGCTGTGTCTAGGATAGAGGCTAGGACTGGGACTAGGACTAGAACTAGCTAGGACTGGGGATAGGAGGACTGAGGTGTAGCTAGCTAAGCCTAAAGTTAGAACTAGGGGCTAGGAGGTGTAGCTCGCTAGTGTTAGGAGTAAGGCTGGGGTGTATAGCTAACTAGATATGAGGAACAGTATATGTGTGTCTTCTGACAAGGCCTACTTCATGTGTACATGTGCACAACAAATACAGTCGTATGCAAAAGTTTGGGCACCCCTGATAATCTCCATTACTTTCATCTATAAAATGTTGGGCGTTTGGATGAGGAACGTCTTTGTCATATATATACACATACGTCATGGACAGTGATATTTTAGCCGTGAAATAAGGTTTATTTGATAAACAGAAAATATGCCATACGCATCATAAGAGAATTAGACACTTGCATAAATTTGGGCACCCCCAACAGAAAAATCACATTAATATTTAGTAGAGCCTCCTTTTGCAAAAATAACAGCTTCTAGACGCTTTTTATATCCTCTGATGAGTGTCTGGATTCTGGATTGAGGTAATTTGGACCATTCTTCCTTACAATACATCTCCAGTTGAGTAAGGTTTGATGGGTGCCTAGCGTGGACAGCCCGCTTCAAGTCACCCCATAGATTTTCAATTATATTCAAGTCTGGGGACTGGGATGGCCATTCCAAAACATTGTAGTTGTTCCTCTGCATAAATGCCTTAGTGGATTTGGAGCAATGTTTCGGGTCGTTGTCCTGCTGGAACACCCAACTGCGCCGTAACTTCAGCTTTGTTACAGATTCTTGAACATTATTGTCCAGAATTTGCTGGTACTGAGTTGAATCCATACGACCTTCAACTTTAACTAGATTCCCAGTTCCTGCACTAGCCACACAGCCCCACAGCATGACGGACCCCCCACCAAATTTTACTGTGGGCAGCAAGTGTTTTTCTAGGAATGCTGTGTTCTTTTGCCTCCATGCGTAACGCCTCTTGTTGTGACCGAATAACTCCATCTTTGTCTCATCAGTCCACAGTACTTTGTTCCAAAATGAGCCTGGCTTGTTCAAATGTAGTTTGGCAAACCTCAAGCGAGCCTTTTTGTGGCGCGTGTGCAGAAAAGGCTTCTTCCGCATCACTCTCCCATACAGCTGTTCTCTGTGCAATGTGCGCTGAATGGTCGAGCAATGCACAGTGACACCATCTGCAGCAAGATGACCTTGCAGCTCTTTGGAGGTGATCTGAGGGTTGTCCTTGACCATTCTGACCATTCTTCGCCTTTGCCTCTTTGTTATTTTTCCTGGCCTGCCACTTCTGGCCTTAACAAGAACTGTGCCTGTTGCCTTCCATTTCCTAATGACATTCCTCACAGTGGAAACTGATAGCTGAAACCTCCGGGATAACTTTTTGTAGCCTTCCCCTAAACCATACTGCTGAACAATCTTTGTTTTTAGATCATTTGATAGCTGTTTTGATGCCCCCATTTTGCCACTGTTCAGAGGAGAATCAAAGAGAAGCAAAACTTGCAATTGGCTAACTTAAATACCCTTTCTAATGATTGAATGCACCTTTTTATGTAATTGAAGGCTTAACGAGTTAATCAGACTAACTATGTGTTGCAGTTAATCAGCATTTAGTAGGCAGAGGTATTCAAATCAAATAAATGATAAGGGTGCCCAAACTTTTGCACAGCCTTTTTTTCACATTTGATTTAATTTCACACAACTAAATACTGCTACACCAAATATCTTTGTCTGGAAAACACCCCAGCACTCAGTGTTAACTAGAAAAGTAATATTACAATATTATATTGATCTTTTTTGGTGAAGACAGGAAATTATCATGCAGCCTCAGAGGGGTGCCTAAACTTTTGCATACGACTGTACTCCCCACTGACATGATATATTCTTCCAGTGACCCACCAGACTGTGTTGTTTGTGTGTGTGTTTGTGTGCTTGTACTGTATGTTGTGGGCATAGCGAAACTGATCTCAGCTTTGTCATGGTTGGGTCGTAGGCACACAGGGCTTAACGGATATCTCTTTCGTAGACACACACACACACACACACACACAGACACACACACACACACACACAGGTCCTCGTGCAGTTTGGAATACAGATGGCGGCCTCTCTGCTGATAGGAATCAGCTGCTGTGGTTTTCAGAGGCGCTATCTGGACCAAGCGGCTGGATTGATTATGGTCCCCCGGCGTGCTCCATCCACAGCTCTGCTTCCTGAGACCTGGTTGGACGACGCCTACACTGACAAGCTCACTTCCTTATAGTTTCTGCGTGTGTGTGTGTGCATGTGTGTGTGTGTGCTTGTGTTTTGTGGTTGTGTGATTTGTATTTGCGCGCGTGGGTCTTTTCTTGTAATGCAGTTCATGTGGTTTTTGTTTTGTCGTTCTTTCAGCGCGCGTGTGCGCGTGTGTTTGTGCGTGCGCTCGCACGCGCGTGTGTTTCTGCGTTCAGAGCTGAAGCTTGAAATGACAGTGAATGAGGGACTTATCCCCCCCGGGGTGCAGAAACCCCAACACCAAGTACCACAATCTCATCATTTCAATTATCATATTTATCACATTTATTTATTTTCCTGCAGCGTGGCTTAATACTTCCCCTCTCCCTTCCTCCCCTCTCTCCATCCCCTCTCTCCCTCCCCTCTCTCCCTCCCCTCCCTCCTCTCTCCCTCCCTCCTCGCCGTACATTAATCTGTTTTCCTTTCCCCCTCGATCCCTCTCTCCACTGGCGGCGGTGTGTGGCTGCCAGTCAGGCTGACTGACAGCAGTCAAGTGGCCTACGGAGCAGGCTGAGGTGCTCTAGTGTTTGGCAGTGGCGCCCCGGCTGTCACAGGCCTTATCTGGCAGGCCAATTTCCTGGTGTTTCCCTGGGCGGGGGTGGGGGGAGGGGGTGGGTGGGGGGTGGGAGGCGGAGGGGGGGGGTGGGTGCCACTCAGGCTGACTGACAGCTCTCAGATTCGGAGGCTGCCGAGGAAGGGATTTCCTTTAACTTGTTATGTTTGGTTCTCTGTGTACCCCCCCACACCCCCTTCCCTACACACACACACACACACACACCCTTACTCAGATTGATAGAGGCTGGCTGTAACACACACACACACACACACATACTCAGTTAATCTCTCATATATACACAGGCACACTCACAGTCACACTTACCATGATGTACATATAGAAAGGCACACGTACACACATTCTCAGGTATCTCCTTGACCCTGAGAGACAGACAGACAGACAGACAGACAGACAGACAGATAGCAAGAGAAGCAGACAGAAAGTTCATTCCCTTAGCTGTTGTTATGGCAGTGTGTGTATGTATGTGTGTCCTTGTGTATCTCTGTGTTATTCTCCCCTCGTATGTCTTTGCGTATCACTGTGTGGGTGTGCGTGTCCCTAAAAGTGTGTGTGTCCCTGCTTGCACGCGGGTGTGTGTGTGTGTGTGTGTGTGTGTGTGTGTGGTGTGTGTGTGTGTGTGTGTTCGAGAATGACCTCAGACTCGTCCGTGTCATCGCTGTGGTGTTCCACATTATTGATAGCAGCGTAGATATCGACAGGCCGCCGCCCCCGCCCCGGTGCATGATGGGACTTTGATATGACATATTGTGCGTCTCAGCACAGCCCATAAATAATTGTGACACGTTTTTGTATGCATGGGAAAGTCCTTGATTCAGCCTCCCATAAAAATAAACCTCCATTATGGAAGGTGTTTGTCAACTGACCGTGTGATGAATGGCCCGCCGTTTACTCCGTCGGCACGGCGACGGGTTATGGATGCCCGCGGACCCTGCCGGGGGAGGAGTCGTCGCGGCAACGCTGACACCAGAGTAATTACTGCCCTCACCGTGGAAACGCAGGGAGCGTTAACACACCTGCATGCACCCGCTCCCTCCTCCTCCAACACCTCCCTCCCTCCATCCCTCCTTCCCTCGCTCTATCCTTCCCTCCCGCCTGCGTTAAAGGATAGGTAGACAAATAGATGGATACCGCAGATAGAGACACAAAGAGATTGATAGAACGAGAGAGATAAAGAGATAAAGAGATAAAGAGAGAGATAGATAGTTAGCTAGCCAGCTGACCTCAAACTGACCCTAACTACCACCTACCTGCTTCCCTGACCAACAGCAGTTTCTCCCTACCAGGCGGGCCGTAACTTTCTCTCCGATTCTAGCCCCTATATGCCCCCTAACTGCCCCCTACCTGCCCGTATCTGCCCCCGCTGCTGTTGCCCCGGCGCTTGTTTACGGCACGTGGCGGCCCGTTAGTTTGCGTCCGTCTGTCACGGAGGGCCGTCCTACCGTGATGGACGACCCCCGGACCCTCCCATCCATCCCACATTTGCTCCAATCAATTATTCAACAGGACAACCAATTAAAAATGAGGGAGAGCGCTCAGGCCCTGCCCCCCAGAAGGCCGCCACCAGACAACTCTCTCCGTGAATAATTGGTGCAATTAATTTAGCATCGAGCAATAAAGAGAGTTCTCACTCTCGTTCGCTCGCTCTCTTTCCGTGTTTGCAATACAGCAGAACTGCTCAACGCAGGGAAAACACATATATACTGTATATATATTCACACCACACCACACACACACACAACACACACACTGCTTCTCTCAGCACAATGCGACAAGCCTTGATGACCCACTGTACATTCAACAGCACATTAAATGAGGGGGTGTGTGCACTGGGCAAACACACTTAAACACCCCACAAAATCCGTCACACGTCACACACACACACAGACACACACACACGCACACACTGCTCTCATGCTAATGCCAGTTTCAGCAGCTCTGCTCAGGGCCCTGATTGTGACCACATAGAGGACTCAAGTCTTTGATCCTGACTCTGTACATTTGTAGTTCTAATCCTCAATTACACTTCATTTGCTCCTGCCGCCCTCATGAGGCAGATCCTCTGACTGGAATGGCACACACACACACACACACACACACAAGCGCGCACACACACACACAAGCGCACACACACACACAAGGTAATAGGAATACTCAGATGGGAAGTGTGTGTGTGTAGGAAGGGTGACAGCTTTGATTTATTCAATCACAACAGAGGCATCAAGACGCCCCCCCCCCTACCTCCCCCCTCCACTGTCCTCCCTCTATCCCCCAACCCACCACCACCACCACACACCTCTTTATTGATCTACCCCCCCCTCCCCCCCCAACACACACACTCCTCTTTTGATAGGCAGATTGACAGGGTAGTAATTCATACGCCGTCACTGACTGACAGGCGCTGATGAAAAGACGCTCCAGAACGACGTTACAACACAAATAATTTCCAATTTACCGCTCATCAAAAGTGTCCTCGCCCCAACAGAGAGAAGGATGGAGAGAGAGAGAGAGAGAGAGAGAGACAGAGAGAGAGAGAGACGAGAGAGAGCGAGAGAGAGGAGAGAGGAGAGAGCGAGAGAGAGAGAGAGGAGGGAGAGAGGAGAGAGAGAGAGGAGAGAGAGAGGGCAGAAGGGAGGGAAGGGGGGCGGGGGGGGAGCAACACAACAGCGGATTTATCGCTTCAATTACTGATATTTCACATTTAGTTTAAAGCGACATGTTTTTGTAATGTGACAGGCTTCAGTGCATCTAAAAGCCTCTTCAGACCTCTCCTCGATGCTTTCTCTCCTCGACGGAGAGATAATGAAAGAGGGAGAGGGGGGGAAGAAAGGAGCGGAGGAGAGTGATAACTGTAACTCCTCTGCCTGGTGGGGACAGCGACGGAGGGAGAGGGAGAGAGAGCCGACTGAAGCTTTGATGTGGGAGGGATTTATCTCATCTGTCAATGTGAGAGGGCCTTCGACTGTCAGTGGACGGTTTCAACCATACCTTACCTGTCATTGGACGGTTTCAATCATACCTTACCTGTCATTGGACGGTTTTCAATCATACCTTACCTGTCATTGGACGGTTTCAACCATACCTTACCTGTCATTGGACGGTTTCAATCATACCTTACCTGTCATTGGATGGTTTCAACCATACCTTACCTGTCATTGCATGGTTTCAAACATACCTTACCTGTCATTGGACGGTTTTCAATCATGCTTACCTGTCATTGGACGGTTTCAACCATACCTTACCAGTCATTGGACGATTTCATCTCCCTCCCTCCCCTTTTCCTCCTCTCCCTCTTTCCACCCCTCCACCACCTCGCCTCCTACTTCCCAGGTGTGCCTTGAGAGCCTTCTTCACCTTCTTCACCTCCCTCCTCCTCCTCCTCTAGTGCACCCTCCCCTCCCTCTCTCCTGACTTCCACCCTGCCTCTCTCCACCCTGTGCACACTCACTCCCCCCTCCTCATTTCAGTCTCACCAAGTCAAAAACCTTAATGAGATATCATCACGCTGCCGCCCCCCCCCCTCCCCCCACATCCCCTCTTGACACACGTGCACACACACACACACACACACACACAGCTGTTAGTGGTGTAGCTGGAGAGATTGATAAGTTCACGCTAACAGCCCTTTGTTTGACATGCCTCCTGGAGTGGGAGAAAAACACCACCTGGCTGCTGTGAAGCTGGAGGAGGTGTGTGGTGTGTGTGTGGTGCGTGTGTGCGTGTGTGTGGCGTGGTGTGTGTGCGTGTGTGTGTGCGTGCGTGCGTGTGTGTGTTGGTGTGTGTGTGTGTCTGGGGTGAGTGGGCTGCTATATGGTGAGCCCTAGCCCTCTGAGAACCGTAGGATGGGGCTCTGTGTAACAAAACACACACACACACACACACACATCCCAATACACATGTCACTCCACATCTGACAGTACCAGCAGCTGCTCTGTTAAACGTTGTGTGTTGTGTGTGTGTGTGTGTGTGTGTGTGTGTGTGTGTGTGTGTGTACGCGTGGGTCCCCGCGCCATATGTTTCATCTTCCAGATATGGCTTCATATCGACCCTACAGTGTGAGAGCACCAAGCCAACAGACTGCTGCTCACCCACACACAGGCCACCAACCTAAACACACACACCAACACACTCATTCACACACACACAAACACATATCCAAACAGGGCCCAAACAAGATGTATACCAATGATGAATATATATATATATAATTTTTTTTAAAGCATAAAGGTTTTATGCATGCATGTATGATCGCGTCTACTTCTGGTGTCGGTCCGTGACACTTAAGCCGTCCTCCATTAAAAATCCCTGAATCCAAACTTGCGGTATTCAATCATTTTGATTAAAAGCCGGGATCCCCAACAGAACTGTGTGGACCGGGGAGGGGACGGCGGGCGGCCACGTTTGAGAATTCATATATTTTCATAAACTTTTAACAATGTCAATGAGACACGTCTTCAATCTTTGGCCGCGCGACGGGAGGGGGGCATTCAATCTTTCTTTAGCTTTTCGACAGAAAATTTGAATACGGCGGCGCCTTATTAATGTGACAGGTGGTATGGAGGGCTTCACGGGAGGGGATCTGCAGCGGCTTTATTAGTTTTGGAGACACTTGAAGCGGAGGAGTAAAGAGAGGGAAGGAGAGAGGGAAGGAGAGAGGGGATGGAGGGAAGGAGAGAGGGGAGGAGAGAGGGGATGGAGGGAAGGAAAAAGGGATGGGAGGGAAGGAGAGGGGATGGAGGGAGAGGAAGAGAGGGAAGGAGAGAGGGGATGGGAGGGAAGGAGAGAGGGGAGGGAGGGAAGGAGAGAGGGAGGAGGGAAGGAGAGGGGAGGGAGGGAAGGAGAGAGGGAAGGAGGGAAGGAGAGGGGAGGGAGGGAAGGAGAGAGGGAAGGAGGGAGGGAACGATGGAGGAAAGGAGAGAGGGGATGGAGGGAGGAGAGAGGTGCTGAAGGAGAGAGGTGCTGGAGGGAGAGAGGTGCGGAAGGAGAGAGGGATGGAGGGAAGGAAGGAGAGAGGGTGCTGGAGGAGAGAGTGTGCTGGAGGAGAGAGAGGTGCTGGAGGAGAGAGGTGCTGGAGGAGAGAGTTGCTGGAGGAGAGAGGTACGCTCGGCTTGGTCAAAACGCCACTCTGCGCCCCTCTCCCTCTCACACTGGCACCTTCTCACATTCTAATTCTGCACGCCATATTAACAAGGCTAACTAAGCGGAGACAGTTATTCTCTCTCTGTCGTCTCGGCGTACAGAAAAGCGACAGTTGGATTTCTTTCCTTCCCTGTCTTTTTGTATTTATACTAATGCTGATATAGCGCGTGCAGACGGGACACACTTTTTGGATAGTTGGACCGTTAGATAGCTAAGGCAGAACCAGCTGGTTAGTGGAGTAATACCCTGCTGGTTAGATAGCTAAGGCAGAACCAGTGGTTAGTGGAGTAATACCCTGCTGGTTAGATAGCTAAGGCAGAACCAGCTGGTTAGTGGAGTAATACCCTGCTGGTTAGATAGCTAAGGCAGAACCAGGTGGTTGGTGGAGTAATACCCTGCTGGTTAGATAGCTGAAGCATACTGTGGCAGCCACGCAGACGGATCTAGTTAACTACGCTCCAAGATTCAGAAAGGCGTAGGCCTACTGCAATCTAACCGAGGCCATGCTGAACGTTTTAGAACCCAAACGTCTCTCCCACCTGACACTCCCAGTGAGAGTCTATTCCTGCCAACGCACTGAGCAAGAGTGCTTCATATTGTATCGGAGGTAGCTTTGTCAATAAAACAAGAGGTCAGTGTGTCGCTAAGTGAGCGGACGTGTAGCCTTTCACAGCATGATTGCAGTGTTCAGCTGTGTGTGTGTGAGAGAGAGTGTGTGTGTGTGGTGTGTGTGTGTGTTGTGTGTGTGGTGTGTGTGTGTGTGTGTGTGTGTGTGTGTGTGTGAGTGTGTGTGTCTGCTTGTGTGTGGATCCTTGGATGTACAGTAGAAGCAGAGTGGGAATATGATCTCGGCAGCATCAATGAGTCTTTGCGCACTGAGCACACGTTAAAGAATCTATAAGACAGTGTGTGTGTGTGTGTGTGTGTGTGTGTGTGTGTGTGTGTGTGTGTGAGACACATGGGCGGTGTCATGGCCGGTGCCGTCCTGGCGCCCGGGAGACGGAGCCGTGTCCGTGTCTGTAGCGTGTGTTTCACCTCTCTGGTTACACACACTCTGCGTCGCTGCTGCCCCGTCCGCACGAGCTGGAGAGACCCTCCTGCCAGAACCTTCCAAACGCAACACCCCTGGAACACAGGGAGCGTCTGCACGTGGGATACATCTGTGCACCTGCATGCTTGTGTGTGTTTGTGTGTGTGGCTGCTTCTGTGTACGTCTGTGTGTGTGTGTGTTTGTGGCTGCTCTGTGTGTGTGTGTGTGTGTGTGTGGCTGCTTCTGTGTACGTGTGTGTGTTGTGTGTTTGTGTGTGTGTGGCTGCTTCTGTGTACGTGTGTGTGTGTGTGTGTGTGGCTGCTTCTGTGTACGTGTGTGTGTGTGTGTGTGTGTGTGTGTGGCTGCTTCTGTGTACGTGTGTGTGTGTGGCTGCTTCTGTGTACGTGTGTACGTGTGTGTGTGTGTGGCTGCTTCTGTGTACGTGTGTGTGTGTGGCTGCTTCTGTGTACGTGTGTGTGTGTGGCTGCTTCTGTGTATGTGTGTGTGTGTGTGTGGTTGCTTCTGTGTACGTGTGTTCTCGGAGACCTTCTCTACCTATGTCAGGGTCCCCAGGTCTTGCAGAGAGGGGCCGCACGTCTTATTAACATCATCAGTCTGGGTCATTATAGGATGTCGGGTTTGGGCAGCAGCTTCGACGGTGCCACGGTTACAAATGACCACAGGAGCTCCGCTGGTAGTCTGATCTGTCTTCCTATCATACACTCATAAACACACGCACACTGTACACACACACACACACACATGCATACGCACGCATACAATACGCACACACTCATACATACCCCCGCACACACACCCTCATAAACACACACACACTGTACACACACACACTCTCTCTCCTTCTCAGGCCATAACTCTCCAGCCCCCTGAATCCCCAGCAGGGACCAGAGGAGTCTGTCTCTATCTGTTTTCCAGCAGGCTCTCTGTCTGTCTGGACAGGTCTGCTCTGGGGGGGGCATTCAGCACTCTCTCCATCCCCCTCACACCAGCCCAGTGATACAGGGACGGAGGTGGGTCTGGTGTGTGTGTTGGGGGGGAGGACGGGAGGCGGGGTGGGGGAGTGTGTCCCTGAGAGAGAGCAAAAAAGCAAAAGGTGCACATTGTAACGACAGTGCAGTGTACACACACACACACACCTACACACACACACACCTACACACACACACACCTACACACACACACACCTACACACACCACACACCCTTCCTGGGCCTCTGCCGTGGTGAAACGGAGACAGGCGGAGAGCGCAGAGACTAACGACCTCCACCTATCTACAGAGAGATAGAGAAATAATCATGAAAATACAAACGCTTTCCCGCGTACGGCTCCAATCTCTCAGCTGGGTTGGGGGGGGAGAGGAATTATTCTATATGTCTTCATGCATGTGGCGATAATCCCTCTCTTTTTGATTTAGTTGATAGTAATCTGTAATTGGGCCGATGGTGAAGACGGGCCGGCACGAGCCGTACGGAGAGACGCATGCTCCCGCTCCCGTGCTTTAATCAGTGTGTGTGTGTGTGTGTGTGTGTGTGTGTTCTCTCTTTAATCTGTGTGCGTGCTATCTCAGTGTTTAATCAGCGTGCGTGCACATGTGTTGCTCGGGCCGACATGTCTTGTGTTTTTCTCCGTGTAATCAGTGCGTGTAACGTGTGTGTGTCGGTGCTGCCGTCGGCATGTGTCTCAGGGGTTTCCGTGTTCCGTCTCGTCTCTGGGTGCCGTGTGTGACCTCCTGGACCAGGAAGTAGAGTACAGTCACCCCCCCCCACCTGAAACCTGGAGGACATGATGGAGTAACCATGTTTTATTCTGGCCTTGTCAGCACTGTCCACTCTCTCTTCCTCTCTCTCTTTCTCTTTCTCTCTCTCTCCCTGTGTCTCCCTGTGTCTCTCTCTCTTTGTGCGTCTCTCTCTAAACATATTTGGTAGAAGAGCTGACGAAGAGCATGTTGTAACAACCTCAAGGTCAGCCAGTCCCACCAGCCTTCGTGTATGAGTGTGTATAGGCTTGGCTCCAGTCAGTGTGTGTGTGTGTGTGTGTGTGTGTGTGTGTGTGTGTGTGTGTGTCTTCTGACCAGAGTGATGGTGTGTGTGTGGCATCTGACCGGAGTGATGGTATGTGTGAGGTGTGGTGTGTGTGTGTGTGTGTGGTGTGTGTGTGGTGTGTGTGTGTGTGTGTGTGGTGTGTGTGTGTGTGTGTGTGTGAGTGTGTGTGTGTGAGTGTGTGTGTGTGTGTGTGTGTGTGGTGGTGTGTGTGTGTGTGTGTGTCTGTGTGTGTGGAGAGAGCGTGTGTGTGTGTGTGTGTGGTGTGCTGTGTGTGAGCGAGAGAGAGTGTGTGTGGTGTGTGTGCAGGGCTCGAAATTAACTTTTGGCTTACCAGCCAAATGGCTGGTAGATGAAAAAAGTTACCAGCCAATAATATTTTTTACCAGCCAAAATTAAACCTGCCATTTCAGACATACTCTAACATTGTTTGACATAAACAACCTTTACCTATGATTTAAATATCATTCTAAATCACTCAATGGACAAAATAAACCAATTTACTTTTTGAAACAATGTATTAATTCAGGGGGTTCCAGGGGCCTACTACTAGGCCTACTCTTGCTCATGTGAGATGGGTTGTCCTTGTCCATGAGGTTTGGTCTTCGCATCCAGTGTTTCCCACACATAGACTAATTTAGACACTTTATCCTGATTTCTTTTTTTAACGCTATTTAAAACACGCAGCGTATTCGTTCAGCTGCATTTCCTTTCCCTGCTCTTCCTCCGACTCTGTCATTCACGTGTCTCTCACATACACAGTCACAACGTCATCACACTTTAGCAACGACGCTATGCGATATCAGCGACCCTTCAGCATTAGCATCGTAGCTAAGTCTATGAAAGTTGAGGTTACTTTAAGATAGGTACATACGAACATGTCTTAATCTGCTAGACAAGCTTCCCCATCGTTCTTTTGGTGAGGTGTCTCACGAGCCCCTACTTACCCGGCCGTGGAGCCGACCAGCTAAATAGTTATTTAGCACTAGCGTTGCTATACCTGCACATATGCAGAAATTGTTTACAATATTTTCAGGCTTCAACCAGTGCTGCTCAAGCATAAATACAGGGTCAAGAGATAGATTCGTTAGGCATTGAAGAAAGAGTAGGAGAGGAGGACAGTATCCAACATAGCTAATACAATATATTTAATTTAAAAAAAGTTATGTGTAACAAACCTGCCGCCTAGACTGTGCGGTCTATCTGGCGACGCACTCACTCAAAGACACGTTCAAGACTTTCGTGACCCAAATCAAAATTCTGATGTGACAGATCAATGGGGAAGTTTTCTCTCTTAAATGCTGTCATCCTCGACCTTTTTTGTCTTTTTAAATCTAACTATTTGTATTATCCGTGTCATTCTCTAGCAGTTATAAAGGCTATCTTCCCAGTTTTCTGCCACCTAGATGCGCGCACAACTGTTCGTGTTGGCGTTGCATGCTTTTATTAACCATGACGGGCGCGGTAGTCGGGAGCTGTACTCCGCAATTTCACCCGCCAAGTGGCGGGGCATCGGACACAATTTAATCGCCAGCCCAAAAATCTACACGCCATTGGCGCTCGGCGGGTGCCAATTTCGAGCCCTGTGTGTGTGTGTGTGTGTGTGAGAGTGTGTGAGAGAGAGAGTGTGTGTGGTGTGTGTGTGTGTGTGTGAGAGGTGTGTGTGTGTGTGTGTGTGTGTGTGTGTGTGTGTTGTGTGTGTGTGTGTGTGGTGTGTGTGTGTGTGTGTGTGTGTGTGGTGTGTGTGTGTGTGTGTGTGTGTGTGTGTGTGTGTGGTGTGTGTGTGCGGTGTGTGTGTGTGTGTGTGTGTGTGTGTGTGTGTGTGTGTGCCTGGCGCCTGCTCTCCTGCTTAGTTCTATTGATTACATCTGAAGTTTCATAGTTGTGTCATGTGACTCTGTCATTTACGGACCCTCCTCTGCCTCTACTCTTCCTTCCTCTACTGTCTCTCCTCTGCCTCTGCTGTGCCTGTACTCTGCCTCTGCGTTGCCTCTACTGTGCCTCTACTGTGCATCTATTCGGTCTATACTGTAATCTTCAACGGGTTTCTGACCCGAGTCGAATACATGCTGAGTGGTTTTTGAATCAGCTCTTAGTTAGCACTTTAGGAACTCTGTCACTTGTTTCATTATCGCTCTCTTTCTCTCTCTCTCTGTCTCTGTATCTTTCTCTATGTCTCTCTCTCTCTCTCTCTCTCTCTCTCTCTCTCCTCCCTCCCTCTCTTTCATTGTCTGTCTCAATCTCTCCCTCCTCTCTCTCTCTCTCTTCCTCTTTCTCTCTCTCCTCCTCTCTCTCTCTCTCTCTCTCTCTCTGTCTCTGTGTCTCTCTCTCTCCCCAGCTGAGCTAAGCTGTGTTGTAGGAGTGAAGGGTGAAAAGAGCTTACTATGGTCTACTGTCGTCGATATTATTGAATTTGATTTGATTTGATTTAGTGTTGATTTGAGCCTCATTCATTTCTCAGACTGACATGTTGTTTCCTGGCCCAGCGCTGCTGGTAAATAGACTGTTTCTCTCACTCTCTCTGCCCTCAGACTGTTTCTCTCACTCTCTCTGCCCTCAGACTGTTTCTCTCACTCTCTCTGCCCTCAGACTGTTTCTCTCACTCTCTCTGCCCTCAGACTGTTTCTCTCACTCTCTCTGCCCTCAGACTGTTTCTCTCACTCTCTCTGCCCTCAGACTGTTTCTCTCACTCTCTCTGCCCTCAGACTGTTTCTCTCACTCTCTCTGCCCTCAGACTGTTTCTCTCACTCTCTCTGCCCTCAGACTGTTTCTCTCACTCTCTCTGCCCTCAGACTGTTTCTCTCACTCTCTCTGCCCTCAGACTGGAGGACCTCACTGTGGCTAGGTCTGAGGCTAGGTCTGAGGCTAGGTCTGAGGCTGGGACTAGCTTTAGGACAGGGACTGGGTCTAGGACTGAGACTGGGGCGAGGTCTTGACACGGGATGCTTGGAGGGCACACAGAGCCCGACCCTAACCCCACACCCCAATCCCCAGATGGACCTCTTCTTCCTGGAGCAGTGAAAGTGGTCATATTAGAATGTTAATCCCATTGGCTGCCAGTGAGATGAATAGGCGTGGCCTCTGGTCCGGGGGCGTCGCTCTGCTCTGCGGGCACCGCGAGCACAGGAGACTCCAGCTCCAAATGCAATTAGAAGAGAAAACACAGGGAGAAAAAGGAAGATATTTCCCCAATTTTTCCAAATTAAAGCCGGAAATGTCATTACCAGGAAACAAACGTATTTTCTACCGGCAATTACCAGGACGATGCATCCTCCGCGTCCTGCCTTAAAGTTCCCGTAGAGGGGTCCGGGTCCTGGGGTCCGGGGTCTCTCTCTAATTGGCCATGTAGCAGTTGCGTGTGTGTGTGACAGACAGACAGACACTGGGCTGGCTGCTGTCCGTGGTCTCCATGACAGCGGTGTGTGTGTGAAGGTCTCTCTCTCTCCGCTCACCTGTGATCAGCTCGCGTGCCCTGAGGGTCTGCCCGTTAATACACACACTCTGTCACCAACACACACGCACACGAATATGCATCACACTCATGTACAAGCCCACACACACACATAACAAAGTGTGGAGGCCGGGTCACAGTGTGTGGTCGTGTCCCGTCCCAGGGTGCATTGCTGTCGGTGTGTTTGAGCGGGGAAGCGTCCGTCACTCCGTGGGAGCAGAGCGAGAGGACCGGCCAGAGCAGCGCACACACCCCCAGTGTCCCACACAGAGGAGAGCAGGCATCATAGACCTGCTCTGAGTGCTCTCTCTCTCTCTCCTCTCTCTCTCCCTCCTCACTCTTCTCTCTCTCTCTCTCCCTCCTCTCTCTCCTCCTCACTCTCTCTCTCCCTCCCTCTCTCATCTCTCTCTCTCTCTCTCTCTCCTCTCTCTCCCTCCTCTCACTCTCTCTCCTCTCTCTCTCTCTCCCCTCTCTCTCTCTCTCTCTCTCTCTCTCTCTCTCTCATCTCTCTCTCTCTCTCTGTCTCTGTGGTTGTTTGCTGTACTGAGAGAGACCAGTTCAGTTTGGAGGGTGAGACCGGTGGGACAGAGACCTTCAGACTAGTGTGGGGTAATCCCTCTCCTCTCATCCTTCGCCAAGCCTATTGCCTGTCAGATCCTTCTCTCTCTCTCTCTCTCCCTCTCTCTCTACCTCTCTCTCTCTCTCTCTCCCAGACGCAACAAAGAAACATGTTCTACCCGGCGTAATTACACAAGGAATTTTCAGTCTGATTAGCCAAAACACTTTATTCTGCACAACTCATATACATAATTAATCATTAAATCACGGGAGAGTGAGTAGGAAGGATGGAGGGATGAAGGGATGGAGGGAGGGATGGATGGATGGAGGGAGGGAGGGAGCGGCGTGTTGTAATATCTTCTGAGCGTAGACATCTCCAGTGAATCCACAGAGCTGTCTGACATGGCTAATTAAAGAAGCAATCAGAGGTCCACCTCCAGAGATCTGGAGAGAAAGATGGAGAAGAGAGGGATGTAGGGAGAGAGAGAGAGAGAGAGAGAGAGGGGAAGGGAGAGAGAGGGCTAATAAGGAGAGAGAGGAAGATGAAGGAAAAGAGGCTGTGTGGTATTGTTTCACATGTCTGCTTCCTAGAAAAAGGGGGGGGTCATGCTCAGGTCGACTGTGCTTCCAGGGGTCATGACCTCTCCCGGCCTCTCCGCCCTGCTGGAGTCAGTGGAACAGGAGATGAGGGGACGAGAGGAGGAGGAGAGGTGAGAGAGAGGAAGATGGACAGAGGGATGGAGAAGGGGCTAGAGGAAAGTGGAAGGTATAGAGGTGGAGTGGAGAGAGAGTAGAGAGGAGAGGAGATGGAAGGAGAGGACAGGACAGGACAGGAACAGGAGAGGAGAGGAGAGGAGAGGAGAGGAGAGGAGAGGAGAGGAGAGGAGAGGAGAGGAGAGGAGAGGGAGAGGAGAGGAGAGGAGAGGAGAGGAGAGGAGAGGAGAGGAGAGGAGAGGAGAGGAGAGGAGAGGAGAGGAGGAGACGGAAGGAGAAGGACAGGAGAGCACCTCCCTCTTCTTGATCAGTGCTGCTGACACACACACACACACACACACACTCTCAGGTGTTGTCCTGGAGTGTGTCCTACCCTGTAGGTCTGTGTCTCTCCTCTGCCCTTGTGTGTGTGTGTCCATCTCTCTCCCCTGACCCACTGCTGTCGCTCTGGGAGGACAGTAATTGGTGTTGTTCTGGTCACCTGTCCTGTCCTCCCAAACACTGAAGCATGCCCTCTCCTCTCTCAGAACTACAGACCCCACCTCTCATGCCATCCCTCTCTCTCTATCTATCCATCTCTTCATCCCTCCCAGCTTCTCCCCATGGCCCATCCAACTCTCTAGGGTGGGCTGAGGGGCCACACTAGGGGTCTCTCTCTCCCACACCCACCACACCCACACACACCACACACACACACACACACACACACACACACACACACACCACACACACCACACACACCACACACACACCACACACCACACACACACACACAACAGTGTCCCAGTTCAAGCAGAGCTGTTGAAGGTGACTAGGTGTAACATTGATACAGTGTCACACTGGATATCCGGAGCCCCAGAGATGGTTGTGTGTCTGTGTGTCTGTGTGTGTGTGTGTGTCAGTGTGTCTTTCTGTGTTTGTGGGTTTAGCGGGGTGTGTTAAGTCTATCTTGTCTGTCCAATTGATTTTGTTAGTGTGAGTGTGTTTCTAAGCGGTGTGTCTAACTGCTGTATGTGTGCGGTGACTGCTCCCCTGATGGTGACTGCTAAGAGGACCTGCCATCGATCACTGATCAATACCTACTTCTGGACTGCTCTCGCTGGTCTCTCGCTGGTCCGTCTGTGGTCCATCTCTCAGGTCTAGCTCTGCATTCTTGGTTTTTCTCAGGTCTCCTTCTAGTGTCTCTCTGGTCTCTCTCTGCTCTCTGTCTGGTCTCTCTCTCTAGTCTCTCTGTTTGCTCTTGGGATTCCATTCTCTTTTGAGAAAATCACACCACCTTTCTGTGTGTGTGTGTGTGTGTGTGGTGTGTGTGTTGTGTGTGTGTGTGTATGTGTATGTGGTGGGAGGGGGTGTGGGGGAGTGTCTGGAGTGGGGGAGGTGGGTGGGATGGGATGTGCAACATTAACTTGATTCACAAGCTACCGTCACTGAGTGACACCACATAAACCTTTGTACAGCACCCCACGGCTAATGTGGCGCGCGCACGTACACACACACACACACACACACACACACACAGAGGCGGTCTCAGCAGTGAGTTATTGGCCTCTCCCTTTATGTCTTCTCCTGGCCTGCATAACCATGCAGCTATGCAACCATGTTAGCCTTCACTGGCCTGGTGTGTGTGTGTGTGTGTGTGTGTGTGTCAGTGTGCCTTTGGATGTGGTGTACCAGTAAACAGGTAGCCTCTGTTGTAAATGTCAGCTCTCTCTCCCGCTCTCCCCCCCTCTTTCTCTGTAGTGGTCTGGTTTCGATGTCTCGTGCTGTGTATCTAGATCAGACCAGGGCAGAGTCACATGACGCACAGGGCCTGGAGATCACATGATCAACCTTCGGAACACAGGACGCAAATGCCAGCAAGAGATGGCGATGTGAATGATTGATGAATGGATTGTTTTGTGTCTGTGTGTTTGCACGTGTGTTTGTGTGCGTAGGCCAAGAAGTATAACATCAGACAGAAAATTTTCTTCTTCAAAATGTCTCCCTCCATCCCACACACACAAAGATACACACACACACACACATACACACACACACACACACAGACACACACACACACACACACACACAAACACTCCACAAAAGAGGAGACATTGAGATATTCATCATCCAGACATTCCCAACTCTGATGGGGTGTGTCTGTCTTCTGTTTAAACCATGCCCTGGATCTCCAAACTGCACAACTGCTTTGAATTATGGGTAATGCACACAGAGCACCAGGACTTCACATATCCTGCAGATTGTCTCGGTGACAGATGAAGCGTGTCTGGGTTTTACAGATCTTCTCTTGGATAGATTAAGCTTGTCTGGATTCACACAACCATGAAACAATGGTGCTTCTAACACACTTATCATCACCTTGGCAACAAGTTTGTGGGCCAATTAGCACCTGCTGACATCACACACCGCGATCTGTCTTCAGTTTAATACTCTTCCTGGATGATGCATTAATTACCTGTTTATTAATTACCAGGGATGTCTAAGTGCTAGTTTACCTTCAGCATAATACACTTTTTGTCTGATACTTTTGCTTTGTTGAACTGGGAGAGTTTGCAGGTGTCGCTGTGTGACTGCAGTGCAAGGCTAGGTGACAGGCTAAAATGACAGGGAGCGAGAGGCTGGTGGTGTGAACTCCATAGGCAGTGAACAGTATATTTAATAGCATATGACATCCTATTAACATGGCTATACAGTGTGTGCAGTACTGCCAATGCTCTGGTTCTTCCAAGTCAAAGTTGAAGTAAAGGACCTTGCGTTAAGGACTTGAACTTTGGCACTTTAATATGCCGATATTTGCGTTCATATTTGACTTGCTTTTGTGTTTGTGTGTTTGTGTGTGGGTGTGTTGTTTGTTTGTGTGTGTGTTTGTGTGTTTGTGTGTGTGTGTGTGTGTGCTCCAGGCATCGTGTCCAAGTCGTTCGAGTGCCGCCTGAAGGGCCAGGGTGCCACCTTTGTGGAGGCGGGAGTCAGGCGAGTCGCCGCTGCGCCGGGGGGCGGGGTCAGCGGAGGGTTCGGGGCAGGAGGAGGTCCAGCAGGTCATCATCATCCAGGGTTACCAAGGTTACGGGGGCGGAGATGTCACGTTTGACCACGCCCTGGAGGAGTCTGCTGCCGCCACGCTGCAGACCCTCGCCATGGCCGGACAGGTGAGCCGTCACAACTACAGCACAACTACAACACCCACAATGCTCAGTTTGCGTGGGTCACTTTATCGTGGATAATTGAACATTTTCTCTCTTGCTACATTCCTATTTTTTCTAGCTCTCTGTCTCTCTCTCTCTATCTCTCTCTCTCTCTCTCTCTCTCTCTTTCTCTCTGTCTCTCTCTCTCTCTCTGTCTCTCTGTCTCTCTCTCTCTCCATGTCTCTTTCTCTCTGTCTCTCTCTCTCTCTCTCCCCTCAGGTGGCAGAAAGTCCTCCACATCACCGAGGACGGCCAGGTCATCTCCTCCGGGAGGGAGGTGGCGTCCGGGGGGAGGGCCACCACCTGGCGGGCGGGGGACGCAGTACGTCCTGCTGGAGTCCGGAGGGGGCGTGACGGTGACAGGGGGAGGAGGGAGAGTAGGAGTGGGTCACATGGTGTCGGAGTCGTCGACGGCGCTGGACGCCCTACTGAGTGCGGTCAGCGAGATGGGCCAGCAGCAGGAGGAGGAGGAGGGGGGGTCGGAGGCGGGGGGGCCAGGAGACCTCGGCCGTGGGCGAGGCGACGGGTTGCTGCAGGGGGGGGGAGGTGAAGGTGGAGGAGCAGGAGTGTCAGGAGCACACGCAGGAGGAGGTGGTGCAGGAGGTGCTGCAATTCGCCGCCAGCCAGCTGATGATGAAGGAGGGCCTGACGCAGGTGATCGTGAACGACGAGGGGACGCACTACATCGTGACGGAGCTGGACGACTCCACGCTGCAGGTGCAGGGGACGGTGTACGCGTCGGGGGAGGGGGGGGAGGAGGAGGGGGGGGCAGGGGGGGCGGCGAGGGCGAGGCCGGGAGGGGCATGGTGGTGTATCTGGACGGAGCGCCGCACAACGTGGTCCTGGAGGGCTGAGCGGGCTGGGGTGAGGTGAGGGTGAAACGCGGCGGCCCTGTAGCTGCACCTCGGGGGGGTCTGGATCTGTGTGACCCAGCACAAGGTCAATGAGGAAGGGCAGAGCAGACCTGGATGAAAAATCATGTGTGTGTTTTTTTTTGTGTGTTTTTTTATTTTTTATTAATTCATTTTTTGTTTGTGGCTAATACTATCTCAGGTGAACATTGTTGTTATCATAGTGACATTGAAGGTTTTGGTGCTAATTTATTTTAATATTTGTCACCACCCTCAACCAATCACGAGTGCCAGAAGAGCTGGTAGTGTTTGGGCTTTAACCTTTTAGAGTGTTTCTTTTCATTAATATCAGTTAAATGCTCCCGTTTGATATTCTGATAATGTCTTATGTTGATGAAAGGGAAATGGAAATGAACAGAATGTTGAATTCTGTCATTATTCAGCTGAATTGAACATATTTTGAAATATTATTTGATCATTTTGATGTATGTCAATAATTTTCGCTAGAGTTTAAAAAAATGCGTTAGTTATCGTCGTCTAACTTGTTTGGCTTTTAGTTGTCGAGTGTTAAGCTTGGCAGGTGTTATCAGGTACTGTGGGATTCTGACCAATCACAACGAACACCACAGCTGATGAGTCCAAATCAAGGATGATTGGCTGGCTGTCATCCAGGCTCAAGCATCTGTTTCCAGGTGATGCAAAGTCAAACCTGAAAGATGAACTTGACAGCCATGTTTTTTTGTTATTGTCTTGATTTTCATTTGAATAAACTGGCTGAATTTTTGTCTTATTTTCTGTGAGCTGCGATGAGACCTTGTACATGCGTTTGGATTTGAATAAAGTTTAATCTTCTGAATTTATTTCCTCAAGTATGGGTCATGAAAGCACCCAGAATGTACCTTCACACACACACACATACACACACACACACACACACATACAAACGACATGAGCTTACATGCATCCCCACAATGAGCACGTTAAATGTGTTCCCATCACCATCATCACCATCATCATCATCATTATCATTTTCTGCATCATGTATCATCATCATCATGATCGCTATCCCACCTAATCATCACCTCGCCCCACACAGTCCTGCTCTGCCCATAAGCACACACACACACACATCTTTTATCCCTGTGGTACTTGACAATGGAAGGAGAATCAATATTAATTTAAGCCCATGCACACCCTCACACACACACACACATGCCCTGATTGAGTGAGGGGAAGCCCATAATGACAACTATAAAAAGAACGGTTTACTATTGACATGGTGAGAACACACACGCACAGCAGGCTCACAAACACTGTTTCTCCCTCACACACAGACGGCCACACTCTCAAACACACACTCCCACTCCGAGGGCATCAAAAGATCAACTCAGTAAGTGTTGGGTGGTGATGGAGAGAGCGCTGTCACAGAGGAGGGGCGGGGAGGGGAGGGGAGGGGGAGTTGTAAGAGAGGGAGGAGGAGAGGAGAAACTAAATCTCGATCATAACCTGGAAAAATCCCCTGTAATTCCACATGGCGCGTCTGTCTTTCTGTCGGCCCTCTCCTTCATCTACCTTCTCCTCTGCTCCCTCTCTCTCTTTCACACACACACCACACACATGATCACAGACAGCAGTCGCTCCGCCAAAACCTATAATCCCGTCCGCCAGTCTTCTTTCACATTATCCTCCCGAGTGTGCGTGTGTGTCTGTGTGTGTTCTTAGGCGAGGAGCGAGGGACGTGTACATCTTCGTGTGGTGTTGTGTTTGGTCTGTGTGTGTGTGTGTGTTTCTACTATAATCAGACTGGGTAGTTCATTATGAGCTGCGCAGGGAGTGTGGTGTTTGTGTGAGGTAGTGCTTGTGTGAGTGTGTGGTGTGTGTGTGTGTGTGTGTGTGTGTGTGGTGTGTGTGTGTGTGTCTGTGGTGTGTGGGTGTGTGTGTGTGTGGGTGAGTGTGGTGCGTGTTTGTGAGTGTGTGTGTGTGACATGGCAGAGGGAGAAATTAGCAGCTGTCACAAAGTGATGAGTTCATTTCCTGACAGGTCTGGCTTGCCTCAGCACTTCAGAAACACACACCACACCACACACACAACACACACCACACACACACACACACACACACCACACACACACTCACACCACACACACACACACACACACCACATCACACACAACCACACCACCACAACACACAGACACTCTACACACACGACCATCTACACACACACACACACACACACACCACAGACCTCTACCACACACCACCACACACACACCCACACACACACCTACACCACACAACACAGACACTCTACACACCACACAGACACTCTACACACCACACACACACACACACAGACACTCTACACACACACACACAACACTCTACACACACACACACACTCTACACACACACACACACACACACACAGACACTCTACACACACACACACCACTGACAGACAGATGATGGAAACCTGCCGCTGCAGCTTAATTGGAGAGGCAGGAAAGGACAGGGAGGGGAAGGAGGAGAAGAGGGAGGTGGGTTTGTTTCTCCCCTTATAGGGAGGGTGGGTGAGGGTCCGAGGAGTAAAAGGAAAGTGCTGAGGGAGATCGAGAGGGTGGAGGGCATTCAGCCCTGTGTATGAAGATGCAGCCTGTAATCATGTCTGAATGACTTGGTTTGTTCGTTTGACCGTACCTCCCTTTGACTGTGAATGAACGTACCGGTACTCTTCCCCTCTCTCTTTCTGTCTCTCTCCTTCTCCATCTGTCTCTCTCACTTTTTCTCTCTCTTTCTGTCTCTCTTTCTCTATGTCCCTCCCCTTTCCCTAACCCCCTAGCCCAACATGACACATACCACAGTGAGTGAGTCTTTGACAAATCCCCCCCCACCACCACCATTGCAGACAGTATTCTCTATAGAGCCCCCACCACCACACTCCCTACTCCCTCTTAGAAGTGAGAGGACTAGAGAGAGAGAAGGATTTGATTTGCTCACCAGGAGTAGCCAGGTGACAGAGATTAGACTCAACGCCATTTCCACCTTCAAGTAAGGGCTTTTCAATTAAACACACCGCATAGAGGAGAGCACCCTGCTGCTCTCAGCTCTTCCGGGGCGATCGGGTAAGAAGGGAGACACTAGGAGAGCAAAGCAGGAGAGACGAGGTGATGAGCGGGACGGGATGGGAGGCGCAGTGGCCGGGAGTTGAGGGGAGAGAGTGAGACGATAGCCATTCCTTTCTCTGATGGGCAGGGGTAGACCGAGACGAGAGGGTGACGGGCGAGTGAGATGAGATGAGGATGAGACGGCCAGGGCGTAGGAGGTCGGGTTCACGAGGGAGGGTAGGGTGTCTAGGATTAGGGAGGGAGGAGAGGGAGTAGCGCAGAGAGAGAGAGGGAGCGGGAGGGAGGGAGGGTACGGGAGGGAGGGGGAGAGACGAGACGCAGTGGACGGGTGGACGAGAGAGAGAGGGGGAGGGAGGGCAGGAGGGAGCGGGCGAGGACGAGACGAGAGAGCGCGAGGGCCGGGATGACGAGAGAGACGAGAGAGCCCTGAGACCGACGGGAGCGGGCTGAGAGGAGAGAGAGAAGTTCCTAGAGACCGAGAGATAGACGAGGCGGGCGGGGAGGGAGCCTATGAGCGCGAGGCGAGAGAGGTGAGGAGGGGAGAGGGAGAAAGAGAGAGAGAGGGAGGAGGGGGAGGAAGAGAGGGAGACGGGAGGAGAGAGAGACTCACAGAGAGAGTTCCTTCTCCAACCAGGCAAGAGGTGACGGATGTGTTTTAAAAGATGTGAAGCACTCCACTTTAAACTTTGCTCAAGTTGAGAGTGACGAAAAGACTTCATGAAAACGTTTTCAGTTGTTAAACTAGTTCATTTAGATTACTATAGATCTCGCGGAAAGATGTTTATGTGTTAAATCTACTCATTTAGATGATTAAGCAATTTAACATTCTCAATTTTATATGCGGCCATTCTACACGCATCATGCCGATCGAGGGTGAGGTGAAGAGTGGGTGATGCGTGTAAGTGTAAGGGTTGGGTGGTGTGGTGATGTGTGTGTGTGTGTGGGGTGTGCACAGGCTGCATTCACATATTTCAATGGTCATAGAAAGAGCCCCAAACAGGGAACAATCTGCAAAATCCCTACTGGAAAATACGAAAGCGACTGGACTATGGAGACAGACGATGAAGCGGATCCCACATGCCAGGTAGTGCCATGTGCCAGGAGTGGGGGGGGCAACCCGCTGGGGCGCCGACAACGAACGTGAGGCGCCGAGCCCCTCCTCTAGTTCATATCGAGGCGCAAGCAAGAGGTCCATGAATTTTTTCAACTGCCGAGGAGAGCCGGGGACAAGGAAAGGAGACGGAGGAAAGATGAAAGGGAGAGGAGATTAAGAGTGTTTGTAAGGCCCCGGTATGGTATGTAGTCAGGTTCACTGTATTAATGCATGTATTTGTTTGTGTGGTGGCACCTGTTGTGGTGTTGGTTTGTGAACCTGTGTGTGGGAAAAAGGTGACTGGTAGCCGTTCTGCTGGAACCTGAAGGCTGGGTAAAACTGTTAAAACAAGCGAGGGGAAAAGCTAGGTAAGTGTTCTCTGGGGCACTCCTGTGATCGGGCCTCTCCAAAGTGGAGGAAGGGGGAAAGACGAGAGGAAAATGAAAGAGTGAGGAGGAAAAGGAGGGAACTCAAAGACAAGAGAGAATCAAAAAGATAACATGAGAGAAACAAAATATCAACCTATCAACAAACTCGAGCACCCCCCTCAAAACTATGATTCAGACTGCTCACTCAGTAAGGTGTTGCTGCCAGCCGAGTCCAGGATGTCCCATTAAAAGGGAAAAGAAGTGTGTCGGACCCTGTGTGGTATGGCGGCGTGTGGTGTAGGATGGTCGGAATTTAGGACAGGCCAAAGGAACTATCACCGATCATGACCAGGACTCTACCCACATTCGACCACTCTGCCCCCCGCAACCGC
>CAEFZP010001835.1:0-60000 GCA_903064625.1 Mallotus villosus
GGTGTGGAGTGGAGATGCTGAGGTGAGGAAGGGAGCAAGAGAGGGGAAAGGGAAAGAGAGCGGGTGGGAGATGAGATGGTTATGCGAGGGACAGAGAAAAAGAGAGAACATTGGGGGTGAGAGACAGGTCACTCGTACGTCACGATGCGAGGAGATGAGAAGGAGATGCTGGGTGGGAGAAGGGTTACGTAAAGGTTGAAAAGGGAGAAAATGACAAGGAGATAAAGTTGTGGTGGGATTTTGTTATGTTGTCAGACCAGGGTGGAGTCACGAGGGTGAGTATTGTGTCGTCCAGTACAGTACCATAGTTAGGAGCCCTGGTCCACTACCAAGGTCATGACTCTCTGCATGCAGTCCTGCTGTCCCACCAATGGAGGTAGGAATTCACATAGTTTCCACTCACTTTTTTCCATTTAGACTACAAAAATAATGAAAGGGTCTGTTTTGCTGCTCTCGAGTGATCTGGATGTACTTCTCCAAAAGGCCCTTTACTGACCTCAGCTGGGCTCCCCTCAGGTCGGACCACCGCGGTACAGACACTCGCTGTACGTAGGGGAAAACAACGCCCTGACCCCTTCTGTATCAGAGGGCCGCTACAGCCCCTCCAGCTACAGCCCTCCAGCCCTTTAGTCCACAATTGTGACGGGGCTTCTACACTTCCATCAGAGAGGCGGGACATCCGCTCGACCCGTCACTCAAACGCCGAGAAGTCGTGTTTACACGGTTCGTTGCTGTTTGTTCTAGATACAGATTTTAGGCGGACGGCCAGCTGTTTACAGTCGCAACTACCGTTTGGTCAGAACCCCTCAGCGTGCAGTGCAGATGTGGAGGTGTGGAGGAACCTGTCTTCAGAGTACCGTGACCTACTTAAAAAACAATCTAGCAGGACATACTCCATCGCTCACTCACTCCATCACAAATACCTGCACTCATTGGGAATACATTAGGAAGCAATGTGTTCATTCTTTCCAAACAGGGGTGATGCACCGGTCTGGTATGGGTCTTTTGTTTTTGGTGGGAGGCCTCCGGCAGGCCTTTGAAAGCCAGGACGCTCTGCTACTAGTTAGCATACATCTGATACTAGTTACTAGTTAGATACATGCATCACAACCCTTAGCATCACATGTATATTGCGGGTGAAGGTGCTGCTACTAGTTAGCATACATCTGCTGCTCTGCTGGACCCGTCAGAGGACACAGAGAGGGCAGACAAACGGTGAGAAATGGCACGCATGGGAAGAGAAGGCTGGCGCCTAGGAAGAGCCGGCACCTGGGAAGAGTCGGCTAGTACCTGGGAAGAGCCGGCACCTGGTAAGAGAAGGCTAGTACCTGTGTGCGTGTCTGATTTCCTCAAGCTTTGTAAGCGTGCGTCAAGCCGGGCCATGTGTTCTCTCCCATGCCACACATGAATGAGTCAAGATGTGAGGAGGCCGGGGAAGCCACGCAACGCCGTCTGAGTCACATCGATGTTTAACTCGGCTAACCCGGGTGTTTACACGCTCTCGCGCTCAAGGCGTTGAACTGCCTTGCTGAATTCACACGTTGTTATGGACATTTGTGGGAGTTCTGTTACACATGTGTCTGTCTGTCACCTTTTGAACCCTAACAGTTTCAAGTCATCTGCTGTTGCTCTTTTGAGAGCAAAGAGAAGAGAGTGTTGGTAACCAGATACTTGGCAGTGCACACTTTCTCCCCTTGCGTTTTAAAAGGATGTTTCACTTCACCGTTTATTGAGTTAATTGCATCTTCGGCTTCTGTTTGCAGTGCTCGCTTAATGTTGTAGTTGTTTCAGAGATGCACCCAGACAGCTCTGTAGAGAACGGGTTCAGGCCACCCTCGCAGGCTGAGCGGAGTGGACCTTCTGCTTCTCTCTAACACAGACAAGATGACCACACAACCAGGCTCTATACACTGGAGGGGAAGCTGCAAATCAAATCCAGATGACGTGCACGCACACACACATTCACTCACCCGCTCAACACACACACACACACACACATTCACTCACCCGCTCAACACACACACACACACACACATATATAGTTTCTGCAAGCACTCACATGCAACATACAGTTCAAAGACAGAAAGACACACACACACACACAAAGATACACACACTCTGACATTCTGTAGGTCTACTTTTTCCATCACACTAGTCATGTGATCCAAGTGTGGAGCCCCTCCGCTCCAGAACATGAGGATTGGAGCGCTCTGGGGCAGCAGAGGCCCCAGCACAGTCAGACAGCTCCTGCAGCCAGGTCAGATGCCTCCTCACAACACAAACACAGCTTGGACGAACACAGTCCAGTTGATCCCCTGAAGTAGAAGGACACACAGTAGCCTTCGTCCCCCAAAAAAAAGAGTTACGAAATGAATTTCTGCCGGAGAGATTTTTTAAATGCCGAATTCCAACGGGCTGAAGAACAGTTTGTTTGGTGTTGATGCGTGTCGAGCAGGTTGGAACCCTGTACCCCCAGGGGATGCTGGGACACGGTAAGGTGTGCAGACATGGAAAGAGTTTAAAACAGCCTACTGGGAATTGTATGCCGTTAGCTGCAGACGCTAATTACATGGCAAGCCGCATGTAAAAGGGCCCTTAGAACTCCTGTAAAACCTGCTAGAATCCTACAGATATAAATAGCCTAGACATGATCCGGGCCAGAGTTTGTGTTTGCTTTCCTCCTTAGCGCCTGAAAATAGACTGGGTTATAATACACTGTATCGCAGTGGTAGGTTCTCACCTAATTGGCTATTTAGACATTTAGCAGTCTTTTGTTATCCTCATTAACAGTATTATTTTAGCGAGTCATATCACGGTCGTTAGATTCTTGGCTGGTGACTAGTCGTCGGGGAGCGAATGCCAGATTCTTAGAACCAGATGCATTTCAGCAGCTGGAACTCCATTTTGATTGGCATGAAGATTGTTTTCCCCGCTGTTGTGAAGGTTATTTTAGTGCCGAGGACGTTTCACGATAGAAAACCAGCAGCTAGGATCAAATCCCATACCACCAACAGCGGAACAGGACCTGAGAGACACTGCACGAGATGCCAGTCGGTTCTTTTACAGTCATGCCCTTAGCGTCACACGTATCTCGCGGGCGAAGGTGCAGTATGGTGTTTGAAGGATAAACGGTGGAGGAAGTGTTCTCAGCCAGGGGGACGTGTGATTGGGTGATTGGGAGGTGGTGGAGCAACTCCTGACAGCCTGTAACGGCAGTCCAGCTAGACCACACAGACTCAGCGTCTCTCACCATCCTTCCCACACGGAGCTCAGCGCTCCGCCATACTTCCACGACTCAGCGCTCACATCTTCACACGGACTCCGCTCCACTCCTCCACACGGACTCAGCGCTCCTCCATCCTTCCACACGGACTCAGCGCTCACCATCCTTCCACACGGACTCAGCGCTCCACCATACTTCCACACGGACTCAGCGCTCCACCATCCTTCCACACGGACTCAGCGCTCCACCATCCTTCCACACGGACTCAGCGCTCCACCATCCTTCCACACGGACTCAGCGCTCCACCATCCTTCCACACAGCCTTGTGTGGCCGTTCTGTTTTCACAGATGTCCACAGCTGTTGCTCCGCTCCGGTGTGCACGCACTTGCACACACGCAAACACACACAAACACACACACAAAACACACACACACACACACACACAAACACACACACACAAACACACACACACACACTGCATTTCCACATGAGTGATGGATCCACCTCTCTCAAGGAGGGACCTGTCAAGGTCAGTGAGATGGGTTTCTTACTAGTAAACAAACACACACACACACACGCAAACACACACAAACACACACACACAAACACACACCTTCCCTGCCAAACGCTCCAAACATCTCAGTGAGAGAAACCCCCACATAAGAGGACACGTGTCCAGGGCTCAGACAGGAACTAAATCAACTGTCAATGTGAAGGAGAAGCATGTTATTGTGGAGGCATGATGATTGGTCCATGTCGTCACAATATGTTTTCCTTATCCATGGAGGACCGAGGGCCTCCTCACGCCGGTTGCCATGACTCCCCTTCCTCATCATCGACGCCCGTGCTCGACCACCTCCGTCTAGTTCCAGACATTCTTACCTACCTGTCCAATCAGAGAGAGGCTTACCCTGGTATGGAGGCTTGTCTGGTTTGTTTGCTCGGACCATCAAGCCAAATTCCAGAGAGAGGCTTGGTTTAATTTGGGACATTTACATGCAATCTGATGGTGAACGGATGAGGGACATTCTGTCCTGCCATGCGTGGCGTGTTTGTCACAGTGTTATTTTCATGCTCCTGACTGGAACCATCCAGGACATCCAGGCTTTGATGTCTTGACCCAGCGTTTTCATGCACTGTTAGGGCTGGGTGACCAAGGGCTCTGTGGGGAATGATTCTGCAATGTAAACATGGTGAATCACTACCCTCGGTTTGGTTCAAAACAAGCGTACACACATCCACACGTGTGTATACAAGTCTACACACACGGGGATGTTGAAATGTTGGAATTTCATAAATGACCGTTTGGATTCCTTATCATTTGGGTAAGAGGAAAGAAAAGCAGAGAGTTTCGGGGATGTTTCAAATTGGTTCAGATCCGCTTAATGATTTCACAGATGACACGTGTATTCACTCATGCCGTACAAACACACACACACACAAATAAACACACACACAAACACACACAAATAAACGCACACACACACACACACAAATACACCCAAAAAACAATAACAAAACACATCCGCCCAAAAGTGTGTGTGAGGGTGTGTGTGCGCAACGCAGCCTGACCCCGAGGAATGCAGCCTCACCCCAAGGAATGAGGCATCAGTTAGCCCCCAGTGAGGTGGTCCACAGTGCTGGGTGAGTCAGGAGGCTGCAGCCTGATCCCCTGCCTCCTGCCCCCTGCCTCCTGCCTCCTGCCCCCTGCCTCCTGCCCCCTGCCTTCTGCCTCCTGCCTCCGTGCCCCCTGCCTCCGTGCCCCCTGCCTCCTGCCCCCTGCCTTCTGCCTCCTGCCTCCGTGCCCCCTGCCTCCGTGCCCCCTGCCTCCTGCCCCCTGCCTCCTGCCTCCTGCCCCCTGCCTCCTGCCCCCTGCCTCCTGCCCCCTGCCTCCTGCCCCCTGCCTCCTACCCCCTGCCTTCTGCCTCCTGCCCCCTGCCTTCTGCCCCCTGCCTCCTGCCCCCTGCCTCCTTCCTCCTACCCCCTGCCTCCTGCCTCCTCCTGGGTGTGAAGCTTGGTGGATCTGCGGTGGGATTGTAATTAGTGGCAGTGCTGCCAGTGAGTGGTCACCCAACATGGTACAGCAGCTCCCTGGCTTCCACCAGGGGGGGGCCTGGACCCAGGGGAGGGACTGGAGCCAGGGGGTTCCTCGTGGTCTCGTCTAGGGGAAAGTTAGGACGATTCTAAGCGCCCCTGACTGACAGAAAAAAAGATTAAAAAACTAATAGATTTTTTAATATTTTTAAATGTTCATGGGGCCCAAAATTCCTGGCGGCAGCCCCTGCTTGTCTCTATTGGCAACTGACCTCTGAGTTGAGGATGCGATGGAGTCATGGATCCCGAAATAAATAATAAATGTACAAGAGTAATAAATGCCCAGTTTGCTCACAAGAATAACTGTCAAAATGACACCACTTCAAAGACATAAGACATAGAAATAACAAGCAATAGGCTATGGTGTCAAACTAAGATTTATTAGAAAAAAAATCAAACATATTCCTTTACATTTACTCGACCTAAACGCCAATACTGCACAGCACGACAGGCCAACGAGCTCCCGATGGCAGCCGCCCCGGTGTGAACGCTGAACCCTGACAATGCCCTGGGTGTCTCCGTGATGTCTCTCACCTTCACTAATCCCTCACAGCTGAAAGCAGTCAGCAGCAGATCTCTGATAGGACCGATTCACACAACAGAAGTGTCCAGCCAGGGCTAAAAATAACTCGTGAAGGATTAAAGCCCCGACCTGATCAAATCAAGAGAGTCCGTCTCTTCCACACTCTCTCACTGTCCGTGACACCAGCTACGTCTTTTTTCTTTTTTTAAAGCTGCAATTAAAACAAAGTGTGGGTGTGAAGCTGACTTCAACGGTGCATTTTTCGGCCCTGCTTTCATGTCTCACAGTTTCCTTTTTCCGTCATCCCATCTCACTTGATCAAACTCTTTTCACAACTTTTTCCTGTTTGGATGTCTGGTCTGCTGCAAGGACGGCCTCGATTATTCAAGCGATGTTAGCGATGCATCGGAAAGAGTGGGAGGCGAGCGGCTGCTGTTAGCATAGCGGAGGTGAACGAGGCGGACACTTTTGTTGCCTAGATAAGACGCAAAAAACAGACCAGACGAGAGAAAAAAACCCTCTGCTTTTCTTTTTCAAACACCCAAGAGTGTTCGGTGACAAAGGTGTAGGTCTACAAATGTACATTTCCACAATTCCAAAGAATGTTTGGAAAAGTGATTATGGCAAAAGAACCGTTTTTCCATTGAGCTATCACACCTGATTTATTTGAGATATTCCTGGAAAGTCTTGCCACCACTGCTGTCTGTACCTACCACGCGAAGGCCAGGCTACAGCTCTCCAGAGGCCCTTAATCACAGACCACGCAAACACTTCTGAAGGATGAGTGGCTGCTGGAGTGTATTTCCAGATATTAACATAACCGCGAGAGGAAACATTTATGATTAAAAATAATAATAAAATTCACGGAGTAAAAAAAAATAAAAAAACATCCAAATGAGACCCAGCTGGAATGTCAGTGGCATGTTCCACTGGGCTGCTGTGCAGACAGTGTGGTCGGCGAGGAGGGAAGGGGGGTTAGGGGTGGAAGGGGGGAGGGGGGGTTGGGGGGCAGAGGTTGGGGGGGGTGGAAGTGGAGAGAAGTCATTATAATTGTCTGTGTATCCCCTGCAGAAACTGTGACCACCTCAATCCTTCAATCTTTATCTCTTCTTTTTCTCACTTCTTCTGCTCCTTTCGCTGTCCCTGGTGACAGACTGCATGTGTTCATGTCCCTGGTGACAGACTGCATGTGTTCATGTCCCTGGTGACAGACTGCATGTGTTCATGTCCCTGGTGACTGACTGCATGTGTTCATGTCCCTGGTGACAGACTGCATGTGTTCATGTCCCTGGTGACAGACTGCATGTGTTCATGTCCCTGGTGACTGACTGCATGTGTTCATGTCCCTGGTGACAGACTGCATGTGTTCATGTCCCTGGTGACAGACTGCATGTGTTCATGTCCCTGGTGACAGACTGCATGTGTGGGATGGTTCAGGTTGAGGTCCCAGGCAGCCTGGCTGTTCTACAGGTGACAAAACATCATCATACATCTGCCCAAGTTTCAACAGCCTCTAGTCCCACAGCCCTCTCCTGACAACACGGATGACCTGTCGCTGAACACAACACCGTCAGAGTGGATCAGGTCACGGGGAGGTCACCCCAGCACACCGCTCGACATTTCAGAGAGATCTTCTGGGATCTGAGTAACGTGTCATTCTAATCCGGATCAGGTGATTTCAATCTTTTCAGTCACACTAACTGGAGATTCAGAGACAAAGATTGCTTTGAAGACATTGTTCTGATCTGACATAAGGCCTGTCTGAGCATGTCTATTTTGGTAACGAAACGCCACTTGATAAGAAGGCAAAACAAAGGGCTTGTTTTTCAATGTGTTGTCAGAGGAACGGACTGTGCTTGTTGTCTTCTCCGTGGAGTAAATGTGGTCTCTGTTCAGATGAAAGTTTCCAGACACAGAAACCTCTGTGAGCATCATCGGTGTTCAGTCTCCATCTCTAACCTGCAGCCCACCTCCTCTCCACCTCCTCTCACACACCTCCTCTCACACCTCCATCTCCACCACCTCCTCTCCCCCTCACTCTCCACACCTCCTCTCCCCCTCCTCTCCACCTCCTCTCCACCTCCTCTCCCCAGGGAGACAGGGCTGTTTCCCAGTGATAGCCTGTGTCCAAACCTCGTCCCAAGCAGTTCATGTTCCTGGCCTCAGCCCCGGCCACTGCCCCAGCTCCAGCCTCAACCTCAGCCCCAGCCTCAGCCCAGCCTCAGCCCCAGGCTCACTCCCAGCCTCAGCCCCAACCTCAGCCCCTGCCCCCTGCTTCTGTTTCATATCAACAGTGATTAGAGATTTGAGTTTGTTCAGTGGACACGCCCCTCATGTACCCTAAAGCCCCTGGCTTGTGGTGAACTCACGGAAAACTGTTGGTCCCGTGCCGCTCTCCACCAGCCTCCCCCTCCCACCCCACCCCCCCCCTCCTTCCTCAAGGACATGATCCTCAGGCCCCCATTGGGCATGACACGCCTGTGCCCTCCAATCAAAAACTGACCTTTTTCATACGGTTTCCTTTCTTCATTTCCATGGTTATGGCTTTTTGTTATTTCACAACAAAACCTTCTTCTTCTTTTTTTTTACGAGGCGCTTGACAATGTAAAGTCCCAGATCTTCCGTGATGTCATCGTCCTCCAGGTGTGGGAGTGAGGAAAGGGGCGGGGCCAACACGGGCTGGGGCGAAGCCTGCCTATCACAGTGGTACACAATATTCATTGTTTACAGTGCATGAAGTAGGAGAGAGATTTAAGTGGAGGGTCTATTTATAGATACATTGCGGCTACAGTATGTATAGGTACAGTACACATTAGGTATGATGGTCCTATTTGGTTGATTAAGCTGTGCTGGGCTGGGCTAGGCTGTCTTTCTACATTGCCTCTCCCAATTGAAGGCATCCAGTTTCAGGATCTGCATCAACAGAAGTGAACAGAATTTATTTTAAACTTTAAAAAAAACCTTAACTTTACAGTTTTTACAATATCTTCATTGTGAAATACTATTAACATTGACAGTCACACATTTTTTGGATTAGGGTTAGGGTTAGCAGAAAGGTTGCCTACGTATCTCTTGGGTGTTTCTTTGCACGCAACAGGTCTCGATGACCTTTCATGGTGTCAGGCCAGTCATAGGCTACTCGTCTGAGACCGATAGGCGGTAAGGGCCGTTCCTGAACAACATGACCTCGTTCAGGACAACATGACCTCCGTTCATTTATGAAGATGTTCCAAAAAAAGTTAGTATCCACCTGTTTCCCCTCTGAATCACGGCGTCTAGCTGAACATTTTCCTTTTGTATACCCCTTCTTACCCCTCTCCAAACCCTCAGCCTAATCACTCCCATGCTTCATCTATACCTTTGTCAAAGAGAAATCTCTTTCCTCTTACTCCTTGTCGAATTACAGAATGCTCCGAGATTGCTGATATTCACGTGAGGGATGTTTACCCAGATAGCTTGTTTATCAGAAGGGTCCGTTCCGTAACCTGGGTAACAGCGTCAGACATTAGGAAGTCAAATTAACCCATGAAGGGTTAAAACATTCAATACATGGTTGGAAGTCCGAAGATATTCCAATCAAATATTCAATTTTAATAAAATAAATTAACTGTAGTCACTGTACAGACTTCCACGAATCAAACGCTTTCAAAAAAGCTATCCTTTTTCTGACTCAAGGTACTGTTTTCAATCAATTTGAAAGAAAAGATTTGACTCCATCCAACCAGCCCCCCTGCTTGAAACAAAAACATGATTCATGTTGTCCTTACCCACACTAAACACACAGCCTAGTGGAAAAAACGGCCCTCCTTTTCCACAAAAGGAAATTGATTCACAACCTTTAATTGGGCTAGAGAAAGAAAAAAAGATGGGTAGAGAGAGAAGAAGATTAATAACACAAAATAAACAAAGCAACAAGAGCCTCAACACTGTGAGACAAGATCCGATTAGGTAAGATATCAGGCTTCTGATTTGAAAGAGAATAAGCCATCATTAGCTAGGAGGATTTCAACCTTCCATATTATCACGATATCTGGACGCGTTTCAGCCCTACATCCGAGCGAAGGTCCCAGTTGTGGTCGACAACGGGCCTGGATTTCCGAATTGAAATCCCTGCAGATACTGACGGTTAAACGTCGTGCCAACACACTGCCGTCAGGATTAAACGACTCAAAGCATCACAGAATCCATTTGTGATTCGCCTTAACATTTAGGGGTTGCGAACACTCGCTGCAGTCCACTTAAAGGTTATAGCTCAAGTGTAAAGCTCAGAAAGTAAACGGGGGTCCTGGTTTCCTCTCCCCTGACCGTGATCGGAGGGAGGGAGAGCGGGTGGAAAGAGCAGCAGACACGGTGGTGGTGGTGTGAGGGCGATGTGAGGCGGGAGGCTGGAGAGGACTGACTCTGCCTGATGTGGAAAATGTTCAAACACCGTGACTGAGTGCTGTATTTCAGCTGGGAGCCCACTGCTACAGCAAGTTTTATTTCAGCGGTGGTTAAAACAAGAAACAAGAAGGTGTAAAAACTTGCCCGCAGTTGCAAGTCTCACTCGATCCTCTCTGGCACAGCCCAAGCAGGCCAGCGCACCCCATCTGCAATAGTGCATTACGTGGTGACATCACCGTTACACTGGAGTCTGTTATTAATCCATCATTCTGTAATTATTTAGTTATGTCCATATCAAATCCATAGCTGAGGTAGATATTAACTTACTACCCATTGTACATCCATGAGTTATACTATAACTATGCTAACAGGAGGGCTAACAGTTATTACAGTAGTAACACTAATCAGAGCTGTGGTTTGTAACATGCTACTTTCATGTCAGAAAGCATTGAAGGATGCGCAGCCATGAGTTACTGCTATTCTAGGTATGTAGGTCAGTCTTTTATTTTGGGGAGATGGGATTGTTTTGAAATCTGGGTCTCAGATTCAAGGGTGCTGACCTTTAGTTTGTCCAGGTTGTCCGTGTTACAACATAGTGGTTGCTAGATCTGGCTATTTGATTTAACGTGCAACTTTTATTCCTTCTGTGTGTCAAGTAACAACCCAGAGTACACAAACACACACACACACACACAAATAAACACACACACACAAACACACACACACACACACACAAACACACACATGCCGCAGGATGAATCCTTTCCAATCTCAAATCTACATTTCTTAGTAAAACCATAGATGTGAACAAAGGCTTTGATTTCATGGAATCCAAGCGCACTGTGATTCAGCTTTTCCTTCATGTGTGAAAGTTTAAAATTTAAACAAGGTGGTCAATTCCTGTGGTTCAAAAATTGGCTTTTGTATAGAGTGTAGTTGTTTGTTTAATTCGGGCAGATTTAAGGAAACACAGTTGAGTCAGTAGATCAGTGTATCTGGACAGATGGACAGGGCATATTTGCACATCCGGTCATTTCATTTAGCTTTGCCTCATGTGAGACTTCCTCATTCGGGGGCTGAGGAGGATGTCAAAGTCGGACGTAAATAATCAGAGGTCTACTGGAGGATGCGGTCCTGTGGAGGAGGCCCAGCGGGGGTGAGAGTGGACTCAGCTTTGAGCGTCGGGGGGGAGCGGGGGAAAAACTGCCTCGTCCACGGCCCGGCCCTCTCCTCGCTGTTGTCCGGCCTCAGGATAGACAACTGGATCAACATGGCCCCGGCGTGGCCCCCTTCAGACGGACCCTGGTGACCCTGGTGACCCCGCTCAGGAGACGACTGTGTTCACATCCAGCACAACACAGGGAGAAGCAGCAGACAGTGAATAACCAGAGTCCTTTGAGGGCGGCGTTGCGAAGTTAAACAAGGGGTTTGGGGGGTTAAACAGGGGGTTTGGGGGGTTAAACAGGGGGTTTGGGGGGTTAAACAGGGGGGTTGGGGGTTAAATGTCGCCCTGTATACTTGGGGATTTGATTAAGTTGAGGGAACTTGGCAATTGCGAAATGTTTCAATGTTTCTTTCATTGAAATAGCCACTGTCGTTTAAGCAGAGGGGGGGTGAAGCGATTGGTTGACCTGGTTAGGGGGCGTGAAGTGATTGGTTATCCTGGTTACCCTAGTAACGGTATTTATCTGTCAGTCAGGTGAAATGGATCGGTTTGTTGACATCTGAAAGAAAGGAACAATGCACGTTGTCAAGGTTATACTTATGGAACGGTTTGGCACTAGGATGCAACTGAATGGACCCTACCCAGGGGAGGGCCTGGACCCAGGGGGAAGGCCTGGACCCAGGGGGAGGGCCTGGACTCAGGGGGAGGGCCTGGACTCAGGGGGAGGGCCTGGACTCAGGGGGAGGGCCTGGACCCAGGGGGAGGGCCTGGACTCAGGGGGAGGGCCTGGACCCAGGGGGAGGGCCTGGACCCTGGGGAGGGCCTGGACCCAGGGGGAGGGCCTGGACCCTGGGGAGGGCCTGGACCCAGGGGGAGGGCCTGGACCCTGGGGGAGGGTCTGGACTCAGGGGAGGGCCTGGACCCAGGGGAGGGCAGTGGACCCCTGCCAGGCTGCCTGTGCTTCGAGAGGCCCTACGCGTTCCTCTGTTCCACCACGTCACTCTTCCACCTTGCATGCTTTAAGTCCAACTTTTAACATGACCATTACTGTAAGCCGACCACGAATAGAAACAATAAAATGTCCTTAATGAAATACCGTGATACCTGCTGTTATTTTTGGATGCACTTATCCACATTTGCGTTAAATTGCTATAACTCCTCGTGGTGTTTTTCCTATATGTTTTATGTGTTTTTAGTGACATTTAAATGTGAATCGAGACTTGAAAACTTTCACCAGTTTCCATGCCACTTGGGCCCAACTGCCAAAAAAAGATTTCTTCGGTTTTTTTACGACTAGGACATTTTCACCCTGTAACGAGTTGCAGTATTTCTAAAGCTGAATCCTGATACAAGCTTATACTGTCTGGGAGCTTTGGTACACACCCCGACGACACTCTGCACCGGAGACATGACTCCATGTTTGGAGTCAGTGAAGCTGGTTGTTTGTGGGGGGTCAGATGGCTGAGCGGTTAGGGAGTCGGGCTATTAATCAGAAGGTTGTTGGTTCGATTCCCGGCTGTGCGAAATGACGTTGTGTCCTTGGGCAAGGCACTTCACTCTACTTGCCTCGGGGAGAATGTCCCTGTACTTACTGTAAGTCGCTCTGGATAAGAGCACCTCTACGGCATCAGCTAACGCTCTGAGATGAGATGAAAACACTGATCTGGCCCCTGACACACCCCAGCCTGCCGTAACCGAGGCTTGTTTGCTTTGACAACAGACCAACCTTTTGCCTCGTCACCTTTACGTAATCATCTATTTTGAAAACCCTCACATTGGGGTTAGGCGTACTGTCTATAGTTTCATGTATATTGTTCATCTAAAGGTCACCGAAGATGTTTTCTGCCCTACAGTATCAACAGCATCTCAAAGTTTGATATCCCTCGACGGTTGGTTAATTTTGGTGTCAAGGGGTGTCTCCATTGTCAACCATAACCCTATCGGACCACATCTATGTGCAACCACACCTACAGACTGTTCAGGACCATGTAGAGCAGGGGTGTCAAATCCTGGTCCTCAGGGTCCACTGTCCTGTATGTTTTAGATCAGACCTGATTCAAATGAATGGGTTGAGCTCTGTGGAAGCCTGATAACAACCCATTCATTTGAATCAGGTGTGCTGGAGCAGGGAAACATCTAAAACATGCAGGAGAGTGGACCCTGAGGACCAGGATTGAACACCCCCGATGTAGAGGATGAATCAGGTGCGTCGGTCGAAAGCTGAAACCAAACCTCGCCCACCCTGTCATCCACTCCTGAAGCCATGTCGTCTGCCTAGCCTGTCATCCACTCCTGAGGCCATGTCGTCTGCCCAGCCTGTCATCCACTCCTGAGGCCATGTCGTCTGCCCAGCCTGTCATCCACTCCTGAGACCATGTCTTCTGCCCAGCCTGTCATCCACTCCTGAGGCCATGTCGTCTACCCAGCCTGTCATCCACTCCTGAGGCCATGTCGTCCGCCCAGCCTGTCATCCACTCCTGAGGCCATGTCGTCTGCCCACCCTGTCATCCACTCCTGAGGCCATGTCGTCTACCCAGCCTGTCATCCACTCCTGAAGCCATGTCGTCTACCCAGCCTGTCATCCACTCCTGAGGCCATATCATCCACCCAGCCTGTCATCCACTCCTGAAGCCATGTCGTCTGCCCAGCCTGTCATCCACTCCTGAGGCCATGTCGTCTGCCCAGCCTGTCATCCACTCATGAGACCATGTCTTCTGCCCAGCCTGTCATCCACTCCTGAGGCCATGTCGTCTACCCAGCCTGTCATCCACTCCTGAAGCCATGTCGTCTACCCAGCCCTGTCATCCACTCCTGAGGCCATGTCGTCTACCCAGCCTGTCATCCACTCCTGAGGCCATATCATCCACCCAGCCTGTCATCCACTCCTGAGGCCATGTCGTCTACCCAGCCTGTCATCCACTCATGAGACCATGTCGTCTGCCCACCCTGTCATCCACTCATGAGACCATGTTGAGCTCACTCGGGTGAGGAGCGCCTCTACATGATCCAGATCTCCTCACTGCCCAGCGTTGAGCAGCGTAGGCCTGAGAGCCAGGTGGTGATCCTGCACAGCCAGGTGGTGATCCTGCACAGCCGCTGGCCTCTGTCAGCACCAGGAGCGTCTACGTTTAGGAGCGCCTCGCGTAAACCTCAGACCTCCGGAGCGACCAGACTCAGAGGCCCGTCGTGACCCCAGGATATGCAGCAGGAGCTGGGAATGGAGTTTGGCACCCCTCGGGTTCCCGTGCAACAGGCTGCTAATGACCTGCACAGCTGTGCGGAGGAAAGGGAAACGTATTGAATAACGTAACAAGACAGACCAGAGACTTTCTCTTTCCCAGGGTTTTTTTTGTTTTTTTTTCCTTTTCGTTTTTTTCCAGTGGCGGTGGTATCGTGTTTTCAGGAGGTTTTTTCGGCCTTGTGCTGCAGTGTGTGTTTTATCGTCTCTTCAGCCCCGACAGTCTCCTAGCTGTGTCCTTCATCTTTGAGCTTCAACACAACGTGATACCGCTAATTCTGTACCAAAGCTTAATCCAGGACAAGACCTTGACAGTCTGCCAGTGCTCAGCTCCTTATTCCGTAGAATGCAAAGAAAGCTAGACCCAAATGTTCTTGGTGCCATTAAAGAACGTCTTGAACCCAACTGATGTAAGATTTGGGCAGGGGCTCGTCTATTTATAATGGTTGGCTTGAACTGATCCAGTCAAATGAACAAGTACATATTTAAAAAGTACCTTCTCGCAGAGCACAAATTATGACAGAACGATAATATTAATATGTCTACTCAGTACTGCAGCCAGAAGAACATTGTTAGTTTGTTAAACTATATGTCTGGCACACCGAGGAGATGCGTCGGTTTGGTTTAAAAGATTGAGTTTGTTCAAGGAATTCTTTTTGTTTTTTGTTTTTTACTTGTGTGATGTTTCAGCATGCACAGGAATGGACATTGACCGACACAGTGCAGTGAGTACTGATACAGTAGTGTAGGACACGTGTGGATAAACAGTAGTTAGACCCATCTTTTACAGTCCTTCTTCTACAGTCTCCAGCTGAGAGCTCAGGAGAACGTCTCCCAGACCCCCCACGGTGTAACCACACTGACCATGAGAACACTGAAGCCTTCAGACACAACGTCTCGTTTCATCAAGTCCTCTCTCTACACCTTTTGGCTTCCTGTGTTGACAAGTCAAGAGAAAGTCTAAAGAAAAGCAAGCAAAACTTCTGAAAAGAAATCATTAAATATTACTGTGCAATCATACGATACTATAAAATTATTGCAGACATTTGTTTTTGATTATTACTATTAAAAATAATACGAGAGGCCTCCGATGAGGACTGAGAAGAAACCAGCCATGTTTTATTTTGGGAAGTTATGAGATAAACGGTGCCCAGTGCAGTACGTGTACAGGAAATAGCCCCAGAGCTCCATCCTGTCCATGGCTTATGGAATATACCCAAGCTACAGTACTCATTAGCTTATCATTAATAACCTAAGGCAATGTCCTAACCTAACCTATGATGTCATTTGGTAGTGTATTTACTCGATCGTCGTTAACTTATGATGTAATTTTTTTACCTGAGTTATGTCTGCTGTGCAGATCAAAAATAATGATCTATTTGAGGTAGTTATTGAGCTACACAACCTCCTTCCAGACAGACTGTCTGCAGGACGACACGGAGACAGCCAGAGGTAAAAGACGGAATCCGGCAGAAACTAAAAACTGCCGTGTTTAGTAAACAAGGAGGCCCAATCTTACGGTATTCCTGTCCCTCGGTGTGTTTGACGGTAAACACACCCCCATTTGGTCATACGCCGGAATCAACTCAATAAAAAGACCGAACCCCTGTGTGTGCGGTGTGTGTGTGCGGTGTGTGTGTGCTGTGTGTGCGGTAGGGGATAACTGTAATAACAATCTGAATTTAGAACTCTCATCCATTGGAACGAGACATCTATTTAAAGCGCGCTCTACGATAGACATTTTCCTCATTGGGTCAATCCGTCACCGTGCCTCATTACAGAGAAATGCAAACAATGGACAGAACGGCTCGGGCGTTCGCGGCGGAGCGTCTTCTGCAGGCCCAGATGTGTACGTGAGCCCTCTGTTGCATGCAAAGTGACATAACGTTGACAGCACATGCTCGTGCGCGGTGCGATTGATTTCTGGAACGCATGACTTCATTTTCCATGCGGTTCATCCCTCTGATGTATTACTCTAGCTAATTCAACTGATTTCGAAGCCCTGAACAGTTTAATGTACTTAATCAGTACTTAATCACTGGACTAACAAATGTCTGCCTCCACTTTGCCCTCATTGAAGGTACATGGCAGTGTATCTATGGAGTTTGATTAACCAGGAAGTCCCTAGTCACCTTGCAAAGTGAAGCCGGCCATGGGGACAGTGCCTCAGCGACAACAGAACATCGCTAACGCACACAAACGCATGCGTTTGGGCTGCAACTGATTTAGAAGGCGCATAGGAAACAGTATGCCATTCATTAGGACCGTCGTTCTGTCATCGTAGTACTTGCATTTTCCTTAAGATGCACGTGGGGGGGGGGTGGGGGGGGGTGGGGGGGGTGGGGGGGGGCTGGGGGGTGGGGGGGGGCAGCTGGGGCAAGACGTGTTCGTCTCCAAGGGAAGTTGGTTTGGGATATGAACCCCTCCTGGCGTCCTACCCCCACCAGTCCCTCTGGATCAAGTTATCTGGAGATCTGAACACGGGGGTCCAGAGAGAGAGAGAGAGACCGGGCCCTCCATCCAGAGGCCGAGTTAGACGGGCCGTAGGACGTCTGCACTGTCAGAAGAGAATCTGCAGTTGGAGAAAACTCATGGAAAAATGTTGGAAATGAAAAGATGTGGAAATTCAGAATATTCAGATAAGAATCGTTCCCTGAATGAATCCCACATGGATTTGCCCCCTTTGATACGACGCAGAAGCCTCTCGCTCTCGCAGAGCTAAGAATCATGTAACCTCCAGGAAGCACCTGTCAACCAGGAAGCTGCAATTTGGCCGCTGGTAACTACTCGTTTTCCGAGCTCTGCTATGTACCGTGTCACTGGAAACAATGCTTTTTTTTTGCGCACAGTCATGACAAACAATCATGAAGAGACCAGCACAACCTCAGAACGACCAGTTGTGCCTTGTTCCTTCACGGTCGCCATGGTTAACCGTCAACCATCAACCGTCTCACGGTTGCCACGGTTGCCTCTCTCCATTTGATCTCAATCACCTCCTGCAACAGCAGTTCCCTCGCTTTGGACGCCGTGTGAAAAAAACAGAGGAAGGAACAGGGGAGCAGATTATGCAGGGGAACGATAGACTAAGCACAATTAGGGGGCTAGCATTCCTCCTGCTTCTATAAATACCCAGGTTTCCTCTCCCCTTTGTGATGTCACAGCCGCTTCAGGACGATTACGGAGAGGAGACCTTTACAGGGGGTATGTAAGGGTTAACACGGGTCGATGACCATCATTTTAATGACTGATTTGTAGGGTCACTCACAAATCTATTTTAAGGGGATGTAAATCACAGTTGTGTGATCCTGAGATCAGTGAACCGACGGGTGAGTTTAACCTTGTTCGGTGCATCAATCAAAGTTTTCACCCTTTTTTGTTGGACATAGCTGTCCTGCAAGTAAAAGGTGGAACAGTGTCATAACGTTTAACAAGCAAGGCTTAAAACAGCCATCCTCACACACGGCTGAAAGGTAAGATCAGGTCGCAAACGCAAAACATATCTTCCTCTCTGTATCTCTCTATCTCCTCTCTGTGTGTCTCTCTCTTTCTATTCTTCACTCTTTCTCTATATCTCTCTCCCAGCGGTGACTAGTAAGGGTGGTAGGGCAGGAACAGGGAATGAAGTAACCAATCCTCTAGAGGTAACCTGAGAAGGAGGCTCCTCAGATAGAAGAGAACACATGACGTGTACGACACACACGACCCCCTGTGTGATCACAAGCACCATGTCCTGCGCAAGTACACGTCAGACACTGTCAGGAGAGGAAGAAACACTAAGAGAAATGGAGTGATGAGCGGAGGAGTGGAGAGATGAAGAGAGCCAGCAGGACTGGGAGAGGAGAGATGGAGAGAGCCAGCAGGACTGACACCTTTGACGTCAGCCCTGGGAGGAGCTGTTTGCGGACGCGTCACAGGTCCTGGAGCTGTGGAGCGTCTCGTGAGGAGGACGATAGGCGAGCCACGCAGGCCGTTTCACCGATACAGATTGATTGGTCTGGTCTGATTGGCTCCTTTGTATCTCAGCTGAACACGCAGAGAACAGAGCTACACTTTACATACCACGTCCTCTGCGGTTCCTTGTTGTGATGGTAAAGGTATGGAGGACTTAGTAATGGTTTGGCACAGCATTAGACCCTCCACCGAGGATATCCTGGAGGGCTCTTCGTGTCTTTATTTAGATCACTCTCCATTCGCTTCCCACACGCCACCACACACATCAGATCTTTCTACACTCCCACACACACCCCACACACACACACACCCCCCACACACACACCCCACACACACACACCCCACACACACACACCACACACACACACACACCCCACACACACACACCCCACACACACGGCACCACACACATCAGATCTTTCTTCACTCATGGCTGGTGTCAACAGAGCTGTGGGGGATCTGGAGCAAGGACCAAATACAGTGTCTTGATTTAGGGGCAATTACAGTGTCAGCCCTGTTCTTTTATACCCCCTTAGAGCTTTGCATGTGTGAAGTGTGTGTGTGTGTCCGTGTTTGGTGTGTGTGTGTGTCTGTGTTTGGTGTGTGTGTGTGTGCGTGTGTGTGTGTGTGCGTGTGTGTGTGTGTGTGTGTGTGCGTGTGTGTAATGTGGACTCAGGAAGTGAAAAGACTGGAGGAGGGTAGTGTGTGTATGTCTGTGTTTGGTGTGTCTGTGTGTGTGTGCGTGTGCGTGTGCGTGTGTGTGTGTGTGGTGTGTGTGTGGTGTGTGTGTGTAATGTGGACTCAGGAAGTGAAGAGACTGGAGGAGGGTAGTGTGTGTATGTCTGTGTTTGGTGTGTGTGTGTGTGTGCGTGTGCGTGTGTGTGTGTGTGTGGTGTGTGTGTGTGTGTGTGTGTGTGTGCGTGTGTGTAATGTGGACTCAGGAAGTAAAGAGACGGGAGGAGGGTAGTGTGTGTATGTCTGTGTTTGGTGTGTGTGTGTGTGTGCGTGTGTGTGTGTGCGTGTGTGTGTGCGTGTCTGTGTGTGTGTGTGTGTGTGTGTGTGTCTGTGTTTGGTGTGTGTGTGTGTGCGTGTGTGTGTGTGTGTGTGTGCGTGTCTGTGTGTAGTTAGTGAATTAAAAAGACATGTCGTGCGACTGAGCTTTTCCAGGTCTTGATGACATGTGTGCAGGTGTGCTCTCTCTCTCTCATCTGAAGGTGTGTGTGTGGTGTGTGTGTGTGTGTGTGTGTGGGGTGTGCAGGTGTGCTCTCTCATCGCTGCTGCTGAGGAACAGAAACCGCTGGAGATACGGTGTTATCGTTCTGGGGGCGGTTTGGCAACCGAACTACCGGCGAGTGAGCATCGTGCGACCTTCAGATTTAGAACGTTTTGCCAAACATAGCCCTGCACCACCCCGACTACCCCCAGGACATGGCATCCCGTGTTCAAAGGACAGACTGCTGGAAATGAAGGTCCAATCACCTTGATTGGAGGGAAAATGGCTTGTTGTCGGAGCCTAGTGCAGCTGTGGAGCCTGTGAGAGACAGGGTCTCGTCATGGCAACCCTTGGGCCAGATCCACGGTGTCACCCTGATACAGTACTTCTGACTCTCACTAGCATGTAGTGGTTAACATTGTGGCAGATGAGACATGTTTATGAGCACGTTAAAAATATCTATTTAGCCTGGCTGACATGATAGTCTCCCAGAGCTGGGCCGGTCTTGGCAGGCCTGCTGTACTTCTCTGGTGTGTGTGTGTGTGTGGGGTCTGTGTGTGTGTGTGTGTGGGGTGTGTGTGTGTGTGTGTGGGGGGGGATGTGTGGTGTGTGTGTGTGGTGTGTGTGTGTGTGTGTGTGTGGTGTGTGTGTGTGTGTGTGTGAGTGTGTGTGTGTGTATGGGGGGGTGTGTGTGTGTGGTGTGGGTGTGTGTGTGTGTGTGTGTGTGTGTGTGTGTGTGTGTGTGTGTGTGTGTGTGTGTGTGGTGGACAAGGCTGCTAGAGATCCTTTATGAGTCTCTGCCACTACTTTATTTGTAGTCTGGAAGAATCATTTTGGAGTATAGTTACACTGTGTGTGACTGTGTGTGTGTGAGTGTGTGTGACTGTGTGTGTGTGTGTGTGTGTGGGTTCTCACAGAGCTCTATTCAGACAGTGAATTGCCTTTGTAGTCTTTGGGTGTAGACTTTGATGTGCTACTTTACCTGTGCAGAGATACCTGGTGTTGAGGTGGAAACGGCACAGTAGCTGACTTTGAACATATAGTCTGACAAAACATTTCCAAGACCAGATGTTAGATATGTTTTGTTTTAATTTAGCACATTGTGGATCTAAATATATATATATATACTAACCCTAACCCATGTATCAGGGGCTGGTCCTAACCCTAACCCCAGAGAATGTAGTGACATACAGTGTCAGGGTTGGGATTCGAACCTGCAACCTCTTGATCTGGGGTCAAGTGCTCCACCCTCCCCATATCTCGTGGACACTTCAATTACGATGGCATGTTGTCGTTGTCGTATCAAGCGACCCTTGACTCAACTGCAGAGTGTTGCGCAACGAGCCCCTTGATACCGTGCCAGGTGAGAAGTGGGATTCAGTGAGAGAGGAAAATGTGACATCATGAGAAATTCCGAGGCAAGACAGAACGTTTGCGGTCGGGATGTTTTTCAGTTGTTACGGGAGCGTCGGTCGCGTGTGCCTGTCTCTTTTTGGCGTATCCCATTTTGCAGATTTTCATATCAAGTTTCAGTGTTTAGTTTTCTGTTGATGATGTTGTTGTTTTTTTCCATCCGTTCCCAGACGGCTTGTGGCTTTTGCATGACGAAAGTCTTCGGCTCAGCCCTTTCCGGTGCGGGGTGAACACACTCGGCCAATAGGTCTTTGAGTTTCCACCGCATGACAACAACGTTTCAATTTGTCTAATCGGGGCTATTTAGGCTAAGTAAACTATCACTCTTCGGGATTTCATCTGCAGCCGTGGCCCAGTCATGCAGGGTTCTTATTAAAACCATTTGTGTGCGGCATGAAAGTGGGGAGGGGGGAGGAGAGGGGTGAGAGGGGTGGGTGGGACGGGGGAGAGAGAGGGGGAGAGAGAGAGGGGGGGAGCAGGGGCCAGCGGGGGCTAGCGTGGCTGGCGGCGGGATTGGATAGCCCTGGGAGAAAGTCTGGGACGCGGAGAGTGAGAGGTATTGGCAAGGAGAAGGAAACCACACACAGCTTGCGTGATTGTGGTTGTACTCCACCCCTCCTCCTCCCCCCTCTCCCCCCTCTCCACCCCCTCCGCCTCCTGCCTCTCCACCCCCTCCTCCTCCTGCCTCCCCCCCCACCGCACCCCCTCCGCCTCCTGCCTCCCCCCCCTCTCCACCCCCTCCTGCCTCCCCCCCCTCCACACCCCCTCCCTCCTGCCTCTCCACCCCCCTCCGCCTCCCCCCTCCCCCCCTCTCCACCCCCTCCCCTCCTTCCTCCCCCCCCTCTCCACCCCCTCCGCCTCCCCCCTCCCCCCCTCTCCACCCCCTCCTCCTCCTCCTCTCCCCCCCTCCTGCCTCCCCCCCTCTCCACCCCCTCCCCTCCTCCTCCCCCCCCTCTCCACCCCCTCCCCTCCTCCTCCCCCCCTCTCCACCCCCCTCCCCTCCTGCCTCCCCCCCCTCTCCACCCCCCTCCGCCTCCCCCCTCCCCCCCTCTCCACCCCCTCCTCCTCCTGCCTCTCCACCCCCCTCCTCCTCCCCCCCCTCTCCCCCCCCTCCCTCCTGCCTCCCCCCCTCTCCACCCCCCTCCTCCTCCTGCCTCCCCCCCCTCTCCACCCCCTCCCCTCCTGCCTCCCCCCCTCTCCACCCCCTCCGCCTCCCCCCTCCCCCCCTCTCCACCCCCTCCTCCTCCTGCCTCTCCACCCCCCTCCTCCTCCTGCCTCCCCCCTCTCCACCCCCTCCCCTCCTGCCTCCCCCCCCTCTCCACCCCCCTCCTCCTCCTGCCTCCCCCCTCTCCACCCCCCTCCTCCTCCTGCCTCCCCCCCCCACCGCACCGCCTCCTGCCTCCCCCCCTCTCCACCCTCCCCCCCCCTCTCCACCCTCCCCCCTCCTGCCTCCCCCCTCTCCACCCCCTCCGCCTCCCACCCCTGCTCCTTCCCCTCCCAGCCCTCTGAAGCACCTGCACCTCCGACCTCTTGACCCTGTGACCTTTGAACCCGGTGTAACAGTGGGTCGTGGGCGCGGCGGGTCCACGGCGAGCGTGTTACGGACGACACGATGACCCACGCTACCTGTTATTCGTGAGCTTGTGGCACCGCTCACCTAGCTGAGTGCCTCCATCTCTGCTTCCCCATCGATTCACGATTATGACCGCTCTCGTAAAAAGCTTGAGAAGGACGTGGGAGCCAACAGCCAGACCCAGCCAGCGAGTTTTTAATGGTACAGGTTTATAATGAAACACTCCTTGAGCCCTTCTCCCAAAGCGCTGACGTGATCCACTGGACACACGAGCATATTAAAAGCGCACGCTATTTATAAAGTGTGTGCCTATCAGGACGGAGGGGCAGCAGGGAGCAGGGGAGGATGTGAGTGCCGTGTGTGAACGCGTTCCAAACGCGAGCGTTACCAAGGGGTTTATCTCCTTGGTTACTCCATGCAGATGTTTTTGAGGTCATTGCTTTTTCTTTTTTTTTCTCGCGCAGCTTCTCTGCAAGTGTTGATTCTTGTGGGTTGAGTCATAGTGACTGAAGGAGTCAGAGTGTGCGGGTTGAGTCATAGTGACTGAAGGAGTCAGGGTGTGTGGGTTGAGTCATAGTGACTGAAGGAGTCAGGGTGTGTGGGTTGAGTCATAGTGACTGAAGGAGTCAGGGTGTGCGGGTTGAGTCATAGTGACTGAAGGAGTCAGGGTGTGCGGGTTGAGTCATAGTGACTGAAGGAGTCAGGGTGCGTGGGTTGAGTCATAGTGACTGAAGGAGTCAGAGTGTGTGGGTTGAGTCATAGTGACTGAAGGAGTTAGAGTGTGCGGGTTGAGTCATAGTGACTGAAGGAGTCAGGGTGTGCGGGTTGAGTCATAGTGACTGAAGGAGTCAGAGTGTGTGGGTTGAGTCATAGTGACTGAAGGAGTCAGGGTGTGTGGGTTGAGTCATAGTGACTGAAGGAGTCAGGGTGCGTGGGTTGAGTCATAGTGACTGAAGGAGTCAGAGTGTGTGGGTTGAGTCATAGTGACTGAAGGAGTCAGAGTGTGCGGGTTGAGTCATAGTGACTGAAGGAGTCAGGGTGTGCGGGTTGAGTCATAGTGACTGAAGGAGTCAGAGTGTGTGGGTTGAGTCATAGTGACTGAAGGAGTCAGGGTGTGTGGGTTGAGTCATAGTGACTGAAGGAGTCAGGGTGTGTGGGTTGAGTCATAGTGACTGAAGGAGTCAGAGTGTGTGGGTTGAGTCATAGTGACTGAAGGAGTCAGAGTGTGTGGGTTGAGTCATAGTGACTGAAGGAGTCAGGGTGTGCGGGTTGAGTCATAGTGACTGAAGGAGTCAGGGTGTGCGGGTTGAGTCATAGTGACTGAAGGAGTCAGAGAGTGCGGGTTGAGTCATAGTGACTGAAGGAGTCAGGGTGTGTGGGTTGAGTCATAGTGACTGAAGGAGTCAGAGTGTGCGGGTTGAGTCATAGTGACTGAAGGAGTCAGAGTGTGTGGGTTGAGTCATAGTGACGGAAGGAGTCAGAGTGTGTGGGTTGAGTCATAGTGACGGAAGGAGTCAGGGTGTGTGGGTTGAGTCATAGTGACTGAAGGAGTCAGGGTGTGTGGGTTGAGTCATAGTGACTGAAGGAGTCAGGGTGTGTGGGTTGAGTCATAGTGACTGAAGGAGTCAGGGTGTGTGGGTTGAGTCATAGTGACTGAAGGAGTCCGAGTGTGCGGGTTGAGTCATAGTGACTGAAGGAGTCAGGGTGTGAGGGTTGAGTCATAGTGACTGAAGGAGTCAGGGTGTGAGGGTTGAGTCATAGTGACTGAAGGAGTCAGAGTGTGCGGGTTGAGTCATAGTGACTGAAGGAGTCAGGGTGTGCGGGTTGAGTCATAGTGACTGAAGGAGTCCGAGTGTGTGGGTTGAGTCATAGTGACTGAAGGAGTCAGGGTGTGCGGGTTGAGTCATAGTGACTGAAGGAGTCAGGGTGTGCGGGTTGAGTCATAGTGACTGAAGGAGTCAGGGTGTGTGGGTTGAGTCATAGTGACTGAAGGAGTCAGGGTGTGCGGGTTGAGTCATAGTGACTGAAGGAGTCAGGGTGTGCGGGTTGAGTCATAGTGACTGAAGGAGTCAGGGTGTGTGGGTTGAGTCATAGTGACTGAAGGAGTCAGGGTGTGTGGGTTGAGTCATAGTGACTGAAGGAGTCAGAGTGTGTGGGTTGAGTCATAGTGACTGAAGGAGTCAGGGTGTGCGGGTTGAGTCATAGTGACTGAAGGAGTCAGGGTGTGCGGGTTGAGTCATAGTGACTGAAGGAGTCAGGGTGTGTGGGTTGAGTCATAGTGACTGAAGGAGTCAGGGTGTGTGGGTTGAGTCATAGTGACTGAAGGAGTCAGGGTGTGTGGGTTGAGTCATAGTGACTGAAGGAGTCAGGGTGTGTGGGTTGTGGCTAAAAGGGGGAAGAGGTAGTAAGTGTCATCGCCATTCATGCTTTCAGTCTGGTCGTGCCCACACACGCGCTGGTGATGAAACATAACTTCCTGGTTTGCCGGTCCACAACGAATGTTCTTTAATCAACGAGCAAGGCCAAGCAATATCCACCTCTTCCAAATCAGAGATTAGAAGCAAATTATGTCAGTCGGTAATTGCGTGCTCTAAGCCATACGTTGATATTTTACAGCGCTAAAAAGACGAATAACAAACAATAAACAGGGCAGTACATTATTGGACCATTAGAGTGAGTCATAGCCAGGTCACCATGGCTCCTACTGTTACATTGACAATCACTATGCAATGCATCCTGCTCCTTCATCACCAGTACGCCATCTCTGAATCTGCCTGCCTGGTTAACACAGGCTTTAATGAATCCTAATGATCCTAGTTCAAATATTCCCATGTGTGACCGCCATGGGTCTGTCCTGACTGTTACCTCTCACACCTAAGAGGCTTTGAACCCTTACCACACAGCCTGTCTGGTCCATGATGTCATTTCCTCCCTGAGGAGGAGTTTCAGATGGGCTCTGATCCAGCAGTACGGCTGGTGTGGTCCCCCCCTCCCTCCCACAGCCCCCAGGCACTGCACACTTGCAGGGGGTCGCTGGGAGGAGGAAGTGAACGAGGACATAAAGGTATCATGAAAGAGTAACTGTATTTAAACGTTCATCTTTAAACAACTGGAGGAACAACATGTGCCTTCTAATGAAGAAGCGTTATTTGTTGTGTGGTCGGCACACATCTCCTGACATGCTGGTGCTCTGCAGGCATGGAGCCCACATAGGGTTATCACCAGTGGCAATATTGACACACAGAACACACATTCAACCCCATGACTTTCCATTACAGGAGGTATTTATAGCCTTCCCATCATTTTACTTTATTAACCTTTCTAGAAATGTAAACAGATGGTTCTGTGGAAACCCTGACTCCTATGGCTACTGTGAAGACAGACCAGGACCAGGACCAGGACCAGACAAGACTAGACTAGACTAGACTAGACTAGGACCAGACCAGACCAGACCAGATCAGACCAGACCAGACCAGACTAGGACCAGACCAGACCAGGACCAGGACATGAGATGACTAACACTAGGACTCTGACCAAGGCCAGGACCAGGACCCAAAACCAAGAGCAGGGAAAGCTATGGAGTGATGTGGAAAGGCAGAGGCACACAGGTCAAGCTCATGATGGTGTACCATTCACCATGAGCTTGCTGCCCCCTGCTGGCTCCCTGTGTAACAGCAGCTCTTGGTGACGTCCAATGGAAAACAAACAAGATCCAGGAGGGAGCCCATGTCCATGTTCAGATACTTCTTCCTGGTTACCCAGATTATAAAAAGAGGAGAATTTAAATTTAGGCTTGTGAAAATGTCAACATTTTCCCGTACATCTGTGTGTGCCTCAGTGTGTGTGTGTGTGTGTGTGTGTGTCTAGGTTAATATGCCCTTGTGTGTGTGTGTGTGTGTGTGTGTGTGTGTGTGTGTGTGTGTGTGTGTGTGTGTATTTATAGTGGTGGAAAACGTGTGTCAGACAGTGCGGATGGAGGGGCTCAGACGGAGGAATGTCTGCCCAGCTAGGAGGTCTCTCTCTGGGGGAAGTGTGTCGGGGCAGTGGGGCCCACATGGCCCTGAGCCCTGGAGCTCAACTAGGCTAGACCGGATACCAGACTGATCTCTGGCCAGTTTGGCTGCTGAGGAGGACAGGGATGGGGTTACAGCTACTGGGACCAGGGGCCAGGGTCTAGGGGCCTTGGCTCCAGCTTAGCTACCTATCAACACATATCACAAACAAATATAGAAAATGCTGAATTGCTTTAACATAAACCAGAATTTTTATTAAGTATAGACAAGCCTGCTGTGTGCACAGTTTAACTATTTTTCACGACCTGTTTCACACTTCTATCATCTCACCAGCAGAGGGAGCATCAGTTCGTCAATCCGCTGAGTGAGACTGGATCCTGAGTGGGAACGTGACTATTGACCGTTGTATCGAGTTGTACTTACTGACAGCTCAGTTCAATCCTCTTGACAGTAGGAAGGATGATTATAGTATTATCAAACAGATATTCGGAAACTTGAATTTTTTTAATTTTTTTATTTCGGGATCAAAGTTTTACCGTTGAATTTAAGCAACCTCAATTTCTGAACTTTGAATTCTCATTCCGATTTTTTTTTACATTGAAATAAATTAATATTTCTATTTTATAGAGGTGAATACAAAACCAACACATTCGGTTGTTTTTAAATTTCAATATTAAGCATTCAATGCCCTTTCAAATTGTGTCACTGACTTCTATATTCATGATGTCATTGATTCTAGGCCTATAAATATGCTTTCTATTCTATATATATTTTAAATACGCTGAAACCTCCACTGATGGGGAAGAATAAAACGAGGGAAAGGGGAGAGAGAGAGAGAGAGAGAGAGAGAGAGAGAGAGAGAGAGAGAGAGAGAGAGATAGAGAGAGAGAGAGAGAGTGAGAGTGAGAGAGAAAGAGAGAGAGAGAGAGAGATGGAGGGGGTCAAAACTCAAACCGTTAGCCGATTCTTTCAGATAGGCGCTGACTACAGCATCATGTCTCAGCAAACAAGGTGGACATTGGAGTGTTTCGTCGCCTCTGATATAAATTATACAAATGCGAATACAGATTATTTAACTGGGTAGTGATGAACGCCAAAAGGAGGGAGTAGATTACAAGTTTGGGGCCGACTGCATCTTCAGAGTGGCAATATCTAAAGATGAAAGCGCTGGCGAGTAATTTTCAAGTCTTTCTTATAGTAAAAAATAGGAAATTTTTTCAAATACGAACATGAATACCTCTTCACTGAACCACTCTTCGACGACCTGGAAACCCGAGTCTGTTATCATTTCTCTTGCCTTTTCGCTTATTTTTTTGGTCGGAACCGTTGGAAACTGCCTGGTCCTTGCAGTTCTGCTACGTAACGGCCAGATGAAGACAACCAACTTATTTATCCTGAACCTCGGTGTGGCAGACTTGTGTTTCATTGTTTTCTGCGTTCCTTTTCAAGCCACAATCTACACCTTGGACGAGTGGGTCTTTGGTTCTTTCGTGTGCAAGGTTGTACACTTCATCATTTTCCTGACCATGTACGCAAGCATCTTTACGCTGGTGGCGGTGTCACTTGACAGGTGCGTGTCGTTGTACTTTATTCTTGAACTTATGAATTTGAAGAGGCATATTGCTCTAGCGTAAAAAAAGAAAAAAAAGCATATTTATGTGTTTAAGGCAGTCGATTTGAAAGCTTTTGACACAATGCAGTCCGATCTACCTAGGTTAAAATAATAGATAAGATCATGTACAAAAAGTGATTTTCTTCGTCAACACAAAACTTCTAACTGCTCCTCTGTATGACAGGTACCTAGCCATCCGCTACCCTCTCCGCTCCAGAGAGATGAGGACTCCTAGGAACGCCCTCGCCTCCATCTGCCTGGTGTGGGGCCTGTCCCTGGTCTTCTCCTCCCCTTACCTCAGCTACTACCGACTGATGGACCTGGACGGCACCGTGCTCTGCATCCCCGCATGGGAGGCACGGCAACGCAGGGCCATGGACGTCTGCACCTTCGTGTTCGGCTACCTCCTCCCCGTCCTGGTGCTCAGCCTCACCTACGCCCGCACCATCCGCTACCTGTGGACCACCGTGGACCCCGTGAAGGACATGTCGGAGATCAGGAGGGCCAAACGCAAAGTCACCAAGATGATCATCATCGTGGCGGTGCTCTTCTGCCTCTGCTGGCTTCCTCATCACCTGGTCCTCCTCTGCATGTGGTCCGGACGCTTCCCCCTCAACCACGTCACCTACGTCCTCCGCATCCTCTCCCACCTGGTGGCCGACGCCAACTCCTGCCTCAATCCCCGTCGTCTACGCCCTCGTGTCCAAACACTTCCGTAAAGGCTTCCGGAAGGTGTTCGGTGGGTGCTCCTTCGGGAAAGGCGTGGTCAACAAGGTGCATGTGGTTCAGGCCGTCCATACGGTCAGCAGTGTGGAGGGCGGGTCCAGTGAAACGTCCAATCAGAGCCAGCCTCAGAGCGGGGCTGCGGAAGAGAAGCGTGGGCTGAAGACGGGCCTGCGGATGGGCCACGGCAGCAGGCAGGATCCTCAGAGCAGTGGCAGTGGGAACGCGAGTTTGATCCCCAGCGGGTATAGAGAGAACGTGGTGGTACCACAAGAAGAGTAGTTAGTGGCAGAAAATACCTCTTCCAAGAAAGGCAACGTGTAAATTTCATACGAGGGGCCAAGGGTTGGTTTTGTGTCATTTCCTGTCTTCTTAATGATAGGAAGCGGCTGAACGTGTAAAAAAGAAAAGAGAAAAAGAAAAAAAAGAATGCTGCTCTATGAAGTAAAACTGTGAGCAGAATGTCAGAAGGATGGAACATCTTCATGGTTCATTTCTCTCGATTGGAGGTATCTTGAAACAATTACGGCGGGGGAGGAGAACTGTCTTGTAAAGTTCTAGAGGAGGCCTGTGTCAACAGCAAAGAAACAGCTGTAGCCATTACTGCTCTATAAAATAAGTTTAAACACAAGCCGTTATGTAACTTGTAACTACCAAGTCATGTACGGGTCAAAAATAACTACTAAATTACAAACGAAAAGAAGTATAAACTCTCATGGATGTTGCTAGTCTGATCTAGCTGCTGCTTCATGTTGTTGGCAGTGATGTGCAGCACGATTTTGTACAGTCAGTGGAAAAAAGCGAGTGTTACTGGCTCATTTAATGTGACATGTGGACTGTGCTTCTTGCGACAGCGTTAATTTGACAGCCTTCGAGACTTGGGTGACTCAAAGGGACACAGAATGACAGTATTACCCTTACATTCTGCCAGAAGAAGAAAAAACATGTTAGGATTGTGAAACTAGTTATTTAATATGAGGTGTCCATCTGTTTGCATTGAAGTGTAAAACCTGCTGTATCCTTGTAGTCTGGCATATGTGTGTACATAGCACCTCGACCATTAAGGAAATAAATCCATTTGGTTGCTCCATTGCCCCGTGTGTCTGAATCAGTGTATTTGATTGGTGAGTATCTAGTATCTCAGCCGCCGTCTCCATGACCACCATTACAGTGGTGGGTTTATTTAGAAAGCTTGCTGGATTTATCTTACAAATGCTAATGCTGGTCGACATTCCATGTAAGACACGTTCGCTATCATTTTTCTGTTTGCATCCTGGCAATTCTCTTTCTATCACAGCATGGAAACCTTTTATCGCACACGTTTTCTGGAATGCACACAATGAGCAGCATGTTTGTCAAGATTGTGTTGGGAAGAACCCGTAGCTAAAGAGAACGCAGAGAATCTCCCACCATACAGAATAAAGGAAAACAGCTCTCCTTTGCACCTCAAATCATTCTGATTTAAGAGCAAGACATGCACAATCAACCTTAAGTTATGCGTCCCCTCTCGCATTGGTCCTTCAACGGCATCAACAGTCTGTTTGAAAGGAGACATCTGTACATGTAGAAATGGAGTGTAATTCCAGATGGTAAAGGCTTTGATCTCAAAGTTAGTTTCCTACCGTGGGAGATGACAGCTGTAGTCAGCATTGACTGTAATAATAGTAGAACATAAACTGTAGGCATAACAAGCTTGCAAACTGACTGAGTAGGAAATGAGGACCCATCACAACCGTCGTAGGAAGATATATTTACACCCTTCTGTGCTCTCCAAACTATAAATTATAGAGATGAGAGATTTTAAAAGTCATATAAAGTGACACTTACGCAACCATATCTGTGCAAAATACAGGTGAGCAAAAATCGGTCTACTTAAAAGTTCCCATGAGAAGTCAGTCTGATGACTAAGCAATACAAAGGTTAAGCTTTCACCTTTCCACTCAGCAAACACTAATGAGCTCTCATGTCCTCAGCACAATGTCATAGTGCCCTCATGTCCCCAGCAGTGTCATAGTGCCCTCATGTCCCCAGCACAGTGTCATAGGGCTCTGGTGACACCCTGATTGAGTCTCCTCTCCAGCAGTCGTGTTGGTGCTGAGGTGATTTGGTGCTGAGGTGATTTGGTGCTGAGGTGATTTGGTGCAGAGGTGATTTGGTGCTGAGGTGATTTGGTGCTGAGGTGATTTGGTGCTGAGGTGATTTGGTGCTGAGGTGATTTGGTGCTGAGGTGATTTGGTGGTGAGGTGATTTGGTGGTGAGGTGATTTGGTGCTGAAGTGATTTGGTGCTGAGGTGATTTGGTGCTGAGGTGATTTGGTGCTGAGGTGATTTGGTGGTGAGGTGATTTGGTGCTGAGGTGATTTGGTGCTGAAGTGATTTGGTGCTGAGGTGATTTGGTGCTGAGGTGATTTGGTGCTGAGGTGATTTGGTGCTGAGGTGATTTGGTGGTGTGGTCTGGCAGATGTAATGAGCCAATCACAGAGCAGCGCTACACTTGCAGTGATGGGACCGACAGGGACATTGCCTCTTGGTGATGCCCGGCATCATTACTCCTTAAATAACTACATTGTAAATTCAAACCCGTTTTTATCAGTTTACAGGATATCCATCTATCTTCACGTTCGTTGTCAGCACTTTCTCGATACTGTTACTGTTTAGTTGCCGGACTGAAGAAGAACATTCAGGATATGATGTAGGCTGGTCAGATGACAGGAACCCATCGCAAGCTCCATCAAGAGAGACTGTTGAGATACCGTAGACTTCTTCAACCGTGCCTACAAACACCAGGTGGAAAAACAGGATCCGACAACCCAGACTTTCCTGCTTTCCCTCGGGAATGAAGTGGGCTTGGGAGTCTATTGCCACAGGACAAAGAAACACACGTAACGCTCCTCTGCACTCTGAGTGATCTCTCTCTCTCTCACCTCTCTCTCTCTCACCTCTCTCTCTCCTCTCTCTCGCTCTCTCTCTCACCTCAGGGGAGTCGAGCGGTCGGAGAAAGTCGTGTTTCTGGTGTGGGGCCTATTGGGACAGTGAGGACAGCATGCTGTGTTGACAGTGATCCCTGATCCTCCTCCAACCTCCCTCTCCTCCAGCCCCCTCTCCTCCAGCCCCCTCTCCTCCAGCCCCCTCTCCTCCAGCCTCTCTCCTCCAGCTCTCCTCTCCTCCAGCCTCCCTCTCCTCCAGCCTCCCTCTCCACCAGCCTCCCTCGCCCAGAAGGTGGTCAAGGACTAAGTGCCAAGCCTGCCTTCTGGAGCTTGACACTGCATCTACTGGGCTGGTGGCTCTAATACGGCGGGATTGAAGACACAGGTTGTTGTGAAGAGGAGTTCAATAGATAAGGGTGTGCCATCGGTTAAATAGGTCACATGAAACTTCTTGGGGTCTGTGAGTGGAAAGGATGAGAGTTTTGCAATGATACATTACTATCCTATCATGTTTTCTAATTAAAACGCTGTTTTATTTTCCACAAGGGGAGCATTTGTTAGTCACCGGGTAAACAAGTGTTCCTATTTAGTTAGGGTAGGCCTACAAGCGTAAATAACAGTCACTATCTTGTTTATTGGATTCTTTTTTTCCCACTGACAGTGTGGTGATATTGAAACGAATCCATTCAAATAACCATAACTGTTGGTAAAACCACAGCCGTCTACACAGCAGTTACCAAGGCAACTTGAAATGGAAGTATTTCTACACGGATGTGACATTGAGAGAGAAAACTGAATAGAGAAAACACCATTCGTATTTTCACCTCGACCGATGTATATGTGGCCATTTAATCTACAGTTTGTTTCATTGTGACATTTCGTCCTCCTACAAATCCACCTCCAGACTGATTTTTTTTTCTTCGAAATTGGAAGGCAGATTTCTTCCGTGCCCACCCATTCTTCATAAAAGAAGTCAATGGCTTCAGCCTCACGTTAGACACAGAACACAAGGTCCAGGAAGAGCGGGAACATGTTTTACTCACACATTTACCACGGCTGAAAACTAATGAGATTTCAAGGTCAGAATAATGGAGTTTCACATGAACCCTCAGAAATAGTTACCTTGCTAGAGGAGTTACCTTGCGAACTCATCTTCTCCCTTCTAAAACGGAGTGTTTTGACGCAGCGTTGAAGACGGATAGGAGCGGAAACACCAGTAATTGTATTCTGTGCAGATAATAGCTTTTCTATTAGATTTGCTGTTGTCACCGACTAGTTGTTCCAGCCAATTATGAGTTTCACTGTCCTTCTGTAATTAAATTGCTCACCTACAAAACAACAAATCAACTTGAGTAAATCACAGGCTTTGCTTTATTAGATTGAAGTGCTCACAGGTCAACTACATATAAATACATTTATCTTTATACAATAAAATTAGACACATTCATCAGACACCAGACGATGACGGATTTGACGGAGGTCTTTTCTTCTTAGCAGATGACCCACGAAACTTAAATGAGTGTTAGGGTTTGGTTGTGGCTTCAGACGACGTGACCAATAGGTGTGTCCCACGCTGAAATGAGTGTCAGGGATTGGTTGTGGCTTCAGAAGGCGTGACCAATGGGTGTGTCTCAAGCTGAGGTGTCGAAAAGCCTCTCGATCATATCTTCCACCTGCTCCGGCTTGTACTTGTTATACTTCTCAGGGTTCTTGGTGAATGAGATGTTGGCGTATCTGTGAAAAAACGGGTCAACGTTTTTTTGGGGTCAAACACTGACACACGTTTAGAAGATGCATGGTCCTTTACATTGAAGCATTTAGCAGACGCTCTTATCCAAAGCGACTTAGAGTAAGTACAGGGACATTCCCCCGAGGCAAGTGGGGTGAAGTGCCTTGCCCAAGGACACAACGTCATTTTCGGGAATCGAACCCAGCAACCTTCTGATTAATAGCCCGATTCCCTAACCGCTCAGCCATCTGACTCCCTCATAAACGTAGGTAAGTAATCGTAGTGACTCTGACCTTTGGAGGAAGGTCCTATAGGCCTCTGACACCACTCTCTTCTGGGCCTGGCGGATGGCGTCCCGCTGGCCCTTGTCTGGGATGGCCCAGACCTTCTGGATCTTGCACAGTTCCTCCAGACCGTCGTTAAAGCCCTGCAGGGGGTGACAGAGAGTCACGTCAATACTGACGCATCCGCTCACCCTGCGTTCCCAGACCCAGAGTACAGACTTACAGCTTACCGTGAAAACATCAAGAGGGGAGATCACCTTACCTTGAACTTGTCTTTGATCACCTGACGCTCCTTGTCCTTCAGCTAGAGAGATACACAGAAAAGGAAAAATCACACAACTACAAATGACAAGAAAGAACCATGTGATCCGTGTGTCTGTTCAGAGGTACCACCTTGGCGCCGGGCTGGACCGCCGGCATGTTCCTGTCGGTGAGGTGCTCGGTGACCTTGAGCCAGCTGGAAACAGACATACACAGCATGAGTCAGGGCGTGGTCGTGTTAGAATCACAGGACAGGTCACGTGATGGCGAGGACAGGTCACGTGACGGCGAGGACAGGTCACGTGACAGCAGACAGCACAGCATGAGCATGGTCATGTTAGAATCACAGGTCATGTGACAGCAGACAGCATGAGGCAGGGCGGGTTAGAATCACAGGTCACGTGACAGCACAGCATGAGCGTGGTCGTGTTAGAATCACAGGTCACGTGACAGCGAGGTCACAGAGAGAGATCTGAGCACGGGGTGGAGACGCCCCCTGCTGGCTGAACGTACCTGCGCTGGTACATGTGGACCTGCTGCTCGATCAGCTCTCTGTAGGAACCCTCCGCCTTCTTCTGAGTGACTGTGACCAGCTGGATGAGCTCCGATCTGACACACAACACACACACACACACACACACACACCACACACCACCCACACACACACACACACACACACACACACACCACACACACCACACACACACACACACCACACACACCACACACACACACACACCACACACACACACACACACACAACACACACACACACACACACACACACACACACACACACACACACACCCACACACACACACACACACACACCACACACCACACACCCACACACACACACACCACACACACACACACCACACCCACACAGTGTTACGCATCTCGGTGACTGACGTCCATAAAGTGTTTGGTGATGCTGCTGACAGACCAGATATCAAGGTGAAAGGCGTGAGACGGTGTGGATGGGTGTGAAGGCGGAGGCTGGTGGTGCTGTGACCTACTTCTCCAGAGACTTGAGGATGTAGTTTGTAGTTGTTGTGGAGGAAGATGGCGCTCAGAGCTGAGTCTTCGTACACTTTGGATTTACTGAGCAGATTCAGCTGTAAGTTCCCCAGCACCTTGCCTGCAACACAACAACCGCATTCAGGACACATCCACGCTGGACTTCTCTCTTTGGGTATCGTGGCTTATACGTGAAGAACCAAGCTGAGGTTTGGTCTGAGAGACTGGAGGTGAGGTTCTTACATATGTAGGTGCTGAGAAGTCTCCTGCTGAACTCTGAGCTGTAGCTGCTGGCTGAGGAGCTGGTCTCTGAACCATTCAAACACAGAATGAACACACGTACAGGCTCCAACCTCTGCTTACATAGTCAATTACCATGTCTAGAGCATTTCTTACATACATTTTTATCTATACAAATTAATCTCCCTAAATCCCAAAGGGCATGTACATACATACACTTTGCTATTGTAATTGAAATATATTTTTTTGATTAGAAGCAGGGCTTTAGGAGTTTCCATGGTAGCATGACAAGGTTATTTCCATAACATGCACTCCAGAGCTTCACAGGGAACTCCTGAGGCATGATGAGTGCCTCTGGCATTATTATTCACATGTAAATGAACATGTTAATACAGATATCTGGTAGACAGACCATAATAAGACCCATGTAATCATAGTTATAACACCGGGGCCCCAACGTTTGGCTTACCTCGGGGGTCTATAGGTATATTATAAGTGTCCCCCAGTACTAGGGGGGCAGACGCAAGGCAAAAGAGAGGGAAAGAGATAACAGAGAGAGAGAGAGAGAGAGAAGCAAAGTGTAAAAGGTTAGATTAAAGGTTAGTCAGTGCAGAGTAAGCAGTGTAGCAAACGGTTAACAGCCGGACAGCGAAGCGGACATGGTTGTGGGGGGTGGGGAGGGGGGGGGGTGAACGTGGGGTGAACTGAGGAAGAGGGGGAGGGAGGAGGAGCGGAGCCTGGCATGGAAAAGGGAAGCCCCCTTCAAAGCCCTGGATTATCAAAAAAACATACTGCATTTGTCTAAAAATCACCTTTCTGGGTTTATTTTTTCTTCTAAAATGACCTCAAATTCATTTGTCAAGTATTAATTATTCCCTGAAGAATAAAACTGTGGAAATATCAATTCTAAACCCAAAGGTGAATCATTTGTACCCAGCAAATCCCTAAAAAAAACTGGCGGGTGTGTAGGGGGCTCCCTCTAGAGGCAGAGAAAGGCAGTGTCATTCGCAGGGGAAAGAAAGGTGAAGGAGGGGTCAAGAGTCAGCACAGTACAGGAAGTGGCGAAACAGGAAGTAGGAAGTCGAACTAGTGGAAAACGCTGACGGACACAACCGGAGAAGAGAGAGAGGGGCCCTCTGTTCTAGAGATGGGATGGTCGACCGCTCTCGGCACAGACAACACACACGTACACGGCCCTCCGACGCCACATGAACCTGGGGTTACCTCCAACGCCATGACAACCGGCCCCCCCGGGCAACACTGAACACTCACACTAACTGAATCTGGGAGATGGATACCTGCAAGGGGCAGTGTGGCGGAAGAGATAACCCTAAGCCATGAGACAGGGAGAGAGAGAGCGATAGAGAGAGACAGGGAGAGAGAGGGAGAGAGAGAGAGAGAGAGAGAGAGAGAGAGATAGAGAGAGAGACAGGGAAGAGAGGGAGAGAGAGAGAGAGAGAGAGAGAGAATAGAGAGAGCACAGTCCAGGCTGTAGACCCTGTGCCTGACTAGTACCTTGGACGGTGCCCATGCATGGTCTCCCCTTCCCCTCCCGTCTCCCGTTGTCTCTGCCGGTGCTATTGTCCCGGGCGTCTGCCTGGAACTACCAAACAGCTGCTGCAGCCGGAAGAGGATGGCCTGGCGATGGAGGAGATTAGAGAGAGGATTAGCAGAGATTAGCGACAGATAAGCAGCTCTGAGATATATAGGAGTACGAGATGCGTATATAGAGAGATGGAGAGTTATTCGCTCTAGAGCGCTCTCTCTCTCTAGCTTCGATCTCAAGCCTTTCTCTCGCTATAGCTCTGATTCGCTGCTATCCTCGCTCTCTCTCTCTTCTCTCCTATCTCCTCTTCTCCTCGCCTTGCGCCTCACCTCTCGTCCTAGATCAGCTCTCCTACCACTAGTTAGAGAGAGATATCAGTAGGAATAGCTACCACACTATAGTCCTGTCAGTCTGTGACGTACACCAGGCTGAGTGTGTTGATAGCACAAGGCTAAGAGGAGAGCTTCCGTTGCTGTTAGCTCATGGACAAGTGGCTACAGTGGCCGTCCTTGGGCAATGGTTATACTCCTTGTCATGATCCGTTCTGTTGAGGAGGAGGAGAAGGCAGATGGGATGGAGAGCGAGAGAGTGATGTGGTGGAGAGACAGATAGAAGAATACAAATGGTTTTGGTCCTTGCTTATTTGATTTTTTTCTCTTTCTCTGCTCTTTCTCTTTCCCACCCTCCTCCAGTGTTTACTCTCTCAGCCCTTGCTCCCCGTTCATTTTTACAAAAGCGAGACCTGCTCACCCTGCACAGTGTGTGTTGTATCTTGGGAGTGGCCTGGTCGTCCTTACCTTTATTCTGTCTGCAAACTCCTCCACACCAGTGCCTTGGCTCTGCGCTGTCTCCATGGGGTGAATGAGGGCTAGGGGCACTTTCGTTTCTTTGTGCTTGGCGATGCCTTGCGCCCCTTTTTAACAACATCAGGTTTACTACTAAACTACCTGACATTTGAACAATAAGTCTATATTTATTTAGATTTAGTCTAATACTTTACGTTTGTCTGGGGGTCATTCATGGTTGGGCATCGATTGAAAAGAATGAAACCATTTGGAGAGAAGAGAGACAGGGGAGGAGGGTAGAGAGTGGACAGAGGTAGTGAGGGGACTGAGAGATGGACGCAGGTACGGGGTCTCTAGTTTGTATTGCACCGGACGTTGCGCAAGGGACTTGTGCCGGACGCTGCTTCAGGTTAGTTAATCCTGGACTTTTGGCTCACTGCGTCCCTCATACTCCTACCTTTCAAAGTTCTACCGATCGACTCTCGTACTACCCCGCTTCGCTTCCGTCGTTATTTATGTCTTCTTGCTTTCTCCTCTCTCATAGATGGAACATACCAGTACCCCACCCGCCTCCCACTTTGTTACTCATTTCCTCAGCGCCTATTCAATGCATTACTATCTTCTACCACTAACCCGCCCCACCCAGCGCCACTTTTTCCCTAACTCTGTTATCCCAGCCCAATCTAATATCGGGAGTATCAGGTCACATGTCTGTCCCTGATACGGTGTAACCACGATTAGGTTCCGCGCGGAGGCATGATGCGAGCACGTAGCCTGGAGGGTGTGTCGCCATCGTTCCCTTGTTTCTGTCTGGTCTTCACTCGTTCGTCGGAGGATGGGAGATGGTGAGCATCGGCAAGATAGTTCGGTCCGCATGATGGCCCGGCGAGGTCCGGCCCATATACGCACAATGTTGGCTCCCCCTCCGCATCAGGTTCCATCTTTCATCCAGCGCCTCCTCACAGGCCTGGTGAGGAAACCACAGCCTGTTCCTTAGTGCTCACAGGGAGGACACAGCCGTCAGCGCCCTACAGGACGACACAGGCCGTCATGCGGCCCCACATGGGAGGGAAACACAGCCGTTCAATGCACGGCCAAGCCGTCAGCAGCCCACAGGAATCCTAGACACACGCCTTGTGTCAAGCGGCCTCACAGGTGGATGACCAGACCGTCAGGTCTCGTCTTCATTCACAAGGGTGGTAGACCCGACACGTCGGTCAGCGCCCACAGGTAGGACAACATTTAGGCGCTCTGCCGGTGCCCCACATGAGGGACACATCATCCGCGCACGGCGCCCCCACAGGGAGGACATGAACACTATGCCGTCCGTTCTGGTCTTCCACAATTAGTCACAACCATCCTATGCATCCGCCCACATATTACACAGGCCGTCATCTCCCACATGTTATTTAATCAAACATCCTTTCCATCTCCCCGCTCTTACATGATCTAGTTTACACATCAAATTGGCACCCATCTCCCACAGAGAGTATACACAAGGGCGTCATCGTTACATTGAGGATCAAACGCTGTCACCGCGCCTCACCATATATTACACAGCGCAGCGCCCACAGGAGTGACACACCGTCACAACAGCCGTATCGCCCACAGGGATTACACCATGTCGTGTCAGCGCCCACCAGGGTAGATGCAACATTATACAGCCGTCGTCAGGCGGTGCTCCCCCCAGGGTACTGAGACTAGCAAAGCCCGTGCAGCGTGCCCACCCTGAGATACCTTGCGTTTTCCCAGTCCAGCCTCTGTTAGCCCGCTGTCGAATGTATACGGGCTGCCGCCATCACATGTTTTCTAGGAAACACCGCCCACATTGCTGTATCCTTAGCCTCGTGCCTACGATGCTTTCTTTGTCTGTGTCATCTCCTTTCTCGGGCGCCTCATCTTCCACAGTTGAGGGACACAGAGTAGAGCCGTCAGCGCCCCCAGGGAGGACACAGCTGTCATCGCGCGCCCCCAGGTGTCCCTCTTACATCCTCTTCTCTCGTACATCATATTTTTACGCGCGTTCCTCTTTCACTGTTCCTAGTTCCTTACACCAGGGAGGACATCACATGCCGGCAGCGCCCACGATTGTAGGAACACACCTTCAGGGCGCGCCCACATTGGAGGACACACAGTCCTTTTCAATCGGGCGACCGCTTCCCACAGGGAGGAACACGCCTTCAGCTCCCCGACAGGTGAGGTACCAGCCGTCAGCGCGTTCCACAGGAGACACACCAGCCGTCAACACGCATGTACGAGGGAGGTACACAAGCCTCAGCTCTTACAGGGAGGTACACATGGCGGCAGCGCCCAACCGGAGGTACCCAGCTTTTCAGCGTCCCACAGGTAGGGGGGCAATCATCCACCATCTACTCTTCTGCCGTTCAGTCACACTACACACGCGTTGGACAACCTGCCGATGCATCGCACGATCACGATCGGATTGACAATCAGCCGTCAGCGCTCCCACAGGGAGGACACAGCCGTCACTCCACATGGAGGACACAGCCGTCAGCGTCCCACAGGGAGTGCACACAAGCCGTCAGCGCCCCCACAAGGGATGACACATGCGCGTCAGTCGCTACACTAGGGGAGGACACAGCCGTCAGCACTCACAGGGATGGACACAGCCGTCGACAGGACTTTTCTTCGCATCATGGACGGTGTCCTGCCGTGCTTTTTTTCCACATCTTTTGCTTGTGGATAAGTTTTGTATCCATTCGTTACCTGATTGAAAGGGAGTCCGTGTCTCGATATTCTTCGGGGGGTTTCTTGTGGTGCTTGTTTTCAGTCGGTTGCGGTTTTTTGGGATTTATGCATCTAATCCTTCTTCCATCAGGTGTCGATAACTGCCTCTGGCTGCCATCGCTCACACGAACGCGCACGTTAGGATGCCAGATTGTATGTAATGGTGAGACTGTCCGTTCGATCCTCAAATTGGTGTCCCATGGACCTCGTCATGGCCTTCTCCTGGGAGGTGTGTTAGGGGAGAGGTCAAGGGGTCATGAGAGAGGTCAGGGGGTATGGCATGGACATAACGACGTGTAAGTATGTGTGTGCATTTCCCCCCCACAGAATTAGATTCTATTTGTGATGGTAGGCAAGGGCGTAGACAGACATTGTAAACATTAGGGGTTTAGCCAAAACCTAGGTCTTACTATCGGTTTCGATGTGAGTGTACATAGAGTTACATACTTGATAAACTTACTTGTAAACACTAATGACTGAGTACATAATAAATGTCTACTTTGTCCAGAATATATATAGCCTCGACTATGTGCAGTGGGACAGCGTCAGTGTAGCACTTCCTGTTAACCACTTCCTGTTTACCACTTCCTGTTTACCCCTCCTGGATGTACAGGAGCCGTCGTCAGAGACGGCGTCGGCCCCACTGACACACGACATGAGCTACACATCTTTATAACGGCTGTCATGTCCCCCCCCTCCTCCCCCCCCCCTCCTCCCCCTCCCCCCGTCACTCACCTGCAGCGGCCCCATGCTTCTCCGTCAGGGCGTCTGACAGGTGTTTGACCCGCGGGTCGTGATCGTGACCTGCTGGGTGAGTTGGTGGCATGGTCACGTTGACTAAGAGGTTAAGACCAGGCCAAGTGTTACACCTGGGGCTCGCCTAGAGACCTATACCCGACCACCAAGCACCCGGCAGGGGGGGAGAGGGGAGGGAGGGGGACCCCTAGTAGGGCTGGGCGTGTTTGTGTACGTCTCTGTGTGTGTGTGGTCTGATATGTAACAGGAACCGGCTTAGCAATGCCTTTAAAAACCCGTCACTACAGCTTTAGACATGTTGCGGCTAAACAAACCAATCAGCTCTTTCTCAATCCAAGGAGTCTGTTGGAAGCAAACGTTCTCTCAACGTTCCTCGATTATCAAAGAAGGGTTAGACGGGCACCAACGTGCCCTCGCACGCAACGTCTAACAGCTGTCGTGACTCTAAGAAGGTTCCTGTGTGTCTGATGTTCGGAAACCAAAACAAACAGGCCGAGATCACCTGGGGAGCGCAACACAGGTGTCACCACAGAGAGAGAGAGAGAAAGAGAGAGAGGGGGACGCCACAGAGGAGGCCAAGGTGCGTTACCTTCCAGAGGAGTCAGGTTAGAACCCCCTTTTTTCCCATCCAGCCCATGCTGTGAGTACTGTTTCAGAAGGTTCTGAGCCTTGCGAATGGTCCCTGCTCCCACACAGAGACCAGAGGAGGAGGAGGAGGGGGGGCAAGCGTCCAGAGAGCCAAAAGAAAGGAGAGAAATTGAGAAGGGGAGTGTGGGGGGGGGGTGGGGAGGCAGAGGAGAAGCTAGGAAGTGAATGAGGAAACACAGAAACACAAACGGCACATCCCTCCACCGCCAACCATCCCAGGTCTGAGGAGAGTGTGAGGGGAGGGGAGGTGGGGTAGGGTGGGGCCCATGGGAACCACAGCGTAGCCTAGCAACTACAAAACAATAACAACAACAACAGAGAACAACTACAGCAGGGCTATACATGTGGACAAACTAGGGGGTGTGTGCCACTAGGTAAAAGAAGAAATACACACGTTAGGTTAACACAAAACAGCCAATTAATATTACATTCATTTTCAGCATTCACACTTGGGTCATATTATTATTATTATTACATAGTTACACGGTTTAAACTAGAGCTCATCCAATCTATGGAACATTTCATACACAATACAAACAAGGTTATAGTTGCATTCATAGCGTAGTGGTCCCTTAGTGAGTTAGTAAGCTTGTGGAGTCGAGCAGATAGAAATAAGATGAAATAAACCTACTTACACATGTATTAGGGGTGGGGAACAAAATATATTACAATTTGAATCGCGATTCAGTCTGCTAGCGATTCAGATCGATTCACGTGAATCACGCGATTCATTCACGCGATTCATGTACGTGAATCATTTAAAAAAAATGTTTTTTTAATTATTTTTTGTATGTCATTTATTTCAAAAAAATGTATCTCTGAAAAATCGTGAATCAATTTTTATACGAGTCGTGACCCCAAGAATCGATTCGATTCGTGAGGTACCAAAAAATTCCCACCCCTAACATGTATGCAACCATCCTGACCCTATGATGCTGCAGGGTTTACCTCGATCCCACAAGTCAGGTCAATTATTCAGCAAGAATTCATCCATTTTGAAGTACTCTTTAAGTTACGGATTTACTGTTACAAAGAAGCAATTTTTTCCCCCAAGACCATGCAATTTACATTCAAGCTAGCTAAATCTCTTCACTCTGACCTGTGTTCTTATAACAGAACGTACCGTGCTTTCACTAGTGAAAGTGTTCAAACTTCTCCAGTACTAAAATCACAAGACAACGACAAACTGAGTCAACAACACGATGCAGTACATTGACGGGGGGCAAGTCGAAGCACAACACTGTCTAGAGAACACACAGAGAGAGCACAGGCCAAGCTGGCTGACACGAGACAACAGCCTTTTCCTGATCCTGATCCTGACCACAACCTACTGTTCATTAACAGGACTGTACGTTGACAGGGGGGGGTGAGATAACGAGGACTAGCTCACAACACGGCTGGCCAGCTGGGGGGGTGTGAGATAACGAGGACTAGCTCACAACACGGCTGGCCAGCTGGGGGGGGTGTGAGATAACGAGGACTAGCTCACAAACCAGCTGTGTTCCTGGAGAGCTGTTTCTCCAGGAGCTTCGCACCACAGACGTTGTCAGTAACCCTGACAACCAGATAACTGTCGTGTAAGGATCCAGTGCCCTGATCTAGCGAATTTCAAACATATTTAGTTTGATATCAGTGCATAACACTACTTGCTTTGGAGACATCGATATACGTAACCGTAACCAAGTGGTGTCTCATTTCATAGGGCTATGTAGCCCTTACCCCTCAGTTTCGAGACACAAGGGCTAGGAGTAAACTAAGGGCTAGGGGTAAAGGGTAGGGGTAAGACAGAGTATTGGGATTCAGCCTTAGACTTGGAGGGTTAAACTGCAGGCCAATATCCCTCTAGGACAGCCATAGGGGTTATGCTACTGGAACTCTACCTCCCTGTGGAAGCCATGAACCACGTCCACGATCTATATTCCTCAGGTATCCTAAAGACACATTCCTCAAACCATGCAGTCACTTCTCAGCAGTGAAATGTGGCGTCCAGTTAACATAAGCAAGCCAAGGAACGAGGCACACACTGAAAGCTTTTTCTTTACCTGGGATGTAGACTGTCATCATCATCATCACAATCATGGGGTTTACAGAGAGAGGAAAGGAGGAGGGGTTAGTCATGATATCGCAGCAGCTCAGAGATGAGAGAGATTGCGGAACAATCGTCTACTGATGAGCTTAAAGGACCGGGGAGTAGAGGGCTGTGATTGGATGGCCCTCTAAATGACCGGGGAGTAGAGGGCTGTGATTGGATGGCCCTCTCAGTGATAGCTGAGATCTCAAAATAGAACCCAGCCCAATACAATCAACGGGGTCCTCTCTACATTCAGCCGGGAGTGAACCGACGGTCATCTTTGGTAACCAAGTCATGTGTGCTATAAATCAACATCCCGATTGGTGAATCTTGGATGGTCTGAAGTGTGATTGTGGGGTCAGTGGGAGGTGAGAGAGACGCGGCCTGCAGCTCACAGCTGCAGCCGCAGCAGGGGGGAGGGACTGACCTGGCCGCTTGGGTGCCTTCTTGGTGGGCGTGTCCTTGCGCTTGGTCTGCACGGCGGGGGAGTACAGGACGCCAGAGGAGGCGCTGTTCTTGCGGAAGTGCTCCTTCAGGCCCTTGATGGAGCGGTCCAGCTGGCTGGAGCGGATCTGGAAGTACACGTTCATGAAGTCTGCAGGGGAGAGAGAGAGAGGAAGAGAGAGAGAGCAAGAGAGAGAGAGAGACAGAGAGAGAGAGCACAATCACATTGGAGGCTAGGCTACCATACAGAAACATGGCTGGACGTTAGGACAGTTGGAGATCAAGGAGTGACAGAGAGCCTAACCCTGGGGTGAGGCGGCCAGGGGGAGGGGGGTGAGGGGTCAGGGAGGTCTACTAGCCTTTCACTGACACTTACATGCCTGATGACTGGGGCTCTTTGCTGCAGAACACATGGATGAAGCTGAGCAGACCCTGACTGTAAGAGATCTCACCCTGGTCGACTTTCCCTCTACTCCTGATCCTGCCGTCTGCCTGACTCATCCTTCCCTCCTCCTCCTCTGCCTCCTGCCTCCTGCCTCTCTTCTGCCTCCTGCCTCTCTTCTGCCTCCTGCCTCTCTTCTTCCTCACTGCCAACCGCCTCCATCTGGGCGACGGGTCAAACACTACGCCTCAACTGCCATCTCTTGCCGGCGTCACGCCTCCTCTGCTCACCAACACCTCCTCTGCTCACCAACACCTCATCGCACACCCAAACAATCTAAACCCTGGAAACGGAGCATGGCACAGTGTTAGCTGGCTGATCCTACGCTACAAGAGAGGGCCCCCCCCACGTCATCATCTAGAGGGGTAACGCATGGGAAAAACATCTGGACGGTGAGGACGGACGGTGTACCCTGGTTGCGTCCGTACTCCACCAGCCAGCCTGAGATGCAGATGATGTCCTGCAGGACGGCCTCGGGGAGATGCTCCAGCACGACCACCTCCTGGACCTCCAGCTCCTCGTCCACGCCGATGGCGTCCAGGATCAGGATGGGGGGCACGGGCTTGCTGTAGCGGGTCAGAAGGCTGCGGAACTCAGCCTCCAACAGCTCCTTCCCCTTCTCGAAACGCGCTTTCTGTGGGAGGGAGACACAACGAGGCGTGGAGCGGTACTGCAGAAGCCCTGACGTTACGGCCTTCCGACAGGCCTACAGTTAACCTACAGGGAGGCGGTCTACATTTAGTCATTTAGCAGACGCTCTTATCCAGAGCGACTTACAGTAAGTACAGGGACATTCTCCCCGAGGCAAGAAGGGTGAAGTGCCTTGCCCAAGGACACAACGTCATTTGGCACGGCCGAGAATCGAACCAACAACCTTATGATTAATAGCCCGACTCCCTAACCGCTCAGCCATCTGAGCCCCCGGTCTAAATGAGGGTGTGTATGACGAGAAGGGAGGGGTGTACGAGGAGAAGGGAGATGTGTACGAGGAGAAGGGAGATGTGTTTGTGGTACCACTGTGTTGAGCTCTGGGCTGTCTGGGTTGTTGTCTTGGAAGTATTCAACAGCTTTCTGGATCTTGGCAATACAGGCCAGGTATTCGTCCAGTCTGCCTGTTGGTCTAAGCAGAAACAACAGAGGTTTTAGAGCGGCCATATTGCTTACAGCTGTATCTAGAACTGAGATACCCCCGTTGAAGGTCAACAAAACAGGGATGCAAGCCGAAGCTAGACCGAGCCAAGACTCACCCCTCTTTGATGATCTTGTCTGTGTCTTTGGCCACGTGGTAGTAGCTTATAACATGGTCCATGCAGGAGAGGGTTTTGTCAACATTCTCCTGGAGCCTCTGAAGGTTCTCGGTCTGTTTGTGCACGGGGATGATGGAGTTCTCCAGCTGCATGAGACGGCTCTCAAAGGAGGACAGGATGGACACCTGGGAGAAGGGGGGATATTCCGATTGGCCAAAAATAACTTAGAGACATCTGCAAAGGACCTATCCTGTGTAGAGCCAAGCTGAAGGTGTGGCACTGCTGTTTACATACCATTCCCTTGGTCAGCTGATCACTTTTCTCCATATTCTCGCGGATGAACGACAAGGTTTCTTGTTCCTGTGGAGGAAATTAGATTGACAACATATACAGTTTATAAACTTGACTTTGACAGGTTGGTAAAGGAGTCTCCCTAGAAAGTATCTATGAAAATCCTTAGTTAGCTAACGTTAGCTAGCCAATCTTGTGTCCCCTTTCCGATCCCGTTTCCGACCTGTTTGAGCTTTTCTTCAATCTCCCTCTTCCTCGCGGAAGCATCCTCAATGGGGATCATTCTGCGCGTGGTTACTGTAGCAGTAGCGGGTGAAAATAAACAACTGTGATATCAAATGTAGCGAAGTTAGATGCGCTTCATCAAAATAAAAACAAAGACCCCACATTCACTTGGGCTTGGCTGACATAAAATCGCTTCCTTATCCGGCTTCGAGGGACGTCATACACGGCAGCCATTTTTGTTGTGGCGGAAAGTTTTCCTCCCACGGCTCGTCTTCATTATCTTATGCATTACCAGAGAATGTCTAATATTAATAATCTTATAAACAGGCTCTGGTATTACTCATTGACATCGAGTTAAAAAAGTTTATTGCAGAATTGATGCATGAATTACGGCAATGGCAAATCTCATAAGTATACATGTAGACGTTGAGTTTTGTGCGTGAACTTACCACAAGATGTCACACTTGAGACAGAAGAAAGCAGTTGAATGCATGAAATAAGTTCACAATTGAACCAATGCACAGCACACTCACGTACTATATCGATGTACATTTTAACTGAAGAAGTTAACGCATGTAGGTTAATCCGTACTTTCCTTTATCAAACCCAAGCATATGGTGGATTTTAACTGCGCATTTTAAATATTCCATCATCATGCAGCTACCGTAACGGCTCATGATATCCAACATCTACACAGCAGGTTTCAAGGACAGTACAAAGATATTTGGAAGAATGTCATTATGATACTAAGGATTCCAAATCACTCAAATATTCATGTCTTTCCACAAAAAGGTATAAATGTATTTACACACAATGTTCCACATCATCCTTTACATAAATAAATATTTACAATTGATACTGCACTACTTTACAACCACCTGTACTGTACAAACAAATTGTTTGTATCATAACTATCTTTAAAACCACGATTCCTTTTAAAAATGTAAAGCTAATATGCAACAGAAAAAAAGTTATATTAAATAGGTTTGTTTGAGTGAATTGAATATCTGTTTAGGAAAACACATTCAGACATAGGAATATGTCCTGTATTATTAAAATTGCAGTTGTTTGAAATTGGAAAATACCTCAATGGTATTGAAATGTTCCAAAGGGGTTATGCATCACTGTGCTAGTAAAAGTCTATATAATAGCATTAAGATTAATGCAAACATATGTTGAGTAGGTCCACTCTAGGATTCCTCTTCTTTAGCCATTGCCTGTGGGTGGGAAAACAGCATTAAATGCAGATTTGTGTTCGATTATAATATATATATATATTTTTTTAAGGTTTGCAAGTAGGACCTACCTGTTTGAGAAACTGCCGTCCAAAGTAATTAGTAGCCATATTCTTTAAGTTGGTCTTGTTGCCCACCTTACAGCGCACATAGCCGTATAGATTAGCCCCCTGTAGCACCAGTCCCCATGATCACCACGGCCTGCAAGCAGAAGACACGATGAGACCAGGAGGTCCAGCAGGTCCCACAGCCGATGAACAAACCTGTCAGGCAGGGGGAACTGACCAGCCATTTAATCTTGAAGGAGAAGAGGGCGCTGAAGACAAAGATGACCCACAGAACAGGACACACGACAAGTCCGAGCCAGAAGATGCGTGACTCAGAGTCCGAGCCCAGCTGCTTGGCCGTACCCTGAGGAGAACACAGGATACTCGCAAACTATCATCTGCAGATGACATTTGCCACGTTGACCAACCGCCATTTCCCTTGAAAGTCAAAGTTTGTGAGACTTATCCTATGTTGTTATGTTTATCTGACGGAATGCAAGAATGAACAACGATCCAGAAAGTGACTTTTCATCACGGTGGACATTGGTTAGTGTAGAACGGTACCTTTCTGGACTCGAACACCCAGTGGCTTTTGCCGTCGTCATCCACTTGGTTCCACCATCTGAGGCCAACCATCAATCTGCCAGTGATGTTCTGTAAAGGTTGTCAAGGCAACGCAAAACTTACTTGTGACTTACCCAGAACAAATTACATTTCAAGTTTTACTAAATGTTTACTGTAGTTTTGTATCTTCAAGAGGCACACACCTTCACGGTCCAGAAGTCACATGACAGGAGCAGGATGATGGTGACCATGCACGCGATAAAACTGCTACTCAAAACCTCGCAGAGCAAGTAAACCAGGACGGCAGCCACGCGGAAGAACAGGTGAAAAAACGATGCCACCGGATGTCTGGGAAATCACAGTGGCGTGAACATTAATGGTATATCTATTTTTGGTCCGTGTATACTCACTTCTAAATGTTCGTGACCTGCATAAACGTACTTTATTTTTGTCTTTTTGGATTTACTGCCCGTATTTTCCTCTGCATCAAACAATGACACGTCATCGTCGTTAGAATCCTAGGACAACAAAAAAGAAGGCACAGTAGTGTGTAACAGATTCATAACAGACGTCTTGCCCTTTTATAACATTGACGTGGTCGCATTTGGGGCAGACAAGAGATGGGGATTTCACTGACTGCACTACACCCTGTCAACAACTAACCGTTAAGTTAAGTTGTTTGTGTATGACGAATTAGACAGGTTGAAGTCGAACCTTTTTAATTCGTCATACACAGAGACGAGTTCAGGAGTTGCAGTTGATGGGCTTTCTGATTTGTGATTAAAGAAAACCGGACTTCTAGATGATGCCACAATTCAAGTTTATCAACAGGTAGACTAGCTAACGTTAGCTAGCTAAATAGGTTATTTGGAGTTCAATTATACGCTACTAGCTGATTACTGCTTTGAGTTAGCTACGATCTGTCTGTTCTGCTAAAAAGTAGCATTAGCATAGGCAACATGTTGTTTATTGTTTAGTGTAATGATCATATACTTTGACAGGGCAAACATCGTCTAAATTGTGTAAACTAGTGCGCGAGACTGAAGTTCGTTGTGATTGAATTGAGGAGGGCCAGTTTGTCCAGCCAGATAACAACAAGCTAGCCGTCTAGTTTAGTCTAGCTACTGTAGCTAGCTAGCTAGATATTTCGTTAGCTACGGAATACTCAAACTGGCTAGCGTTACATAATACAATTATTCGTGTCATATGTATAATGTCAAAATACGAGGCAAATTAAATGTTCATATGTTAAGATATAATATTATAAATAATATTTGCAACTTTACTTACCAGTCTCATCATTGCGAAAACAAAAAATGAACTACTAGGCTACACTTCCGGTATAGGAGTCCTGCTGCCGCCTGAAAGACCCTTGGAAATAATTACTTCAAAATAAAAGTTATTATTTGTTTCTCTCAAGCAGGGCTCGACATGTAGTTGTAGCACCAGCAAAAAAACTTTTCAGCACACACCGAATATTAGGGAACACCACGACTACAGTTTTATGTTGTAGATTTATTTTGCGCGCAAGAAAAAAAAAGTTGAAAGTTGACACTAAAAGTTGAAAAACTTTGACACTATTTAGTGTCGTGTGTGTAAAAAAAAGTTTTAAAGTTATATATATATATATATATTCCAAAGAAAGGTTAGAAAAAAAAGTTTCTAAACTTTCTACTGTACTTTCTATTCTGCGCTGCTCTGCTTTAATCTTCTCTGTTCTCCTCTCACTGTGTGTGTGGAAAAAAGTTTCAAAAGGTTGAAAAGTAACGTCAAGTAAGGTTAGAAAAAAAGGTTTTAGAAAGATTGAAAAAGTATTTTCAAATAGCTCCAAAAACGTTTTACTAAATAAGTTTGCACCATTGATGAGTACGATTACATCACCAGCATCACTGTATTGCTTTATAAATGGCCAGACTATAATATACAAGTGTAATCAGTACTTCTACTTTTACCAGTCTATTTAAACATGAATATCTGTACTTCTGCTTGAGTGAAGGATGTGTGTACTTTGTACTTCTGTACACAGATTAACTCCTTTTGAAAAGTACTTTATACAATTTTACTTTCTGACTGATTTGATTTCATACCAAGTCTATTTAATTTAAAAAATACATTTAAACAATAGACTAAAACAGCCTGTTTGACAGATGAAGACACACCTTTTATTTGCATTGTTTGGTTTCCCTCGGTTACAGTAAACAACAGTCCCAAAGATACACATGAATAACCCCACCGTTCAAGTTTTTGTCTGTTTATTTTTAAGAAAAAGAAAAAAAGAGACTGCTATACTAGACTATACTATATTTCCATCCACACTTTTGCATTCTTCTTGAATTTGTTATTCTATTTCTGATGCCTTTCATACAAGATCTGGCAACTCGACAACCTTGGAATAATATATCGATGTTATTATTTATATAACGAGGTTTGGGCCATACAAATTACGGGACTGTCACAGGAGAAACAACGAAACGCGAGGGGGGCGGTGAGGTAGGGACAGCAGCAGTAGATTTAGCAGTGTTGGAGGGCGAGGAGGGGGGAGACGGACTTTTCAGTGGGAGATCCTCCCCAGGTACGACAAGCACAACAGTGTTCTCCTTTTTGGAGAGCCAGAAGGCTGGGTAGAGGGGCTCCAGGAATTCTGCCTTGTACTCATAAATAAGGGCCATGGTGTCACCCACACCGTAGAAGGCCAGTTGACCTTGGGTATAGTCCACGTAGACGCCGATGCGGCCGAACTTGTCCGCCGTCAGAGGAGTCTCCACGTCGCTGTGCCAGACGGAGAAACAGCGGCCGTTCCACTTGAGGCACCACGAGAAGTCGTTTCCCGCGATGCTGCTGTTGCCCTCCGGACCTTTCCTGTCGATGCTCTTGTAGGTGAGGCCGACGTGCGTTCCCTCTCCACTCACGTCCGCCTCGAAGTAGTGTCTCCCCATGTAGAAGCTCTCCGTGGCCAGCACCTGGCGCCAGTTCTCGAAGCGCTCTGGGCGTATCGGGGTACGGGTGCTGCCAAGGCGTGGTGTTCGTTACCTTCCTGTTGTCGTCAGTCAGTCGCAGGAACTTATGGACAGTGTCCGCATCGAAGCTGAAAGCGGTGGCATCTATCAAAACCAGAGAAGAAGACATGATTTTCAGTATGTCAGTCCCAAAACACAACACAAAATACACAAAACCAGAGAAGAAGACATGATTTTCAGTATGTCAGTCCCAAAACACAACACAAAATACACAAAACCAGAGAAGAAGACATGATTTTCAGTATGTCAGTCCCAAAACACAACACAAAATACACAAAACCAGAGAAGAAGACATGAATTTCAGTATGTCAGTCCCAAAACACAACACAAAGAGAGTCCTCCTCTCAGCATGAATAAACAAAACTGTAGAGATGATGACTCACGCTTCAGGAAGTCAGCACGTGACTTTGGCCTCGGCAGTAACATGTTCTGTCTTGTTGCGATTGTGGCATGAACCGTTGTTTTGATGCCCATCTTGTCTGTGGATCAGAGAGGATAAGACAGACCAACACATGATCTTATTATTGTGTTTCACGAAGTTGCTTCACCTACTGGAGGGAGATTTTGCGCATCACTGGAATAATTGAAATAGTTTCAGAAAAGCAGAAATAGTTTTCCTTCAACAAACTAGTTAATTGATCATGTTTGATCTCGGACCTCACCTTTAGTACAAGTCTCTTTAAGTTTCTCTATGTAGGAGGACAGCAGCTTTCCGCAGACCTCCCTTGTAGAGTCTACGATCAAGCGACTGAAGGAATTCAAGCGATCCATGAGTCCAATGTACACCCCAGGCAGTGAGATGTCTGGGCTTTCCTTCTTCCACTCTGAGTACTCCTGGGAAAACACACACACACTTATTAAAAAGGTGTAAAAACAAGGATGCACACTTCCCACGGCAGTGACTCAGTGACTATCACATTTTATGGGTTATTTGGAAAGAACAAACTTAGGCTGTATTGTTTTTGCTTTGATCTAATTTGCTTTCCTACAAGTACACTCTTGCACTTTTGAAGTTCATGTTGTTTAATTTGTAATTTGTTTAACTACATGCTCTTATGTTTCTTACCATTCGCACTTATTTGCTTTTCACAATGTATGCTTCACGTTTTTGGCTACCCACAATGTTTTTGGGGTTCGTTGTTTATGATAATTGACCTATTCACTTTTGTAAAACTCTCTCTTGGAAGTCGCTTGGGATAAAAGCGTCTGCTAAATGAATAAATGTAAAGTTGTGAAGAAAATGTTGAGCCTATGTACAATGAATGTGTTTTAGGAGGAGTTTACAGTTGATTAAGAAGCTTGATACAATGAATGTTGATTCAACTCCATTTGGTAGAGATGCTTCCTGTAGTTTTATGACACCTAACCAGGAGACATAAAATCTAGGAGACGTGAAGTCTGGGTGACCTGGGAGAGTTTTTGTCACCTAGGGGGAGGAGACAGTTGGTCTGAAGACAATGTGGATTAAACTGTATTGTTCTAAGGAGTTAACCAATGATAGAAGAGATTTGGTATAGCTGCATGTCTGGAGGATGGACCAATGACTTTTGAGAACTGTCGTATCTATAAAATGGTCTGTTTGAAGAATGTTCTGGGGGGTTCAGGGCAATCAGCAGGGTAGTGCTGGTGGACTGGATTCTCCCGGTTCCATTCTAGAATGCTAGATGGAGCTGTATGGAATTGTCTTTGTGTTATTGTCTTATGTTTGTGTGTGATGATGTTATGTCGATAACGTTATTATGCTTAAATCTACGTCAAATAAACATGAACTCTATACTTCACCCAACTTCAGCTTAAACGATTGATTCTCTCAAAAACTTCCACGACAAAAGTAAATGTAAATAAGCTTACTTGGAGAAAGTCCACATCGTTCTTGTTCTTGGAGAGCTTCTCCATCTGTGCCTGGGTCTTCTTCAGCTCCGTGCACCTCTGCTCCAGGTGAGCCCGGATACCCTCGGCCTGTTTGAGAGCCTGCTTCTCCTCCGTCTCCAAGATCTCCGTCAGCTCTCGCTTGGTGCGCTCCACCGCAGCCTGCAGCTCCACAAACTGGCTCTCGATCACTTCACGCACCTCCGTCACAGAGTGCTGAACAACAAATATTCATTTGTGGCGTTCAAGATTTGTTCTTTCTTCACAAAAGTAGCGGCAGAGCTACTAGGAATCGAACCAGCAACCTTCTGATTACTAGCCCCCATTCCCTAACCGCTCAGCCACCTGACTCCACCTGTTTCATGACGCGTGTGTTGGCCCCTGGGCTGTATTGGAACCACCCCAACACAACTGATTACATTGAGAGTAGGAGAGGGATGAGCTGTCACACTCATCCAGGATGTTGAAATCTCTGAGGGTCAGGAATGCTAACCTGTATAACAACTAAGCCACCTAATCACAAACAAACAGTCAGCCTCTCCCTACTCTTAATGTAATCAGTTGTGTTGGGGTGGTTCCAATACAGCCCACACGGGCCACGGCAACACCCGCGTCATGAAACCTGAGGGAGTCAGATGGCTGAGCGGTTAGGGAATCGGGCTGGTAATCAGGAGGTTGCTGGTTTGATTCCCGGCCGTGCGAAATGACGTTGTGTCCTTAAGCAAGGCACTTCACCCTACTTGCCCCGGGGAGAATGTCCCTGTACTTATTGTAAGTCGCTCTGGATAAGAGCGTCTGCTAAATGACTAAATGTAATGTAACTGAAACCAGCCAGCAGAAATAGTTAGAGCAGAAATAGCCTACATGCTGTGGTCCCGTTTTCCGTTGACTTAGTACAATGACTTGGCTTTTGATTTTTTAAATCTATAACCTTTTGTCGAAGGGTAGTGTTATGAAAGGGTTTAAAGTCCATGATGTTCTGTACCTCAATGGAGACCGTGTTGACCTGCAGCTTGTTGATTGCGTTCTCTGCTGCAGTGGAGGTCCTCATCATCTCAGCCTGTTTGTCACGGAGCTCTCTCTGTAAAACCAAACAAACTGAAGAGTTCAGTGTTCAGGTCGATGACTGTACGCCATGTCTCGATTAGAAACACTCTCGTTTGCTTCCAGCTGTCACGTTGAGCTGTTCTGATAATGATCAACCATGCAAAACGGCATTGTGTAGACCCGAGTTTCTTCTGAAAATACCTCAAACAGGTTCAGGCAAATGTTGATTTTCCTGGAATGTGACATTCCTTTCAGGTACATCTGTACCCACAGGCAATGTATTATGCAATGTTTCAAGGACTCGACATTTAAGAAATAGCAGGTTTCACATCAGAGAATAGATTATATAAATCCATTGACGATAGATTAACTTCAATATGAGTATCTAAATGAACACAAATGTTTGTAAAATAACCTTTTATCGAGTGTTCCATTCTCTCAAAAAGAAAACTCAAACCTTTCCTGTTTGTGTGTGTGCGTGTGTGTTTGTATGTGTGTGTGTGTGTGTGTATGTGTGTGTGTGTATGTAAAACCTTGGCAATGCAAATATTTGCCTCATTGCGTTAATCTTCCTGTTCTGGTCTTAACATGATTTGCAAAGAAACAGCAAAGCTGTTCCACCAGTTTGGTGAACAGATGATGTAGGAAGTATGGTTGTTTTACAGAGCAGAAAGTAAGTTTGGCCCTGGGATAAAAACCTCACTTTTCACACTGATGTGCAGTTAGACGTCGTACAGTAACTGCCGTTGTCAATGGTAACCGAGGATTCTCAATGATTGCATCTTTTTTATCAAAAGTAATAAAAGTAATATCAAAGAATTAGAACGTTAGAATTAGAACGTTAGAATTAGAACGTTAGAACGTTAGAATTAGAACGGCTTTAACTCAAGATAAGTCAAATGTCACATCGACGGAGCCAGACTGAATCAACAAAGATCTGAGCATGGTTCAACACATGTGTTTGTTCAAACAAAACGGCTACATTGTGAGTTACGTAATTAGAAAAAAAACTAGCCCATACTGTAACAGGCAGAGGATTATTAGCTCTAGTGAACAGAACCCAGGACTGAAACCATGTCTCAGATAGACTCTGTTGAAGTTTATATTGCTGACTTAAAAAAGTCGCTCAGAATATCGCCTGTGGGTTTTTTACCAGCATTCCTTGATATGTGTGGCAAGGCCGTGATTGGTAGGAAACGTACATTTCTGCTGGCATGCTCAAATCAACCATGGACAGAAACAGATGTCAAAAGGGGTGGATGTCGTCTCCGACAGTGTAAGTGCAGACTTCTTCCAGAACGTTCTAGGGTGTCTGCTGGACTGTCTTAAACAGTCACACATATCAAGTCTTACGATGACCTTTACGCTGGAACGTCAGTAATATCTAATTAAATCAAAGTAATCAAATCAGAGTAATCCTCACTGCATGTCATGACACCTAAATCTCATTAAATATGAAGCCACAAATACCAGGTTGATCTCCACCCTCTCAGCTGTGTCAGTCCGTAGGTGTGTTCGACTTAATGCCTTGCCGGCGGCGCCGACAGCCGGCTGACTCGAAGCAGCCAATGGCGTTCACTGCTTCAAGTCAGCCAGCTGCAGCCTGCATGAAGACGAACACCATCTATTCACGCCATACTATTTACAGCTGTGTGAGTGTGTGAAACCTGCTCATTGGAGGCATTCTTCAGAGATGAGAGGGTGCAGAAGATAGGAAAAACATGTTGTGTGAGGCCTGAGTGAGAACTCACAGCAGACTTAAAGCTCACATCGTTTTGAATATACTTCCTCATTCTCTAGAGGAAGAGGAAGTGTATTTGTGGTTTTATGAATGTGTCATATTATATTTTCATATTCTCCTCAGTCTTCACTGTGCTGCTCTGGGTCTGTTTGTGAGAAAAGGAATCCTGTTTGTCAGATATTGGGTGGTCCACTATTACTCTCTTTCTGTTTGCCTGTGTCTGGTACAGGAACACTTTTAAAGATAGCAGACAAAGAAAGTAGATTACATTGATATGGAGTCATTTGAGCATGGTCATTCTGTTTCGAGTGGGAAACAAGTTATTTGTGTGAAGGTTCATGGAAAGACATTGGAAGCAAGAGAGCGGAGAGTTTGTACCTGAATCTGACTCCGGGCCTCCACCACTGTCATAGTTTTGTGGCCCTTGTGTTCCTCCGTGACACAATCCTGACAGATGCAACGGGAATCCGGGCAGCAGAAGAGGTCCAGGGGCCACTTGTGGCTCTCGCAGGTCCGCCGTTCGATGTCCCTGAGCGGTTCAACCAGCCGGTGGTTCTGGAACTTGCTGTTCTCCAGGTGAGGCCTCAGGTGAGCGTCGCAGTAAGACACCAGACAGGTGAGGCAGGACTTGAGGGCCCTGCGGGGGCTCTCGATGCAGGAGTCGCACACCACGTCGTCAGGCCCCAGAGGTTCCTCCTTCACCTCCTCCTTCACCTCCTCCTTCACCTCCACCTTCACCTCCTCCTCTACGGTCACGGCTTCTTCTTTACCGTTTGTCCCATTCGACTTGGACTTTTCCTCGTCTTTCTTCTCCTGCTCGGGCTTTGCGATGACCTGCTCGGGCTTTGCGATGACCTGCTCGGGCTTCGCGATGACCTGCTCGGGCTTCGCGATGACCTGCTCGGGCTTTGCGATGACCTGCTCGGGCTTCGCGATGACCTCTGACCCTTTGAGATCCACCGGAATCTTCGTCTCCTCTGCCGTCTTTGTCTCCTGTTTGTTCAGGACATTCTTTTCCTGGTTGTTCATCACCGGGCCTTCCGACACAGTCCCATTGTGTGTGGTGGTGTCCCCTTGCTCAGGTGTGTCAGGGCTGAGCGGGCAGGGAGCGCTGCCCTTCCCCATCACCTTTCCCGGGCGCGTCGTGTCCTCTGGGAGGTCCGCGGAGAGACCCCCACCGTTCAGGGTTGCCCCAGCTACTGTGGCAGCCATGGATGTCTGCGTGCGTGTCCTCTGGATCTCTGCAGCTTCTCCTTCTCTCCTTCCCTCTCTCTGTCAGACTCACCCTGCCACTTCTGCTTCAAGTCAACCTGTTCCCGAATCATGCCTGAGCGCTTTCAAACCACACCTTAAGTCTTTGAGTTGCCTCTCATAGTTTCGGCCCCGTCCCGCCTACTTCAGCACACACACACACACACACACACACATATAAAACTTCCCCCTCTTTGTGTGTCAGAGAGAGGAAAAAAAACAGCTAGGCGGAGCTTGCTTTGCAAATCCCAAACAGGGAATTGTTATGTTGCTCTTCCCCCTCAGGTCTTTGATCAGTGGAATCTGGAGAGTTGGGAAATGAGTTGTAATGAAATATCTTCCTCCAGAGAGCAGTAACTCAATCCACATCTGTTTTCTCTACACAGAGGAAGAATCGGGAGTTTAGTCTGTTGCTTAGATACGGCGCCATTAATGAAAACTATAGTTGAATGTAAATTCTCATGGCACATCTCTCAATTCCAAAGTGTATCTGTTGGCAATGTTGTTGAGAAGTAGTGATGTGTCGTTCGTGAATGATTCGTTCATTTTGACTCGAGAGTAACGAGTCCTCTCAAAAAAAGATTCGTTCATTTTCTCGTGGCCACGCATCGGGACTTGCATAGGCTCATCTACTCGCTATCAGTAGATTAATGATTCGTTCATCGTTCATCGTTAATTTTTCACGTGACCTGCATAGGCTCAGCACTGGTAGCTAGAGAAAACAAATGATTCGTTCATTTTGACTTCGGATACGGATTTTAGGATCATTTTTCACGTGAGCTGCGCTCAGAAGAGGAAACAGAAAGGATTTGTTTACCTCGTTCACTTTCGCGTGGCTAGGTTTAGTAAGACGTGAATGATATTCCTTCACAAGTAATAATGACAAGTTTCGTTATTTTAACTATTTTGTACTTTACTTAAAGTTCAGCGTAATAGTTTGTATCTTAAATAGCTAGCTTTGCGCAACTTGCCTAAGCTGCCTTGCAGGTGCTTTGTAGAGCGACTAGTTCAACACTGCCGCCTACTGACCTTATGTCGATCCTACAGCTAAAATCAAAAGAGTTTTTGAAGACGTCACTGTTCAAACTAGTGTAGTTCTGTTGTCTCAACTCTACTTTGTTCACATACATATTAAACATGTGTATTGCAACGTTAGGTTTATTCAGCCCCTTCACTGTTTAATGTTTCTAATACAGACCACTAATATAAGTGTTAATTAAGTGTAGGTAGGTGAGAAACAAATTACCTGACACAATAAACTTGTGTATCAATTTTAATCACAATCACATCTGGAGTTTTAAATTGCTGGAGTATGATTCACCTCAAGGATATTAGTAAATCTGAAGATTACAGGAGAGCAAACAAGAACTGTCTCTGGATTATAAGCACAGCAAAAGAAACGCAGACACAACTCCTATGAACTGTTCTCCTTCAGTGGGGTGAATGCCAAGGCCAAAGTCGGGATTGTTCTCCTCCTTGTCACAACATTCAAATGAAATAACAGTGAAGCCACGCTCTGGACAGAGAAACACGCTCAAAACAGAACTAGTTCTCAAATCCATCAGGCCATGAAAAATCATTCTCCAATGTCTGGGTTATTGCATCGTTTATCTACACGTTAGTAAGAAATCATACATTTGTAGATTGTGCAGCTAGTACAAAGTGCCTGATTGAAGTTCCTGTTGGTAATACACTTGTTAGAGCTCAGCCATGTGCAGTACATGCCAGTTGGAGCGTGTGCTCTTTAGGGTGGATCCTGCATGTTAGAACAGCGAGAGGTGCAGCAGATCACAGAGTGGATTATTGCATGATCAGCAGTATGTATGAGTGAAATATAATTATTCCTTCACGTCCATCTCCACAGTCTGTTCCTTTTCATCTCCCTCCCTCCCTTCCCTCTCTCCCTCCATCAAGGCACCCCCACCAGCTCTATGATGGTGGGGGCGAACACCATCAGCTCCTGGTACTTGTTGAAGAAGAGGAGCAGGCGTGAGAAGTAGGTGTCCTCCTGGTACGGCAGGTCTTTCTCCTTCAGGTATCGGGACACAATGGGCTTCACCTACACACAGGGCACAGCGAACGTTTGCCGTGTAAACGACTTCTTGACAAAAATGGCGCCTACATCGACAACAACAACAATGTCCTTAAATGTCCTCGGGCTTCCTCGTGCATTGTTACGCAGAAAACATCTGGGGAAGAGTTTCAAATGCTTCCTCTGTCTCTCTCGCTCTCTCTCTCTCTCTCTCTCTCTTTTTCTCAATCTCTCTCTTTCTTTCTCACTCACTCACCGCCACTTAAGGAAATGTCACACCAAGTAAGAAATCATGTTAGTTGAGAACTGCCAGAGGTGTTATTCGTCCCTGCTGCTTCAAGGACTCGCTAATCACACACACAGGTGTACACACACACACACACACACTCTCTCTCTCTCTCTCCTCTCT
>CAEFZP010001835.1:65000-156328 GCA_903064625.1 Mallotus villosus
CCCCTCAGGACACACCCAGACCTCCTCAGACACACCCAGACCCCCTCAGGGCACACCCAGACCCCCTCAGGGCACACCCAGACCTCCTTAGACACACCCAGACCCCCTCAGGGCACACCCAGACCCCCTCAGGGCACACCCAGACCCCCTTAGACACACCCAGACCCCCCCAGGGCACACCCAGAGTCCCAGACCCCCCTCAGACACACCCAGACCCCCTCAGGACACACCTAGACCCCCCTCAGGGCACACCCAGACCCCCCCAGGTCACACCCAGACCCCCTCAGACACACCCAGACCCCCTCAGACACACCCAGACCCCCCCAGAACACACCCAGACCCCCTCAGACACACCCAGACACCCTCAGGGCACACCCAGACACCCTCAGACACACCCAGACCCCCTCAGACACACCCAGACACCCTCAGGGCACACCCAGACCCCCTCAGGGCACACCCAGACCCCCTCAGACACACCCAGACCCCCTCAGGGCACACCCAGACCCCTCAGGCACACCCAGACCCCCTCAGGGCACACCCAGACCCCCTCAGGACACACCCAGACCCCCTCAGACACACCCAGACCCCCTCAGGGCACACCCAGAGTCCCAGACCCCCTCAGACACCCCCAGACCCCCTCAGACACACCCAGACCCCTCAGACACACTCAGACCCCCTCAGACACACCCAGACCCCTCAGGGCACACCCAGACCCCTCAGACACACCCAGACCCCCTCAGACACACCCAGACCCCTCAGACACACCCAGACCCCTCAGACACACCCAGACCCCCTCAGACACACCCAGACCCCCCCAGGGCACACCCAGACCTCCTTAGACACACCCAGACCCCTCAGGGCACGCCCAGACCCCCTCAGGGCACACCTAGACCCCCTCAGGGCACACCCAGACCCCCCCAGGGCACACCCAGACCCCTCAGGGCACACCCAGACCCCCTCAGACACACCCAGACCCCCTCAGGGCACACCCAGACCCCTCAGACACACCCAGACCCCCTTAGGGCACACCCAGACCCCCTCAGACACACCCAGACCCCTCAGACACACCCAGACCCCCTTAGGGCACACCCAGACCCCCTCAGGGCACACCCAGACCCCACCAGGGCACACCCAGACCCCCTCAGACACACCCAGACCTCCTCAGACACACCCAGACCCCTCAGACACACCCAGACCCCCCCCAGGGCACACCCAGACCCCCTCACACACACCCAGACCCTCACACACACCAAGACCCCCCCAGGGCACACCCAGACCCCCTCACACACACCCAGACCCCCTCAGGGTACACCCAGACCCCCTCAGAGCACTGCCTGGGGCTGGCACACCCAGGTCCTCCATGTAGGACAGGTCTGCTGGGAACATCACTGAAACTTTTTTGCTGGCAGTCAAACAACTAGCAATTTGATAGTACCATTCTGTATGCAGTGTTTGAAGTCAGGATCGTTGCAAATGTCCATATGTGCGAGTGTATATGACAAGAAGAGCAGGACAGCTGAACCAATGAACAGTTCTAAATTCTGACCTCGGCATACACACACTCATCTGCCTGGTAAGTAATAGTAGGCGTGTGCTCTGTTTTGATTCAAGACTTCTGTGGACATCAAGTAGGCCTACCTGTCACAGAACGAAAGCCAAAATACAATTATGGGTTTCAGATAAGAACTTCCTGATTCCATGGAACCAGTTCATGGCTGGATGAGGGTGTTTAAATATGTATGGGGGTGTTAATCAAGTACCTGTCACAGAACAAAAAGGCAAAATACAAATATAGCTGCAAGCAGCAATGAGGTGGCCAAGCAGGTTAATGAAGGAAAAACATTTTCGACATTCTAAGAACAGGGTTCCGAGTAGATACAGTTTTGAATCCATCAAAAGATTTGTTGAGATATACGACCCAACTTCCTGTTTGCCGGCTTTGCCGCAGATTTTCAGTTATTGGTCAACACACAATCCTGCCTATAGTTGTGCCCCCTAAATGTCGTTGTCCAGGACTCCGGGTCTCCATATGTGCGAGTGTATATGTCAAGAAGGGCAGGGGGGGGGAGGGGTAGGAAACAGCTGAACCAATGACAGACCAGTTCTAAATCGAGGTCAGTTTGACCTCTTGTGACCCAGACTATCAGTCAGCAGACCTTACAGATATGCTACAAATGTAGAACCAGGAAGTGGACTTTACCCTGGTCATCCACGTAACATTTGACACCCTCCTCCACTGCTTGTGTAAATGCTCTACTCACCCGGAGGCAGGCACAGAAAAGCACCAGCCAGGATGGAGCAGTCGATGCCCCTTCTCTCCCACCAGCTGCTCTCCTTCACCGTCTTCTGCACCAGTCGGCTTAGCTCCATCATCAGGGACTCCCTGTCCGACTCCTCTGGCCCCTTCCCCCGCGCCTCCTCCTCCCCCACGGAGACCCCTTTGTCTCTCCTCCTGGCCGTCGTCAGAGCTGCGTCCTGCTCCCCCGAGGGGGGGCCTCCGTTGGGGTATTTCTGGAGCAGAGGCTCCCCTTCCTCTCCAACATCGCCGCTCCTTTTCTCCCTCCACTCTTCCGGTACATTCTGCATGTCGGTTGCCCCTGGTGATCTGACTCGACAACGAAAGTGAGGCGAAGGCGACAGGGTAACGTCACAGGACTCACAAGCAGCCGGTCTTGAGGGAGAGCCTGCACATTGTAGCCAGCATGCACAGTCTCAGCTGGGGCAGCGGAGCAGGGAAGCAAGACGTCCTCCTGGTCTTATACTCTGCAACAACCGGAGCTCTTCTCTCTTAGGCGGCTCTCTGTCTCCTTATCAGCTTTCTCAGGCAACGCCTGATTGGGTAATAACCCCAAGGCTGTTGAACAGATAGTACAGCCTGACAACACGCAGCAGCTACATAATGTCCCGCCAACCAACACAGAACACACACGTGCACACACAAACACTGACCCCTAGACTGCCGATGCTCAGCTGAAGAATCGATTGTGCTGGTCCCTCCCTCTCCCTCTCTCTCTCTCTGTCCCTCCCTCTCCCTCTCTCTGTCTCTCTCTCTCTTCAGCACGGTCGCTCATGCATACTGCATGCACTTCTTGTCACGTCGCCTCTCTTTTCCCTCACGTCTCCCCCCCCCTCCCTCTCTCTCTCTCTTTCGCTCTCTCTCTCTCCTCTCTCGACTCTCTATCTCTCTCACTCTCTCACTCTCTCTCTCTCTCTCTCTCTCTCTCTCTCCTCTCTCTCTCTCTCGCTCTCTCTCTCTCTCTCTCTCTCTCTCACCCCCTCTCTCTCCCATTCCTAGAACCTTGGCAGGGGTTCGGAAAAAACAGAGGGGAAAAATGTGGGAACTGGGCTGGGGCTCGAGAGGAGAGGGGAGGGAGGGGGATTAGAAGGGGCTGCTTAGCTCTCAGCATTCATCTTCTCTGGTTGCTAAGGCTGGAGAGAGCACAGCCAGGGTTCTGGAGATGAAGGAGAGAGAGAGAGAGAGAGAGAGAGAGAGAGAGGAGAGAGAGAGAGAGAGAGAGAGAGAGAGAGAGAGGGAGAGACCCAGTATTGTTGGCAGGGTGCCTTGACTGTTCAGCAGTGATATTAATGAGCTGAGTATTTCAGTAAAAGGAGGTTGGATTCAGAGTGGAAAGAACAATGCCACCTTTCTGGCCACCCACTGCTCGTCAGGTGACCAGTCATGTGGCCCGTCATGTGTGTGTATGATTGGTTATCTGTATTTAGTAGTGTAGTAGTGTAGTTAGTTATTTGTGAGTGGTTTTAACTGGACTTTAGTACCTGATTTCATTCCAGCTCATGTACCATGTTTTGGAATGACCTTGTCCTTGAATGTACTCATATCAGTGAGGATATAACTGTGGATTTTACAAATATATGAACTGACAGGTCATAGTGTTATCCAAAAGTACTGTAAATGGAGGGGAGCTAGAATCTGGAGAAGTTGTTGATAGCGACTAAAGTACTAGGTCTTGTGGTGAGATTCTGAGATCGTCCATGTTATCATATAACATGTTAGACAATGACCCTAACATTTGTATAGTCATATAACATGTTAGACAATAACCCTAACACTTGGATAGTCACATAACATGTTAGACAATGACCCTAACATTTGGATAGTCATATAACATGTTAGACAATAACCCTTACATTTGGATAGTTATATAACATGTTAGACAATAACCCTAACATTTCTGTAAGGAACTCTGAAATCTGTGGAAACATCAAAACGTTTTTTTTATTCCAAAAGTTTTTTAACTGGATGTCAGCATTGTTGAATCAACAATAAAATGCACATTCATGCAGTCATACTCTCAAGTGCACCCTGGGGCATCTTGTGAAACTGAACACTGGTGTCGTAACTACAGATAACGAGGTGCTCGTTAGAACACGGATTATCTCACACATCCCTCACAGGGTCTCCACGACGACTAACACAGATACAAACAATGGCCGGGTTTCCCAGATTCGTTAAGAAGCTGTTAGCGTTAAGAGCTTCTTAGAAGCTGTCTAAAAGAGCGCTCCTAAGAAGCTGTTAGCGTTAAGAGCTTCTTAACGAATCTGGGAAACTCGGCCAATGTTTGTTTTACACAGATACACTCATAATGTGCCATGGACAAGGTCAATGTGTTGTTTGGTCCTGTTGTATCAATCGTCAAGATAATTGTAAAAACTGTACAATAAACTTAAGTCAATATAAATATAACAAAACGTAATAATAAAAATAATAAGAAGAAGAACAACTGTCTCTTACATAATGTAAAACGAAATATATTAAAATGATTAACAATATTTGCTGATGTAACAAAGTGATCATCAGTCATTTATCCGTTTATGGTTTCAAAATAAAAAGCGAATATTATTTTACCATTATCTCAAAACAGAGGCCTACGAAGCAGGATTTGGGAGTTAGCGAGATAACTTCAGGTTATCATTATCAGGTTATTATTATAAATCATATTATGATATGAACAGAAGAATATATATAGTATATATATATATATATATATATAGCTATATATAAATATAAACAAACACACATCAATTTAAATGTTAAATGTAATGTTGAATCAAATCTACTTTTAATGTGTCCTTCTTACGGTCTGGTAACAGTTCTGTAACTGTCCACTAGATGTCCCTACTAACCTATTAGTCTATGTCCCTATTTGTACAGATTATAAAGACAAACTGACAAAACAATACAACATTACAGCTGAGGGTGTCCCGTACACACATCTCCATGTAGTCCATGTGACTAGTCAGAGTCAGTGCTGAGGGTTAGGATCAGCCAGTTCGATTCCCGGGTGTGCTAAATGACATTGTGTCCTTGGGCAAGGCACTTCACCCTACTTGCCTCGGGGGAATGTCCCTGTACTTACTGTAAGTCGCTCTAAGAGCGTCTGCTAAATGACTAAATGTAAATGTAGTCACGTGACTAGTCATGTTTGGCTGATAGAGAAGATGATCCAGAGGGGGTCTAGAGCCTCTCAGAGCTGCGTGTCTTCCATGGCGTCCGGCTCGTCCAGGGCGTCCAGCCGTCTCCTGCAAGCGTCCAGCAGCTTCTTCCTGGGGTCCCAGAGGGACGTGGATGCTGGTGAGGTCCTGGTCGGAGCACAACAGCAGGGCCTCCAGGTCGATCTTCTCCCTCCTGAAGATGGCCATGAACTCCTCCAGGCTCTGAGAGGCCAGGAAGGTCTCCAGAGGCCTGCCCTCGGGCTCCAGCTCGTCGTCCAGCCCCACGTCGGCCTCCTCCCAGGGCAGCTCCTGCCGGTTCCTCTCCTGCAGGCTGAGGGCGCTGCCGATGCTGTCCTCGTCCAGGCTGGGCGAGCGTCGGGGAAGACGACCGCGCAGGCGCACGTTAGGCGCCCTCCCCACCGGCTCGCTGCCCACCACGCTGCCCTCGTCTCGGCCCCCCACGCCGAACAGCCCCCCGCTGACGTAGTTCCTCCTGAACACCATGGTGCCCAGACCGGGCCGGGTGAACAGGGAGTCTCGGCCGGAGTCGCCGCTGATCTCCGAGTACGCCGCGTCGTGGAGGCCCGGGTCGCTGAGGGCTCGCGAGACGGTGTCGGCGTCGTCGTCGTAGTCGTCGTGGTGGTTACCGCGGGGGAACATGTCGCGGATGTTGAGGCGCGAGCGGTCCTTGGAGTTGGCGTAGGTGCCCTGTTTCAGGAACATGACGTCGCTGCCCAGCTGGAGGCCAGAGAGGGAACGCACGCTCTTACGGCCGTCCTCGTAGATCTTGAAGGTGCCGTCCACCTGTTTCTTCTTCTCTAGCTTCCGCTGGATCTTGGTCTTGCCCTTGGCTGTGGAGTGCAGTGTGGCCTGAGGAAAATCAGATGGTGGGGGGTCAGATTGGCTGAGCGGTTAGGGAATAGGACTATTAATTACAGAACGTTGCCGGTTCGATTCCTGGCCCTGTACTTACTGTGAGTGCTCTGGATAAGAGCTCAGTAAGTGCTCTGTCTGCTAAATGACTAAATGTGTATCAAACGAGACGATTGACAAAGAGGTAAAGAAAACCAAGCAGTGCATCGCTTGAGGAAACTTTAGATACACCTTGATGAAACTAGACTAGATGGGAATACAGCATAGACAAAGAATATATCAAACGCTTCTATAGACTGCGTGGGTCTACGTATAACATCCCTTTCCCTGCTCCAACACACCTGATTCAAATGAATGGGAATGCAGAAGCCTGAATCAGTGTGTTGGAGCAGGCAAACATCTAAAATGTGCAGGACAGGGGGTCCCTGAGGACCAGGGTTGAAGACCTCTGATCTAGAGAGCGTGATTACAAGAGAGTGGTTCGCGAGAGGCCGAACCTGTGAGTATGGCATGTTGGAGGTGACGGTGTTGAACTGGGGCAGCTTCCGACCCGTCGTGCTGCTGCTGTTGTAGCTGGAGAAGCTCATGGCGTCCGAGTTGTCCGACGCCTCCTTCAGGAACTTCCTCTCCATGCGCTCGTGGTGTTTCCTCTGCAGCTTCACGCAGTCTTTGATCCTGCGCTCGGCCGCGCGGAACGCCCGGTCCTTCAGCTTGCTCACCAGCTTGGGGTTGAGGCTGATCTGCTTGGCAGCGATGGAGTCCAGGTAGCGGACGCAGTCCATGTGGCTCTTGGAGGCGGCCATGTCCAGCGGGGTGTGGTAGTCGCTGTCCAGACACCACACGTTGGCACCGAAGGACACCAGGAAGGAGAGGCAGTTGTGGTGCCCGTTGGCAGCGGCCAGGTGGAGAGGCGTGTTGCCCCAGATGTCACATTTGTCCGGGTCGCCGCTGGAGAGAGGAGAAGAGGGGGCAGAGAGGGGGGCAGAGAGGGGGCAGAGAGGAGGAGAGGGGGCAGAGAGGGGGCAGAGAGGGGGCAGAGAGGAGGAGAGGGGGCAGAGAGGGGGAGAGGGGGCAGAGAGGTGGCAGAGAGGAGGAGAGGGGGCAGAGAGGGGGCAGAGAGGGGGCAGAGAGGAGGAGAGGGGGCAGAGAGGAGGAGAGGGGGCAGAGAGGGGGAGAGGGGGCAGAGAGGGTGGCAGAGAGGAGGAGAGGGGGCAGAGAGGGGGCAGAGAGGTGAAGAGGGGGGAGAGAGGAGGAGAGGGGGCAGAGAGGGGGCAGAAAGGAGGAGAGGGGGGCAGGGAGATGGAGAGGGGGGCAGAGAGGAGGAGAGGGGGCAGAGAGGAGGAGAGGGGGCGCAGAGAGGAGGAGAGGGGGCAGGGAGATGGAGGGAGAATTAGTGGAGATACAGAGAAAAATACAAATACTTTTATTTTTTGGCGTGACAGTATGTTCATTCACAGTTATCACTAGATAAACCACATGACCTGATGATCCATATAAAATACCAAAAATTCCATATAAAACAACCGGTCTGGCCCACACCATGCCCGTCCCAGTAACCAGCCCCCACCGACCTGCACCCATCTCTGGATACATCCTAGCTGGCATCCCCCTGACCCTGGACCAGGCTGCACGCCCAGACAGCCAGATGGCTCAGCTGAGAGCCAGGACTCGCCAGGCAGCCCAGTGAAGCCATCCCCACCCCCTCCACAGCGTGCCAGGCACCAGTCACCCATCTGCCCCACAACACCAGACGTCTGGCACTACGGGCCCAGACCTGGAGCTGTGCGCTAACCACTCAGTGTGTAGCTAGCCAGACTGTTGGACCGCCAATGCTGCTGTCGTCATGGAGATAGACTTAGAGATGTCCTCTTTAATTTCACCCTAAACTCATTGGCTTGGCTGACTACCACTGTGTGATGATAACAAGCTATCCTGCAAGCTAACGAACGTACCCAATCTAATTCTACATGTGATGTAACAGGCTACTCAGGTGTTAACAGTAGGATGATGACTTAATTTCACTTCCTAGTCTGGGGATCGAGGCCCGCCCCTTCCTGTCTCACCCCCCCCCTCCTTCCTGTCTCACTTCCTGTCTTCCTGTCGCGCCGACGACCTGGCTCCTAGCTGAGGTGTGATCAATAATTGAAGAACTGCAGGTGAAACATGACAGTGGTGACCGTGCATTATTCATCACACACACACCGAGGGCCCATCTTTCACACACATCCAGAGACACGATGAGCAAAAGCATGAGGTCACCCCCTCTGACGTTAACCCTGATTTCAACTTCCTGTTTGAAACCTTAGAGCAGACCCCAGTAGTACACCTGTCTCTGCAAGGGCCTTTGACATCAAGAACATGAACACAATGATTCATGTTTCTGAAACTTCCTGATATACCTGACCTTAACAGTACTGTTTGTAGATTTTCGTATTGTCATTTACTTCCTCGTATACTTAATGGGTGATGTTTCTAATAATTAGAGAAACGATAAGAAAGACCCTTGTGAAGGAATCACACCTTTGTGTAACAAACTGTCACTTCTGTGGTGAGAAAGCTTCTGTTTACCTTTTGCCAGTTCCATGGATCTCCTGTTCACAGTTTCTGACAACGCCAATGCGTGTAACCTCCAGGGACCATTGTGTTTCCTAGACGACCAATCCATCATGGTGACCTTTCCTTCCCCAATATCCACTCTCCCTCTCCACTCTCCCTCTCCACTCTCCCTCTCCGCTCTCCCTCTCCACCATCAACCTCGACCGCCCTCTCTTTACCGCTCTCCCTCTCCACCATCAACCTCGACCGCCCCTCTCTTTACCGCACGCCTTATAAACCCGTCACAGGGGCTGTGACATACAGGGGCCATTACACCGGCAGACTCATTTCTGAGGGGGTGCAGACCGCTGCAGGGCTTTCATGGGGCTATTACAATAGGTAGTTAATCTTATACCTCTCCAACCCTGCTTTGTCCAGCACTCCAAACCTTAAACAAAAGACAGAGCTGATATGGCACACTCACACAAAAGGGATTGGACTGAAGGGGTAGCTCAAACTTATCGGACCAGAATATAGTCTTACTGCTTATGCCCCCAAGGATCCGGTTTGCCCTCCCGTTTCTCCATTGAGAGTGTGTGTGTGTGTGTGTATGAGTGTGTGTGTGTGTGTGTGTGTGTATGAGTGTGTGTGTGTTGTGCCATACAGTGTGCAGACCACTGATTAGGGGATACGTGGAGCACCCGAATCTTAGATCTGTTTGTGTTCTGTGTGGGCTAGAGGAGTGTAGGCACTATCTTTCAGTGGAGCCTTGTTAGTTACAATACAAGGTATAGGGTCTTTTAGAAATGGATCTCTATTAAACGGCTGCTGTTTCACAATCAAGCTTTATTACCCGTGAGAGATCTTATGTGATGGCTTTCATATCACAATCTGACCCATTGTCAACGTGTGTGTGTGTGTGTGTGTGTGTGTGTGTGTGTGTGTGTGTGTATGAGTGTGTGTGAGAGAGAGTATGAGTGTGTGGGTGGGTGTGTGTGTGTGTGTATGTGTGTGTGTGTGTGTATGAGTGTGTGTGTGTGAGAGAGAGAGAGAGAGAGAGAGAGAGAGAGAGAGAGAGAGATAGAGAGAGAGATGAGTGAGAGAGAGAGAGAGAGAGAGTATGAGTGTGTGTGTGTGTGTTTATGTGTGTGTGTGTGTGTGTGTGTATGAGTGAGTGTGTGTGTGTGTATGAGTGTGTCTGTGTGTGTGTTTATGTGTGTGTTTATGTGTGTGTGTGTGTGTGTGAGTGAGTGTGTGTGTTTGGTAGGTCATCCTCCTGCCAGTGACCTTTCAAGGCTGTTAAAATGTAAAATAGTCCATCCATCTCCTAGCAGAGATCTGAGGGGTGATGGGAGCAGAGACCGCATTAACTCCTGAACTGGCACAAAGGATTTGGCTGAATGAACACGTATACATGTGTTTTTTAGATACTTTACGTATCGTTGTAATACACACAAAAATACTGACTTTACTTTTTAGAGTAGGTTAGTGTTTCCCGTGCAACCCCTTCAGGACATGTCCACGTTGGAAACCAATATTTTTTTACTAAAATAATGTCATATATTGCATTATATGTGTCAAGGATGCATTACTTGATCCTACTATCGTAGTACTATGACCTACCTATTGAGACACGCGCTACCAAGTTGTTATCCACGTTGTGCGCACTGGCGCGCGAAAATTACAAGCCGAGACATTGTTTGGATGAATTTGAATGAATTTGAATTTAAGGTAAATATATGTCTATACCATTACCAGGGCTGCAGGTGTTTGGTCTTAACGACGTTGATGCAAAATATGTTTCTCCGCGTGCAACTTACCCTCTTCCCACAATCAGCCGTAACGCATCAAGGTTGCCGTGGTAAGCGGCCCATAACGTCGGTGTCATTCCATCTTCATCCGGCGCGTTCAGCTCTTTCCGTGTAGCCTCCCGGAGTAAATCCAGGTAGCCGTCCCGGGCTGCCCGGTGGTACCGGTCATTCATTGTGCCCACGGCTCACGGCCCAGAGCCAGCCTCACGTCCGGTTGAAAAACATCCAGTCGCTGTGAGCTTGCCCTCCACTTGGGGCAAGTTTATCCAGGACGCCGCGTCCGATAGTCGCTGTTTGTTTCTTCACGGAGGCAGGGGCCACAACAAGTAGCCTGCGCGGTTGCCAAGGACACACACAGCCCCGGTCTAGTTGTCAAACAGGGGGGTGATGGGAAATGAGTACGCCTACTTTCCAGTCCCTCAAATCTGCACCGTCAAGGATCGTTCTAATAAAGAAAAGTGTCACTTGTTTTGATTCGTTTGTTTGGTTACAATAAATTACGAATTAAACTAGCGATCACCTCAATAATTTTGTCAAATAATGTTTGTGGATTGTGAAGACAGTTTCAATTTAAATAGATCAAAAAGTGTATATTTTCTACAAAACATGCAAAACTGTATCTAATTTGCATCCGGGGAAAATACTTTGAAATACAATCCTGACTCAACTTCTTAAAACAGCATATTTATGTTTATCTACAATGTGAGGCTTTATATGATTTGATCAATTTGAAAAGCATTTTACTTTTGTTATTATTTGGTTTCAATACATTTGTGAGCTGGGACAGGGTGGTTTCAAAATGCTGCAACTCAAAAGTGTTTCAACCGTAAGTTACAGTGACTCCCCGATTATCTTTATCAACCACTTATCATTGATAATGGTATGCGGCAGTGACGTCGGTGACTGGTGCAGACTGTATTAATGGGGTTGTTCCTTTAGCGTCTCAAACAAACACGTATTCCTCTCGTATTGTAGCCTACTATCCCGACAGGGAACCCCATATAAGCTAACAGCATTGGGGCTTCAGATCAACTAACTGATTGATCAACTGCTCAACTGGGACAACTGACTGAACCAAAAAATGTAATCTACGCAGAAAGGTATACAACTCAAGTCCTTCGTTTCAAAGGTGCGCCAAGATTAATAGATCACACCCACACCTTGTGTGGCCGTGAGTAAACACTTTGAATCTGAAGGGGACTATGTTTCCACAGGCTCTAAAGTACACATGCCATTATTCAAATGGACTGAGACTCATTCAGGTTCACGATTGTGTCACTATGAAGGTCGAGGAGAGCATGTGAAAGGCACCTATACGAACTGAGTGTGCGAGAGAAAGAGTAGGCTAGAGAGACCGGGGGGAGAGCGCGGATAGAAGGAGGACCGGTAAAGAACTCAAGACCGGTAAAGAACTCGAGAGGAGACCGGTGCTAAAGCTGAAATCATGGTTTCAGAGCCGGGTGTGTCCTGGGAAAAGGACCCTCACGGTGAGGAAGACCCCAGGAGCGAAGAGGACTCGGACCCAGGAGGCGGCGACCCGGTCCTGGTGTCGGTTCCCAGCGGCAGGCGCCTCATCTCCGGGCTCCTGGGTCTCAACGTGGTGCTGCTGGGGGCGGCGCTGGTGGCTGGACAAGCCTTCAACCCAGACGGACTGAAGCACCAGGAGCCTCTGGTGTTTATACTACTACTGATGGCACTCAGCATGGGGTGGATGCTGTGGTATCTGCTGTGGGCCAGGAAGGAACCAGGGAGATCCCCACACAAGGACCATCACGCCGGGGGAGCGCCCGTCAGAGGTAGGGGTACCATTTGTGTCAGCACACCCATGAGCTAGCAAGGGAGGGTACTCAGAGGTAGGGGTATTGTTTGTGTCAGCACACCCATGACCTAGCAAGGGAGGGCACTCAGAGGTAGGGGTACGATTTGTGTCAGCACACCCATGACCTAGCAAGGGAGGGCACTCAGAGGTAGGGGTACCGTTTGTGTCAGCACACCCATGACCTAGCAAGGGAGGGCACTCAGAGGTAGGGGTACCCTTTGTGTCAGCACACCCATGACCTAGCAAGGGAGGGCACTGAACTGTGTTCATTAAGAACTTTGAACAGTGTTGGCTCCGGAGATGATAAAGGTCAGTCAGAAACAGCCTAGGACCTGTAAACTCCGCTAATTGTTTTTACAAAACATGTTGTTGTCATAATGTTTAGCAAGTAATTGCAGGATTTTTCCTTTACATTTACATTTAGTCATTTTAGCAGATGCTCTTATCCAGAGCGACTTACAGTAAGTACAGGGACATTCCCCCGAGACAAGTAGGGTGAAATGCCTTTCCCGAGGACACAACGTCCGGGAATCAAACCGGCAACCTTCTGATTAATAGCCTGATTCCCTAACCGCTCAGCCACCTGACTCCCTGTTTTCCTGTTGCCTTCCCCTGTGCCAGTGGTCCTCCTGCTCTTCGCTGCGTTGAGTCTCCTGCTGCACGTCTTCAGGATGGGATACTCCGTCCTGATGCAGGAGTGTTCTCCAGCTGCTAAAGTGATCTTCCCTTTCGTCGAGGCTCCCTTCCTGGGGCTGCAGGTGAGGACCGTAAAGCGTCTGTGCTTTCACACCACGCTCACTATGCTCTCTCGAGGGACTGTGGTGGCTAACGTCTTCTTCTGTGTTCTCACTCTGCAGATGTATTTTCTCTGGGCTCACTCCAAAGACTGCATTCACAAGCACAAGATCATAACCAGGTGACTTGTGTATCACGTGACACACATACGTGACCCCCAGCTGTTGTTATTTCAATGAGTCAATGGACATCAGAATCAGAATCAGAATCAGAATCAGAAAGGGATTTATTGGCCATGAAAGTTTGCACAGACAAGGAATTTGCTTTGGCAGGAAGGTGCATACAATAAACATATAGTAACCTTAAATTTAAATATGTGGACTATCTATACTAAATATCTATACTATATAACTGTACTATCTATACTAAAGTGGAATTATAATTAAAATAAAATATACAATAAAACATTTGCATGAACTGTGTCTGTTTGTCCTTGTCCTTGTGTGTGTGTTTTTGTTCGGCTAGGTCTGGTCTCATGGTGACCCTCAGTGCAGACCTGTTGCTGTGGCTACATGCTATCTCAGAAGACACAGTGCACCAGGAGATTGAGTTAGAAAAGGATGATTATGACAAAGATGATTTTACTAACACTTCATTTAGCATTCCAAAGTCCTCAGGTAAGATTCTACACCAAGCCTTGAATCCTCAACCTTGTTCCTGGAAAGCTACCGTCCTGTAGGTTTTCACTTTAACCCTGATCCCGCACGCCTGGTTCTAAATCATTTGCTGGGTGACAAGTTGAATCATGTTTGTTTCAACTGCGGTTGGAGTTGAAACCAACAGTACAGGATGGTAGATCTTCAGGTTGGACTGCCTTGTCCTGAAAATTCAAGATTCTCCCCCATTCAGCCCCAGTCAGTTCCAAACACGTATCAGAAAATACATTATCGACTTACAAAACACTATACATGAAATCCTGTCCCAGGATGTCTTGCTTGTGAAACATTTCGTTAATCTATGTTTAAATGACAGGTGTGATCAATGCAACCATATGCAAGTGCAGTGCGAGTGCAGTATGCCTCGTGTTCCGGAAAGGCTACGAAGTCCTATACCCCTTCAACATCGAGTTCTACCTGATGGCTGGCTGTATGCTCTATGTCATGTGGAAGAACGTGGGTCGGAGGGTGAGTCCTGGCGCCCACCCCCCCTCACGGCCAGAAGCTGACCCTACACATCGTTCGCGAGGGTGGGATCTTGTTCGGACCCCTGCTGGGTTTCCTGGTCCTCATAGCGGGGGCCACTTCCTTCGTCCTGTATCAAGTGTGGGTTAGCCAACGCCAGCACCGTACCAATGCCTTCCTCGTATTCTACGGCTACCATCTGGCTGTGATGCCCGTCATGTCCATGTGCAGCCTGGCAGGCATGCTGGTCCACAAGCTGGAGAGGAGAGCCAGCGAGGGAGGGCATAACCCCACGCGTAGCCTGGACGTGCTGCTCCTGGTGGGGGCCGCTCTGGGCCAGCTGGGCCTGTCGTACTTTTGCGTGGTGGCTGCCCTGGCTTTGGGGCCTAGCGGAGCCTTGGGAAGCCTGGACCTCGTCTACTCTCTTCTCAGTCTGTTGGAGCTCCTGCTCCAGAACATCTTCATCATCGAGGGTCTCCACAGACACCCCGGCCTGGCACTCGACAAGAGCAAAGAGAGAAAGAGAAGTAGCATATTCAAGGCAAGTATTCCCAGCTGGATGACAGGTCATGGGAAATATATATAGATAGATAGTTTTTTTACATTATGTGACAACATCTAAACATATATATATATATGTATAAAGATTATCCAAATGTGGTGTGATGCTCACATCCAACCCTTCTTGTGTCCCAAAGCTGAAAAGGAAAGACGACGGGGGAATGAGCGAAGTCAGTCCGTCGATAAACATCTGCATCGCAGAGGCAGGAAGTGCATGTGCCCCAGCAGCTGAGAAGCAGGGAGGGGGGAGGAGCCAAGCGCCCTGGACCAAGAGAGCCATGCAGGAGATCTGTTCCTTTCTCATCCTGTCAAACATCATGGTACAGTCCCTGTGTGTGTGTGTGTGTGTGTGTGTGTGTGTGTGGTGATGGGGGAAGGGGGGGTGTTGAGTGGCTGGAGGTGATCAGTGATCATATCCTATCCTTGCACGCACATTTAGTTAACATTTACAGGTAGTCATTTAGTCATCTTATCTAGAGAGACTTACAGTAAGTACAGGGACATTCCCCCGAGGCAAGTAGGGTGAAGTGCCTTGCCCAAGGACACAACGTAATGTTTGCATGGCCGGGAATCAAACCAGCAACCTTAACCTGATTACTAGCCCGATTTCTTAACCGCTCAGCCATCTGACTCCTATAGACCCCTGACTTAACAACATGTGTTTCCTCTCTGCTCTGTCCCTAATGCTCAGCTATGGGTCATCCCTGCCTTCGGGGCCAACCCCCAGTTTGAGAACGGTTTGGGGAAGAAGTTCTTTGGGTTCACTGCCTGGTTCGTGCTGGTCAACCTGGGCCAGCCTCTGGGAGTCTTCTACAGGATGCACTCTGTGGGAGCCCTGGTGGAGCTGCTGATCACTGCCTGAACAAATTACTGACCCCTACTGGAGGGAGGGACACACTGAATGTCAAATGTTCGATGAAAAATCGTCAGTTTAAAAAAACTGTAACTTAAAAAAAAAGTAATTACTAGTTGACATTGGACCAAATTCTTACTCAAAGAAAAAGTTATATTACGTGCTACAAGTGATAATGACAAGTTATTTAATGTATTGAACATTGTATTTCACAAATATATTCATGACACAATGTTTGTGTACGATCATTGTTGAAACAATCATTCTCTGTCCTCCTCTCTGCCTCCTTTAGGAATTATTGACATTCTTAAGAACACAAAAACCTAATGCTTATACAAATGTTTACATTCACAACGACCATCCTCACTGACAGGTTCCTACTTCTCTTCTTACAAACTTCAAACACAAAAACATTTGCTTCTCAGGAATGAAAGAAAAGGAGAGACAGTCACTCAAAAAAATATATCAAAAGATAACGGTGAAACTATGTGCAGTAAATCCTCTATTCAATCTGAAAAACAGTCAACTGTAAGCATTTAGAAACCACAGATACTGTTTGTGTTTGGCAAATAGGTGGGATGATATCACAGTGAATTGAAAAATAGAGGACAGAATTGATGGGTAACTTCACATTTTCCAACTTGACAACCTTCGAAGGAAAACTAAACCGCATGTAGTAAAAGTTGTTTGATAGTTTACACTGTTTCCGATGGGGGAAAAGAGAATATTCTTCATTTCTGTACAGATGTGGCACTTGTAATCTTCTGTCCTCTTGCTAACCCTAACCCCTCATTCAGACTCCAGTTCAGCTCGGAGGATGGCAGTGTTGGTGGAGTAGGTTAATACAAGCTGCCCAGATCCTGTTCGTCTCAGCTAAACTCTCTGGATCTCAAACAGTCGGACATCCGTGTCATACCAGATTGGGGGATCCACGTTTCTGTGGCAACAGGAGCACAACGAAGGAAAAGTCATTGTTAGAATTCTCCAGTGGGGTACCATGACAACCACAAAGCAGTTGACGGCATGGATTCAGCAGGTGTCAGACCCAGAGAAGACCAACTGACGTGTTTAGGTTACAGAGTGACTGATACGCAATGGAATAAACAAGTACCAATACAGTTTCCATTGAATTATTTTCTTCTAGGGATCAGCATGAGTTAGTCTAGTCTCACACAGAGTGTACTAGTGTACACACACACACACATCACACACACACACTTTCTGGCCTTGAAGGGGGTGCAATGTCAATTTGACCAATCCCCAAAACAATTTTAAATACGTTGAAAATAGGAGTTGAATACTTCATTTTTGTGATTATTCTGGTGAGCTAAAGGGTTCGGGTTGGACCAGACTTATCTCACCGTAAGTAGATGACTCCCCACATGTACGTGCGGAACCACATGGCGGTGCCTGCGTTGGCCTGGTACTTCCTGATGAGGATGGGATGAGGAACAGGGAGGAGCCCCACCAGCGTTCCATGCTGGAGGAACTTCAGGATCTCCGATTCATCCGTCAAACCCCTGGAGAGGATAACCACACACACACACACACACACACACACACACACACACACACACACACACACACACACATCACACACACACACACACACACACACACACACACACACACCACACACACATCACACACACATATCACACACACATATCACACATTACACACACACACACACATCACACACACACACACATCACACACATGACACATGACACATATCACTCTTTCGTCAAGCTGTTTTACGGGACGGTTGTCTGTTTCTGATGTTCGTCACCACAGATGGAAGCCCCCACATCCTTGTCTAACCCCCTCTCCTGGCCCACAGCGCCCCCTGGAGGAACAGCAGAGATCTTGTCTCTTACTTGTCTATGCAGATCTTCTCCACCTGAGGAACCAGGACCTGTAGCAGCCTCATGATGGTCTGCAGAGGAAGCTTGGTCTTCCAGGAGAGCACCTGACACATCACATCACACCCGTGTCAGCAATGTTCCACATCGTACAACAGCTAAATCCTCTTTTGACCCGGCTTCTCAGGAGGTAAGAGCTTCATGTTATCTCACCCAGTCTGGGGAGGGGCTCCAGTATGCGGTCGATGACGAGACACTCGACATGCGACTTCTGGGCGTCCCTGATTGGTTGAAGATCTCCTGACAGGAAAACAAGAAGATACGCCCGTTTCACAACGCGGTCGGTAAAAAGCCATCAACCACAGAGAACAATCTCAGGCTCGTCCTTACGTCGTTCTCTCTTTCCGAGTTGGACTCTGTGTCGCTGGGCGCCACGATCCCGCTGTGGTCGGCTGCAGCGTTGGAGGGAGAGCGGTTGTGGTCGGCTGCAGCGTTCTGGACAGAGCGGCCGTGCTGAAGAGCCACCAGGGTTCCGTCCTCAGACACCTGAGTCTTCTCTGTCAGCTTGTCGATACCTGAGCGCTCAAAACATCACCCACGCTATGAATAAAAACACTTCTCATGACTTCTGAAAAGCAAACCGAAAACCCGACACCTCAAATAACGGATATCGACTGAGACACAGGACGTGGATCAAGGTCAGCACAGCCGGACCCTGAACACCCAGCGGCGTCTACCTGGTGTGGCCACCAGGCTGGCTTTGAGGGTGCCCGGCTCAGCCAGGATGGCGGGGCGAGAGCCCTCCATGGGGCTGATCTCCTGGGAGGTGGCGCGGGACATGCCGGAGGAGGACGTCTTCTTCTTCTTCTGAAGGGCCGTCTGGATGGACGCCGTGTCGGACGGCAGGTTGGCGAGCTGGTGGAAGATGCTGCGCTTGCGGATGATGGCGTACACCAAGTTACAGTTACCTGAAAGACAAAAGGGAGTCAGTCGGTTAGGGAATCGGGTTAGTAATCTGAAGGTTGCCAGTTCGATTCCCGGCTGTGCCAAATGACGTTGTGTCCTTGGGCAAGGCACTTCACCCTACTTGCCTCGGAGGGAATATCTCTATTTGTAAGTCACTCTGGATAAGAGCGTCTGCTACACGACTAAATAAATGTAAATGCAAAAGACGCGCAACAGATGAGAAAATCTGTCTCAATGGAAAGCACAACCTCCACGGAAACGTCTCACTGACTACCCACCAGAAGTTCCGTTAACAAACTCAGACCTATCCACCTCAAACTGCGTAAGTTTGATGACATATCCGCATCGGCATGACAACAAGGAACCAGCAAACAAACTTACCATCAAACTGGTACTGGATGATGTTGTTGAAGACCTCCAGGAGGAAGAACACCAGGTGGTGGTTCTGGGAGGTGGAGAAGAGGAACCAGGTGGTGGAGAAGGCCTCCAGGAGGTGGAGGAGCTTGTTGGCTGCCACCATGGACAGACTCTTCAGGTAGGGAGACACTGTGGAGGGGCAGGGGCACAGCGTGTACGCTCAGGACACTGCAGTGTACACGTTCAGCCACCAGGGGGCGACAGGAGTGTTTCATTAAGATGATCCTCACCGTTCACGATGATGGTGAGCAGGCAGTCAAACAGGGGCTGTAGTCGTTGGTGACCACTGGTGATGATTTTGTGGAAGATCTAGACAATAATATTTTGGACGCATTTAGAACAATACTCCTTTCGAACTTCACTTCCATCTCAAATCAAATCATTTTGTACAGCCCTTAGCCCTTTTTACAAGCAATGTGACAGAGGGCTTCACATACGCCCATATAACTTCCCCTCAGCCAACCTCAATCCTCAAGGAAAAACTACCAGAAAAACTTACTAGGAGGAAAAAATTGAAGGAACCATCCTAGATGATACAGTGTGAGACAGGCCTTCGGAGGGTCTATGAGTGACTCACCACGATGAGAAGGTCAGCGTGAGTCCCGGTGAACACGGGGATGTCCATGGGCACCCGGACAGAATACGGCTTGTTCAGACGCACGCCAAAGTTTCTCTCTCCGCTGAGCAGCAACAGGATGAACACGCCGATGTGCATCAGGCCCACGCAGGCTGCAAGTGGGCAAGAAGGGTCAAATGGCTGAGTGGTTAGGGAATCGGGCTACGAATCAGAAGGTTGCTGGTTCAATTCCCGGCCGTGCAGAAAAATGACGTTGTGTCCCTGGGCAAGGAACTGTAAGTCCCTGTACTTATTGTAAGTCGCTCTGGATAAAAGCATCTGCTAAAGGACTAAATGTAAATGTCAAGGCCAGATATACACAGAAGCGTGCCACACACACACACAGAAATGTGCCACACACACACATACAGAAACGTGCCACACACACACAGGACACACAGAAGCGTGCCACACACACACACACACACACACACAGTCACAGACACACACACATACAGAAGCGTGCCACACACACACACACACACACACAGTAAGTTATGAGTCAGAGAGAGCGCAGCGTGACTCACACTGATCCGCTCTGGCGTCGTTCAGGTAGAACAGGATCGGGACCAGGATGTCCAGCACATCACTGCTCTTCAGCACAAAGAACAGGAACTTCTGAAACACACACACACATGTATTGGTGAGCTCCCCCATTCTACTGTATCCTGGAGCCTGGGACTAAGAACAGTGGAACTCTAGGAAATGCCCTGAGCAAGAAAAACAAGAACACTCCCGTTGACTGAGAGGTTGAAAGGCTTCATGTTCTCTGAGACCCTGAACGACGAAACTCAAGACGTTATGAAAACATCCGTCATGTCGTCAAAATGCAGGATTGCTCAAACAATGAGCGTGCCACAGTGCCAGACTCTTAGCAGGCTTCCCTTCAGGCTTCCCCCTTCAGTCCCAGATGGCAGCGATGGGGTGAGTTCATCCCAGTTCCAGAGAAAGGAAAGCCCTCCAGCACAGCTGTGAGTCAATGCTACTCATACTGCTGCCTTCACTACATAACAGTAGAAAACACGACCACAAGAGTAACTTTCCCTTCCCATGACAGGCTGTGGGAACCTTCCTCCATGACCACAGCTGTTGGGAAGCGTTTAGGTGGAGGAGGGAAGATATGGAGAAAAAAAACAAATGTCCTCGAAAAAAAGGTTTGGAAAAATAAAAGTTTCCAAAGTTTGAAAAAAATATTTTCGAAAAAAATATAATTATGTTTCGAAAAAAAACGTTAAACTTGTTTGGCTCGTGTTGTGAGTAAAAAACGGTGAGTTAGCGCTCCAAACCTTGTTGAAGTCGCAGAGCTTCCAGAAGAGAACCAGGAGTTCCTGGTGGAACTGGATCTTCTTGGTGGAGTTGGGCAGGTACGTCTGGACCAGGGGGTTGGTCAGTAGCCGAGCCAGGCCCTTCAGGATGAAGCTGAAGTCCTGGTGGACGAGGAGACAGAAGAACAGTCAGATCCTCTCCTGGTCGTCTCTCAGGAACGTGAGGAGCATTCGATAGGACGTCTCCTCTCACCTCCTCTCTGTGGATTCTGGACAGGTAGTTCACAAACAGGTTATCAGGTCCTACGGGCTGCGGAAGAAAGAACATCTTCAGTGAGATCCCATCACAAGACGGGGGATTCTGATCAAAGGATTCAACCACAACCTACGAATCCACGAGGATCCAGACTCTTCCCCAGGTATGAAGGCCTGTGGACGGGTCAGTCTCACCTCCTGCTCCTCCATGGTGGAGGCGGAGTCCGAGGGCTCCGCGTCTGGGAGGGTGGCGGCGGCCTCGTGCTCCAGCGTGACGATGAGGATCTGGACGGCGTGCTCCACCAGCTGCTCGCGGTAGTCGGCGACCAGCAGGTGGTTGTAGGGGATGCCGTAGCCCACCGGGTCGTAGGCACACACCACGTTGAGCAGGGAGGTGAAGAGAGGCAGGGCGTGTCTGAGAGAGAGAGGTTGGGGGGAGGGAGGGGAGACAAAGGTGTCGTAGATCATGGAGGTGCGTTTGTGTGTGAGTGTGTGCGTGTGTGCGTGTGTGTATACGTGTGCTTTTGCCTGTGTGTGTTTGTGTGTACGTATGTGTGTGTGTGTGTGTGTGTGTGTGCGCGTGCGTATGTGTGTGTGTGTGTGTGTGCTACCTGTTGTCTGTGGAGCTGAAGAACGTCACCCAGGGGTTGAGGATGTTGCTGTCGGAGGAGGGGGCCAGGTACATGGCCTCGGAGAAGACAGGTCAGCAGCAGCTTCAGGAGCTCCGTCCTGGAGACAGTAATCAGACCGCTAACTCTCCAGAAGGAGGGGTGGAGACAGAACTACAGGAAGAGGGAGGGAGAGAGAGAGAGAGAGAGGAGAGAGAGGGAGAGAGAGAGAGAGAGAGAGAGAGGGAGAGAGAGAGAGGAGAGAGGAGAGAGAGAGAGACAGAGACACAGAGAGAGAGAGAGAGAGAGATGAGAGAGAGAGACAGAGACAGAGACAGAGACAGAGACAGAGACAGAGACAGAGACAGAGACAGAGACAGAGACAGAGACAGAGAGAGAGGCGAGAGAGAGAAACGAGAGAAACGAGAGAAACGAGAGAAACGAGAGAGAGACATTGCTGCCGGCTAGCTCACCTGTTGAGGTCGTGGATGTAGTTGAGGGGGGGGTGACTGAGCGAAACCCACCCCGGCCTCCCAGATGTACTCACAGCTGTCTATCGACTGCATATCCTCAGCCTGGTCCTGCAAAGAGAGACCAGACCAACGGCCCTTCAGCCAAGGCTACCACCACATTTACATGAGATAAATACCTCCAACTGCTTATCTGGAATGAGCAGAGCAGCGAGCCAGGATGAAATGTGGTGATCGCAGAGGACATGTTCATGTGTGAGACTGTACAGGTAATGATGAGGGGGAACATTCTGGACTACACAGATGAGCAGTTATGTTGACACTGTCCTGGGTACTGAGCCAGGGTTCAGGGGGCGGAGCTCCAGGGTTCGGGTTCAGGTTCGAACAGAGGGGAAATGGTTTCATTCCGAAAGGCTACACTCCACAACTATATAATTTTCTGCCATCTTCTTCTGAGATAAAACATAATACTGGCATAAAACAGTAAAACAATTCTGGTTTAAACGGTGGTGAGAGACCACAGAAGGTCACACGCAGGAGAGGAGACAGTGCTTGGATGTCGGCACGCAGTGTTGACAGTTATTTCCGACATCAAGACAAGAGACACGTGCGTTCGCCGTGTGCCTCGGCATGCGGACACTCAGACAGAAATAACCGCCTACGAGACCTCGTACGAGATAACGGGGACTGACGTTTGAATACGTGTCACTAACGACACAAACAAGTTTACTACATTGTCTACACGACCTAAAGAATGTGAAGAGGGAGTGAAAAGGAACAGGGCCGGCCCGACACAATAAACAAACAAAACATTTGTTTAGGGCCCCGCGATTGGTTCAGACCACCCCTCACCCCCTTTTAAAAAAAGGGCCCCACAACGGACCACTCACTGCCCACAGCTTGGGAATCGCTGCTTTAGTGTATGTGTATGTGTACACCTGTGTGTGTGTGTGTGTGTGTGTACACCTGTGTGTGTGTGTGTGTGTGTGTGTGTGTGTGTGTGTGTGTGTGTACACCTGTGTGTGTGATTAGCGAGTCCTTGAAGCAGCAGGGACGAATAACACCTCTGGCAGTTCTCAACTAACATGATTTCTTACTTGGTGTGACATTTCCTTAAGAGGCGGTGAGTGAGTGAGAAAGAAAGAGAGAGATTGAGAAAAAGAGAGAGGGAGGGAGAGAGAGAGAGAGAGGGCGAGGGAGGAGGGAGGGAGGGAGGGAGGGAGGGAGGGAGGGAGGGAGGGAGGGGGGAGGGGAGGGAGAGGGAGAGGGAGAGGGAGAGGGAGAGGGAGAGGGAGAGGGAGAGGGAGAGGGAGAGGGAGAGGGAGAGGGAGAGGGAGAGGGAGAGGGAGAGGGAGAGGGAGAGGGAGAGGGAGAGGGAGAGGAGAGGGAGAGGGAGAGGGAGAGGGAGAGGGAGAGGGAGAGGGAGAGGGAGAGGGAGAGGGAGAGGGAGGGGAGAGGGAGAGGGAGAGGGAGAGGGAGGGTGGGCGGGAGGGAGGGAGGGAGGGAGAGAGAGAGGGGGAGGAAGGGAGGGAAGGAGGGAGAGGGAGAGGGAGAGGGAGAGGGAGAGGGAGAGGGAGAGGGAGAGGGAGAGGGAGAGGGAGAGGGAGAGGGAGAGGGAGAGAGAGAGAGAGAGAGAGAGAGGGAGGGAGGGAGGGAGGGAGGGCGGTAGTGGTCATCCAGAGGAGCAAACAGGCAGCCATTTTCTCTCACCTCCTCCACACAGCAAGACTGTTGGTGTTTGCTCAGTGGATAAGGAGCTCTGTCCTTTCCTCAGCCCAGTTCACAAACATGGCTGTGGGCCACACCTCTCTCTCACAGCAGAGACGACAGTCACTTATTAACCCTGGGAGGCACCCTGGGGGGGGGAGCTCACGTGTAGTGTTCGCCACAGGGCATAACAACAGGGGTAATAGCAAAGATTTGCGCTGATAGACACGCATATTTGGAGGTGTGCCTAAAAGTAAACACTAGTTTCTGTAAACACTCTACAGTGTTTTTCTCTCCAGATCCAGTTATTTTCCATCATAAGCAATGTTTGAAACTAAATGTTTAGGTTTCTCATTCAAAGGGCAGAAGAATGTTTGTCGCGGGTCGTTTCTCATGCAGTTCATCATCAGCTCCAGGCTACACAAAGGTCATTTCCTCGATGCGATTCTCACTCAACACTGGCTGTTGTGTTGTGCCCAGGTGCACTGAGAATTCATGTCATAAACCGGTCTGGTTTGGGGGCACATTTGTGCGTTTGCCAGAAAGGCATTGAAATGATGGGGAGAAGAGAGGGAGTGTGTGTGTGTCTGTGTGTGTGTGTGTGTGTGTGTGTGTGTGTGTGTGTCTGTGTGTGTGTGTGTGTGTGTGTGTCTGTGTGCGTGTGCGGTGGTAGTGGACTCACCGGGCCACTCTTCTTGTGACTGTGGACGGTGAAGTCGGGACAGAAGAGCAGGTCAGCGACGGCCATCAGCAGAGACTCAGCCAGAGGTCGTCCCTCGTCATCACCGTCTTCCTGCTAGGGGACGAAAAAACCATCGTGAATTATTAACATACAACTCATACAGGTTCTGTCGCAATACGTTGGCAGGAAATGAAGTGAAGCTTTTCAGAGAATAACAGGTTCGGTTGCAATACGTTAGCAGGAAATCAAGTCCCACGGTCAGCATTTCAGGGAATAACATAAAGAGCTTTGAAAGTACTTTCTGTGTTACCCTATGAAATCCTCTCATGGGGTATTTCTCACGTACTGAGGACCAAAACGTTTCCGATCGGCACATTTACAGTACGAGTAGCTCCTTCACACGGCCGTCTGCATTCAGCCGCTCTAACACTTTAATTAAAGGTCATTCAATACCTCCTCAATTCAACCCCCAGACTGGAGGGAGAGAGACAATATGACCAGTGTTCCCTCTCCAGGTAACAGGAGACCCAAGCTAGCCTAGCCAGCAGCAGCCACGGCCCCCTCTCACCAAGCCTTCCCTGGGCTAACGGTGACCTCACCACAGCCCACAGCCACCAAAACTCATCTTCCACCTCTTTCCACCTGCTCCGGAAGTCTGAAAACATTCTGGAACGTTCTGGAAATCACAGCCCCTGCCAACCAGCTGCAGAGGCTGGGTTAGCTCTCGAGTGAGGGGCTGAGATACGATAACCCCGCCCGGCTGAAGGGGTTGTTGACAGATCAAACCCACCCGGCCGAGGAAGAAAGGCCCACCTGTCCTTGCGGCTTCAGACGAGCAGACGATGTGTCACCTCACACCACTGGGAACAGGACTCCAAACCTTCTCCTCCACATGGAAACAACTTAACCCTGACCCACTGAGATCCAATCTGTTTGAAGAGACCAGCCAAGAGACCTTTAAAAAACAGCAGACAATACAATGTGCTCAAACTGAGTGAATTCACAGATGGCATGGGGTGTAACCATAGTAAAGATGTTTGGTCGGTTGCCTTATCGGAAGCAAAGGACTGGTTCCGTGTCTTAAGTGCATTCCTTAAGTGCTGCAGTCGAACCGCAGGGTTGAGGAAGCTAGCATGTGAACTATCACCTCACAGCTGAGACAAAGTAGTCCAGATAGACAGAAAGTGCCGGCTGCCTGCACACACACTGAGTTGACAAACTGTGGGGATTGGTTAATGACAGGCTATCTTTCAGTCCTCAGGCGCCAGAAAACACTCTCCAGAGAAGAGGAGTCATCTCTCTCTCCGTTTTCCGATAAGAGCTCTGCCGTTTATCTCGGTGGCCAACGGAGAAATGTCTAGAGACCCTCTCTGAAATTTACAATGACCGTGACTGTGAATAATTGACCCAATTTGCATCATTCAGCATACTCTCAACTGCGATGTACTGTACGCCACAGTTCCTCCCAGCGGTTGAAGGGAAACTGCCTTTCGGTGATATAGCAATGGGAGCACTGCTGCCCAGAAATTCAACCCCATCTATCAAAGGTATACGGAGGGGTGGATAGTGAGGGAGATGATGTAAGACATCAGCATCTACGTTATCGACGCTGCGATTGGAACTAGTGTTCCCGGTGAGCGTCTCACCCCTGCCCTCCCCCAGGCAGGTCTCTCACCCCTGCCCTCCCCCCGGCAGGTCTCTCACCCCTGCCCTCCCGGCTCCAGGCAGGTCTCTCACCCCTGCCCTCCCGGCTCCAGGCAGGTCTCTCACCCCTGCCCTCCCGGCTCCAGGCAGGTCTCTCACCCCTGCCCTCCCGGCTCCAGGCAGGTCTCTCACCCCTGCCCTCCCCCCGGCAGGTCTCTCACCCCTGCCCTCCCGGCTCCAGGCAGGTCTCTCACCCCTGCCCTCCCGGCTCCAGGCAGGTCTCTCACCCCTGCCCTCCCGGCTCCAGGCAGGTCTCTCACCCCTGCCCTCCCCCCGGCGAGTCTCTCACCCCTGCCCTCCCGGCTCCAGGCAGGTCTCTCACCCCTGCCCTCCCCCCGGCAGGTCTCTCACCCCTGCCCTCCCGGCTCCAGGCAGGTCTCTCACCCCTGCCCTCCCGGCTCCAGGCAGGTCTCTCACCCCTGCCCTCCCGGCTCCAGGCAGGTCTCTCACCCCTGCCCTCCCGGCTCCAGGCAGGTCTCTCACCCCTGCCCTCCCCCCGGCGAGTCTCTCACCCCTGCCCTCCCGGCTCCAGGCAGGTCTCTCACCCCTGCCCTCCCGGCTCCAGGCAGGTCTCTCACCCCTGCCCTCCCGGCTCCAGGCAGGTCTCTCACCCCTGCCCTCCCGGCTCCAGGCAGGTCTCTCACCCCTGCCCTCCCGGCTCCAGGCAGGTCTCTCACCCCTGCCCTCCCGGCTCCAGGCAGGTCTCTCACCCCTGCCCTCCCGGCTCCAGGCAGGTCTCTCACCCCTGCCCTCCCCCCGGCGAGTCTCTCACCCCTGCCCTCCCGGCTCCAGGCACTGTGGACCAGAAGAAACCCCCTCCAGTCTGCATCCTCGAAGATGTAAGGCAGGATGCGGGTCAGCAGGCGAGTGCAGTTCAGGACTGTCCGTCTCTCCTTCTCTGACTGGCACCCGCACGCTGCACCCTGGACTAGCTTCTCCACTGCCTGAAACACAGAAGTAACAACACTTACATTTAGTCATTTAGCAGACGCTCTTATCCAGAGCGCCTTACTGTAAGTACAGGGACATTCCCCCGAGGCAAGTAGGGTGAAGTGCACGGCCGGGAATCAAACTGGCAACCTTTAGATTACTAGCCCGATTCCCTAACCACTCAGCCTCCTGACTCCAGACAACAAGACCAGGCACATTATTATCCACCAACAAATGTTTAGATGCATTGGCCGAGCCGACTGTTTGCTCATTTCGCAGACCGCTAAGGCGCAGGAGTGACCCTAACCCCCACAGGAGATGAATGTGTGACCTCTGACCCCTGTGAGGGGTGAACCCACTACGTGAGAACAACAAACAACCACATTCCTTTCACACTGACTGTATCCATGATATTGGACACAGCAAAGATAAATCAAACACCAGACAGGAAACAGACAGACACACGCAGTCCGTCTCATGCTGCTCACTTATGGAACGTCTCTCGTCCAATCAGAAACTTCTAAATAAGTCGATAGAACCTAATTGTTTTATAATGCACATTACCTTATAGCAAAGGGTTGCCAGGTTTGAGGGGGATTCCTCTCTCACGGCTCGTATCTCGGCTGCAGGCACGAGAGCAAACACGTCCTGGACCGTGGTGGCGGTGTCGGCCCAGAACTGGTCCCAGAAGGCATCGTCCGTGGCTTCCACCGGCTGGGGAAGACGGGGGAGAAGACAGGGTTCTGTAAGGTTTCCCATGACCAGAGCAGTGAATGAGAGTGCCTCATCTTCAGCCAGACCTCGCTCTTACGTAACCCCCTCTCTGTGAAGAGCACAGGGGTTGTGATGCTGCTATTAACTCATATATTATTCACAGCTGTACAAGGCTGAGGAGGACTAGAACTAAATATAGCCACTATTTAAAAAATACCTGAATAGACGCACACTGTAAAATATCATTTGTATCCATTCAAATGATTAAGTAAACCCATTTTAGAGTTAGTTTATTTTTATTCTGTTTGATTCTTCCCAATTAAACCTTAATTATGTTTAAATGTGCTCGTATTATGGGTTAAATATGTATAATACGTCATATTTCCATATTAAAGACTACTGCGACGAGTAGCATTTTTTATTTTTTTTATTAGCAATATCAATTCGACTCCACAGCCGGGAATCAAGTTTAGGCTACCTTACAATAAATGCACCTGCCACAGAAAGCTATAAACGGAATTGTTATAGGCCTAATGATAAGAAAAATGTGTAGCCTACGTGTAATGTACAGCACAGACAACGTAAGCAATTCGTATGCCAACGTCATAGATAAACAAACTTGATATCACATCGAGCTCAAAAAAGTTAAACGTTTGATCGCAACCGTTTAATGCTTGTAAAAATGCAGTTAAAGTGTCAACCATCTCTCACTCATGCGTCAGGCTACAATTTATCCAACCATCTGGCACTCGACCTACTGTTTTTATCTTTCATATAATAACTCAATAACATGTCGCCTAAATACAATATACCAAATGTGTTTTATTCAACCAACCTGTGTTTTGGTTGTGAGTTGTATCACTGCTTTTCGGAAGTGAAGTTTGGAATCAGCGTTGCCCATTTTCCAGAACAACTACTTGCTTCGCATGAAGCGCCTGTAGCGGTGAGTCGTGGATAATCTCTCTCATCCACCTCTGACAGCTGCTCTGCTCTCCCACTCAGTAGGATTTGAGCTAAGCAGGATCCACACGAAACGACTTCCGGGATCCAAATGTACATATTTGCTTTATTTTTCATTCACTGGCGTGCCATTCACGTTATACACATTACGATGAATCAGCAACGCTTGTCACTGGCCAATGACGTGAATCAACACTGACCAGAAATATGTAACATCATCACCATTTCCTTGAATTCAAAACACTAGTTTCTCATTCGTTATTTCTTATTTTTAACAGGAGAGCAAAAGTGATTCCGTGTGATACAGAGGTAGGCTAAACCTGGTAAGGTGCGGATGGGCAAATCTTTTCTCTGTGGAGAAATATGCTCTAGGTGGCGCAGTAGACTACAACATGTTAAAGGTTATTGAAGAAAAATAATAATGTCTCCTGGTGCTTCTGATTACAAGAGTTTCGAAATGTTCACCATGACCGTTATTTATTAGCAGTTGTGGCCTGTTGTGTAGCCTACCTTAATCCTCAGAAGAGTGGACAACATTGTTGTAACTCTCATTGCTTAATATCTTATCACAAGGCCATTGGCAGTGACGAACTAATATCTGTTTGATCGTTCTCATGGAAACACTAGTGTGACCCACTGTGCAATCACAGGGCGTGGGACTAACTGGGGAGGTAACTAGAAAACTATAAATTACTAAACTTAACGTCTCAATTCAATCCAGGAAAATGATGCCAATCATCCATTTTCAGCTGCTCCCTGTTTAAGAAAAGCTACACATTTGAACTATTTTTTTGTTAGGACGATTTTGGCATGCTCCTGAATATTTTATCTATCTGGATTAGGGTTTGGATGAGTAAGTAAAATATTCATAATTTTCTATGGAAAAAACAAACTTCGAAATGTGTCAGGATGTCAGTCAACCTCCTCCCACCAAAACAACTCCTCCCACTTCACTTAAAGAGGTTGTGTTGCCTGCAGAGAGACACAAGCCAAAGGACAAGCCCAACAAACCCAACTGACAGATACCCAGTTTGGATTATTGTAATTTTTTTTGAAACGTATTTAGAAAATATATATATTGTAAGAAGAGAAAAGATGACAGTTTTACTTATTTTAACCACAGTGCTCGCAGCTGTGGCAATGACAAGTGCGGTGAGTATACACTTGAGTTTTCTTTTTCCAACATATTTTCTTCTGTTATACTCTTTCACCTGTAACTGTTTTCCCTCAACTGTTTTGGTTTTACATGTTTTGTTTTGGTATTTGATGATTCATTTCTACTTTTTGGTTCTACTAAGCCTGCAAAAAGTTGCTCATACTTAGGGTTCTGTTGGAAAACATTGTTTGTTCAGTATGAACACAAACATTCATTCCATCTTTTTTTTTCTTTTCTTTGTAGGGCTTGTCGGGACAGAACAGAAGGATTTCTTTTCATTTCTCCATAGGAAGATCAGGTACAGTCAAGCATCTGTCTGTTCTGCCTCAACGACTTTAACACACATTGACGGTGTGTGACTCATGCGCTTGGATTGACATTCACTCAACACCTTCTGCAGGTAGAATCTGCCTCAATGGAGGCACCTCCATCCCCTCCCTGAGTGGAGAGCACATGTTCTGCGCATGTGCTGAAGGGTTCAAGGGGAAACGCTGTGAGACAGGTGAGGACTGTCACCTTACTGTCACCTTACTGTCACCTTACTGTCACCTTACTGTCACCTTACAGCCAGGGAACATGTCTGCTATTCCTGTCATCGATGGGGAATGTCAAATTGCTACTTTTCTACATTTACATTTAGTCATTTAGCAGACGCTCATATCCAGAGCGACATACAGTAAGTACAGGGACATTCCCCCCGAGGCAAGTAGGGTGAAGGACACAACATCAATTTGCACGGCGGGGAATGGAACCGACAACCTTCTGATTAACAGCCCGATTCCCTAACCGCTCAGCCATCTGACTTTTCTCAATTTCTTTAGATACTACCGCCAGCTGTTACAACGGCATTGGTCTATATTACAGAGGCACAGTGTCTCATTCTGCGAGCGGTCTGCGGTGTGTGGAATGGGACTTTGACACGAGAGAGAGTCTGATGACATCAGACGTTCGCTCAGGGAGACATAACTACTGCAGGTAGGAGATGGAGACGTAGATCTGTGTATTATAGAGTGGGGACGCGGGGGGCTGTCGGATTTGATAGATGTCTGATGTCGGATGTTTTGTTTCTTCAGAAACCTGGAGTTCAGACGTCGTCCATGGTGTTACGTCAAGAAGGGTCATCAGCTGGTTCAGGAATATTGTGATATTCCTCAGTGTGGCTTTGGCACAAGTAAGTGAGGCTTATTTGTGAGGCTTGGAATGTATTATAAATTATAAATTGATATTATCATCGTCATCCCCTTTATTAAAAACACACTGCACATGTGCAGGTTTTGATACGACAGATCCACCTGAACCCCACCCCACTCAGCCTAACACAGGTACAGTCCCTTTTCAATCTGAACGAGCTCGACGTATACGTGTTTATGATCTTGATTAATGACACCATGGCAAACATGTCTTCCAGTAAGCACATGTGGCCAACGTTCTAGAGGGCAGAAGAAGATTGTTGGAGGGACCGCTGCAGCTGTGGAATCCCACCCCTGGATAGCTGCCATCTTTTGGAAGGGTAGGTCTCAGAAGAGGGTGTTCCGCTGTGGAGGAAGTCTGATATCTCCCTGCTGGGTCCTCACCGCCGCCCACTGCTTCCCTGACGGGTAAGGCTTCGGAGATTTCCCTGAAAGTCAACATCCGTCTGGGTTACTGTGCGGAGAAGCCGCGGGGAATCGCACATTCGTTCAGGATTTCTGTTCGTTTACGAATATCTCGCAGAGGACGATATTTGGAACCAGGCACTGAAATGTTTGTTTTTCTCTCCCAGTTCTATTACCAAAGCTCGGCGGTTTTCTGTCACGCTGGGGAAGAGTGCGATCAATGAAACCGATGACACCAATGAACAAACATTTCAGGTGGAAGAGGTTATAATCCACGCAGACTTTGACAACACAGAGGGGAATTTTAATAATGACATAGGTTAGTGTGCCATGGCTGTCCTCACCTCCAGTATATACAAGCCTGTCCTGTAGGACCTTCAGTCTAATGTTTGAGGACTCATGTTTCCCCAGCGTTGCTGAGGCTGAGGGCTACGGAGGGCCAATGTGCAGAGGAGACTAAATCTGTGAGGACAGTGTGTCTAGCACCAGCGGGACAGACACTAAATCCTGGAATCTCTTGTGAGATTGCCGGCTACGGCAAGGAGAGAGAAGGTGGGTCAAAGACCTATAATTCAGACATGTCACACACCCACCATTGATTTTCTATCCTTGACAGAATGGCTTTGTGTTTCAGGTTTATGGTACAACTCGCAGTACCTGAGAGAGGCCAGTGTGAATCTCTTGTCCAAGCGTGTGTGCCAAGGAAAGGAATACTACGGAAACCTGATCACGGATAATATGTTCTGTGCTGGTCTGCCTGACTGGAGTCAAGACGCTTGCAAGGTAGTTCAAGTAGGCATCTTGTTCAAACATTGTGGTGTCCGTATTCGTTTATCCCCCACACTGACACACTGACATGGATCTGAGGGAGTCAGGTGGCTGAGCGGTAGGGAATCGAGCTAGTAATAAGAAGTTGCCAGTTCGATTCCCGGAAATGCGAAAAATGACGTTGTGTCCTTGGGCAAGGCACTTCACCCTACTTGCCTCGGGGGGAATGTCCCTGTACTTACTGTAAGTCGCTCTGGATAAGAGCGTCTGCTAAATGACTAAATGTAAAAGATATCTCTCTCACTCCCCACGCTGACATGGACCTCTCTTCCCCAGGGTGACTCAGGGGGCCCTCTGGTGTGTGAGCTGGATAATCGGATGTTCCTCTTCGGCATCATCAGTTGGGGTGATGGGTGTGCCAGGGAATACCGTCCAGGCGTGTACACCACCGTGACCAACTACAACCGCTGGATAGAGGAGAAGACTGGCCTGTCGTCCATCACCGCAGGGTCCATGTTCCCTTTAAAGTGAAAGTGTAAAGCTCTCTCTTGGAAGTCGCTTTGGATAAAAGCGTCTGCTAAATGAATAAATGTAAATGTAAGTGACTTGAAGTCACTCTGAAAGCACAGTAAATAGAAGTGCATTTACAAATCTGAATACTTGTAGTTCTCAGCAAACTATTGGCCTCTGTTGGACTTTTGATTTGTGTTTTTCTGTAAATTTCATGTATATATATAAAGTATTTCAGTTGTGCTACCTACTGTATAATTTGTTGTGTGATACCCGGTCAAACTGATGTTGATAAATATAACAATGATGTACATAATCATTCTTATTTTGGTTTTTACATCTAGAACAAGTATATGTACATAATCACGATGTGACTATAATCTTATATTCATTTATCCGTTTGTCTGTTTTTTATAAATAAAATCTGTGTGTGATTAATGAAACTATGATTTGTCATTCTTGAAGCAGCACAACACTATTTTCTATAACAATATTCTTAGTTTCACGTTTTTCAAAACATTATAAGTTATTTATTTTTTAACCCTCACTTTAAACATTTGTGAACTTTTTTTAGAAACATTTCCCCCCCCCCAAAAAAAATCACATTTTTTCCCCTCCAAAAAAATGCTAGAAATGTTTTCCCCAAAACATTTTTTCGCAACCTTTTTCCCCCAAATTTCCCCCCCACAATCTTTAGATTCATTTTTTTTCTCCATTCACAACACGACCCAAACAAGTTTAACGTTTTTTCCGACACAACAGCTTTGTCTCATAACGTGCTAGTTGCACAGTCCCTATCAATAACTAATATCACAGTGAACATCCAGTCTGTCTGATGTATTTCAGGGTGGAGTGAGGAGTGGATTTAACGTGTACTCTGCCTGGGGGGGGGGAGTCCTGATAACAGTCGAGGCTTCGCATGCAACGAGGGGATTAGTGGAAGCCCTTCATGGGAGGCCCTAGCAGTGGCAGCTGGCCGTGGTATTTTGGTTCTGACGCCTACGTCACTGGAGAAAGTGTGGGAAAGGAGTGGAGTGTCTGGTGTTAGGACTGTAACAGGACTGTTGTCAGGGACCATTGTGACCTCACAGCTACCGGAACACCCCATGACCTCATCTGGTTCCGGTTTTCCCAAGAGTGAGTAATTCAAGACAGACGGACGTGACTCAAATCAGATTTGAGGGTGTGCTGGGACCCCCCTGTGCAGTTTGACACACACACACACACACACACACACACACACACACACACACACACATACACACACTGCCACTGGTAACAGTCAGTGTATGAACATGCAGGCCAGTGGGTGGGTGGGGGGGGGGTGAATGGGAAGGTCAGATGATTCAGGGTTTCTTAGCTTTGGTCCTTCTGAGAAACAGGTTGTTCATGCATTCTCCACTTGCAGTACTTGCATTTCTGCAATAACTTAACTATGTTCGACTCTTGGCTGCATTTACTGTGTACCTCCACTAGAGGGTGATGGCCCTTTATTAATACATGCAACGCTTCAGACAATCTGTGTATGTCCTCTTCCATGAACAGCAGTGTGTAGGAGGAAGGAGCCCACCCGAGTCAGGCCTGACTCGACCGGCTTGCCTCGACCGGCTTGCCTCGACCGGCCTGACTCGACCGGCCTGACTCGACCGGCCTGCCTCGACCGGCCTGACTCGACCGGCCTGACTCGACCGGCCTGCCTCGACCGGCTTGCCTCGACCGGCCTGACTCGACCGGCCTGACTCGACCGGCCTGACTCGACCTCCCTGACTCGACCGGCCTGCCTCGACCTCCCTGACTCGACCGGCCTGCCTCGACCGGTCTGCCTCGACCGGCCTGCCTCACACCCCAGCCCTCTGCTGGCGAAGGACCAGAAGGGGGTTGGGTTGATTCCTGAGTGAGGGTTTAGTTAATAGCACGAGGGAAAAAAGATCCTTTGTCTTGCTAATTTTTGCACAAGTAGTTATGCAGAATTGAAATCCCGATTTTCAAACCAGGTTAGTATTCTTTCCCTGGGAGCAATTTGTGTCATAAAACAATCCAGGAATGCACACATACATGGTGTGGCGTGTAGGTGGACTGCAGTGGTCCTGTGATTGATGGTGTCTGTGTACAGTCCAGTAGAGTATACCACCTCCACCCATTTCACATTACATGGACTGTACTCACAAAACATACTAGACATTGTAACTGATTTGGCTACTTTACATTGTATTTTGATATTTTTTACTAGTATTAGGTAGACTTGTACCTTTAGTTAGACCACATATTGAAGTTTAAGGATCATGTTTAATGTATGATAAATATTATTGAAATTACATAGTTATGTTTACAGTGATTTATTGGGGGGGGTCAAATCATATTTTTCCCAGGATGGGGTCGTGTCCCCCACAGAATTTCCGCCTATGTATAGTAGGCTACAATATTTGAAGTAAGACTTCGAGTTTGTGTTTACAAGAGACCTCAAACCGAGCAACCTCCTTGATTTTTTCTTTCTCAGCACTCTTCCTTTTTAGGAAGCGAGCTGCTGCCTTGGAGCCCCTCCTGGGAATCCGTGGGAATTCCTTTGCTGCTTTGGTTGGCAGTTGGTTTTCAATCCTGTGATATTGTTATTTCAGGGTGTGAGGTGGAATTTAAAATATGTGTTTTATAAAAGTTCTGAACGTTGACTAGTTACACCGATCATTTACACTTGTCTCTCTCCTGGTGGTCCAATTAAGTGAGGTAGGCCCTATATGTAAAAACGTATTTTTACGGAAGTCATGTCACAAAGCCTAACGTGAAAAACTCCACAGTGGTGTAGCTGCGATATATAAAGGTTGGCACATTGCTGCTTGATTGTTTGGGTTGTTTTATTGTCCAATGATTAAAGCAAGTTTTAAGTTCCCTTCGAGAAAATGTTGACAATAATGAAAAAGGGTTCGTTTTGCGCGTTTACGATCAGACCCGAAGGAATAAGTTAAATACACACAGTGGTTACAATAGCCTACATATCACGTCTTTATCCGCCCGATACGTTTCTCAACTTATCAAACTATGCGTCACCCCAGTGTATTTACACAGGCCTACTCCGTCTCCTTGCGAGTTGGAATTCACTCACTACTGAAGAGCCCATATTTCCCTTTTTAGGGCATGAGAATGTATTACGTAATTTGGGGAGCACTCGAGTCTCTAGCAAACCCGACTATGTGGAAAGGCGGAGCATATTAGAGCAGAGTAGCATTCACATGTGCCAATCGCTGTAGCTATGACATGCACGCCATTTCTCCAATTGGTCAGAAGGGCGGACATGATTTTCATTGAGGTTTAGGTTGCTCACTGATTGCAAGCTGCGGTTGGATGTTCTCACGTTGATGGTTTCAAGGGGAGTAGTTGTAGTCTTCCCGGAGAGTAAAACTGTCCTGGGACAAGCATTGGAATTATCGTAGACTTTCTTAGAAGAACCAAAAAGCGGGAGAACTTTAGAATTAGACGGCATTTCTTATATTGCTGGATTGCGGACTCACATTTCACGATGCCGGTCTTTCACACAAAGACGATAGAAAGTATCCTCGAGCCTGTGGCTCAGCAGATATCCCATCTGGTGATAATGCACGAAGAAGGTGAAGTTGACGGAAAAGCTATTCCAGATCTCACGGCTCCCTGTGGCTGCTGTGCAGGCGGCTGTCAGCAATCTTGTTCGGGTAAGCAAAGTCTATAAAGAGTACTCTAGCGCCGCCGGATAGCCTACCTGTCGCTATCTGTCCCAAACGATTTCCTACTCTGTTGAATTTCGCTTTGACTGTTCCAACGGCAAACTTTATTTGACTAGATTGTGTAGTTGGAAAACAGACTTTTAGTAGTTAAAAGACTGGAATGTATCAACATTTCTTTCATTTGGGAAAAGGGAGCAGTGACGCCCTTTTCCCCTTGAAATATTCCCTCCCCCCCAGAGTCGCTTTAGCAGAGCCAGTTGATTGCCATCTCTTGTGTGGCAGAAGACACTTCCGTCTCAATGTTTAAAGATTCAATGTATCCACAAGTTAAACAACGGAATTATGAATGCGATGTATTTTAAAATGTACCTGATAATTTGTTGTCAAACCACTTCACTACATTAATTCATTTGATAGGCCTACTGTTTGAAGGCCTTTGATTCATGTCATTTTCTCATGAACTTGCTGTAAACTTTGTGAGCATGTGCATCATGTAGGCCTGTACGTGACATAAATATAACTACTTTCCCTACGATGCTGCTCTGGGATATTTGAGCAAACGTTCGACATCAGATGACTAAAACTTCACAGACAACGAGCAACCAGTCTTTGGGCTATTTGTCTAAAGACGGCCAAATATAGAATCAGATAAAATTGGTAATTTCCTCCTTGAGTTAGGAAATAGTATTTGTGTTCTCTATCCTACCATACAGCAAATTACAGAAAACATATCTGTTTTTAGGACAGGTCCTGTGTGTTGCTTGAGGTGGTTTCCTGGAGAGAGGAGATAAATATGGACAAATTGAACTGGTATCTCCCCCCTGCAAATAGATGCTTAGTTTAACCCTGTTAGTTACCAAACCTGGCCATAAATCAAGGGCTATTGACATGAATATTTCGGTTTTATTTTTTTCCCACTTTAAAACTCACTTTTGTACCTAAAAGAGACAAGTTCCTCTGCTGTTTGGGTTGTTCATATCCCCACACCCTCCACACTTCCTTCCTGTGGGGAACATTTGAGAGTTTCCAAAAAAGGATGAGAATCATGTTTGCTTGTTTTAGGAAGGATAGAGCTACCTAGTAACGGCAGTTGTTGTTGATCATTGGATGATAACAATATTCATAAATATTTTAGCTTTCAGACCAGAAGGAAATCTGGTAAAATCAGATCAAAGTCAGACTTAAGTTTTTTTTTGTTTGGGAGTGGATCTCAGATGAGGTCTCTAAAGAATTATAACATTTACACAACACACAAACTGCGATCATTTCCTGTTGCACTAGAAACATTAGCCAACCAACTCTGCAATGAAGAATTGTGTTAGATTCAAGTCATAAACCTACTCCTAGGTGTGGTCTTGAATGTTTAGCAAGCAGACGGATGGGTGTTTCAGTATCTGCATCATAACTCATGTCTTTAGCTGCTGAATGAGCACAATTGCTCCTCTGCAGACATTTTACATTGAGTCATTTAGCAGATGCTCTTATCCAGAGGGACTTACAGTAAGTACAGGGACATTCTCCCAGAGGCAAGTAGGGTGAAGGGCCTTGCCCAAGGACACAACATCATTTTTTTCACAGACGGGAATCAAACCGGCAACCTTTTGATTAATAGCCGGATTCCCTAACCGCTCAGCCATCTGACCCCCCCAAGACACGGTGAGCAGAGGCTAAGCCATGCTAAGCCATTCACCTCGTCTGTTCTCCCAAGAAAACCACAGGTTGCACAGACTTGTAGACCACAGACTGCTTGTCATTCTAATGAAATCTTCCTACAATTTCCAGAACCATCTGACTACAAAGTTAAACTGTTCTGGTATTGTTGACCATAGTATTGCTAAACTAATCGTCCTCATTATCCAGCACATCTCAACATGTTTCCAATGACTGTTCTCTGGTGTTCTGTAAAGGTCTGGTTGAATGACCTTAAGTATTCGATGGTAAATCAAGTGTCTTGTGAAACATTTAAATTAGGGGTTAATCCTATTATTCCGGATGCATGATGATCAGAAGGACAGCGCTTATAATGGTCCAAGATGTTCCCGTCTGATCCAGAAGACTATCTGACCTTATACAGCCGCCCACATCTTTTTATTGACATGGAGAGAGCTCTCTGGTTGGTTGGTCGGTTGGTATATAGTCTAATTAATGGCAGGCTATTACAAAGGAAAGGTTACTGTGGTTAGACAACCAAGAGGACCTTAAAGATTAATGAACCTTCTAGCATCTTTTATCTGAGCAGAGGACGAGGCAGGTCTATCCCTCAATTGAAGATGACTGCAAGGGAATGCTAAGAATTCCCAGCAAGCAAGAATGTGCCGGGCATCAGAAGGGGGTTGAGTTGATTGAAGTTTAGTTAATAGCACGAAGGAAAGAAGATCCTTTGTCTTGCAAATGATCGCACAAGCAGTTTTGCGGACTTGGATCGTGATTTTCAAACCAGTTTAGTATTCTTTACAGTGGAGCAATTAGTGTCCTGAATTAATTCAGGAATGAACCGTGTGTACTGTGTAGCGTGTAATTAAGGACCCTGGGCGTGGTTCACGATTCTCTCCATGACTAAACAAGGCATTGTCATAGCAGACCTACTGTACTTTGTCATTTCTGTTGTTTCTTTTTATGGTCTTTGGATAAAGAAAAGAACGTCAGGAGCACAGAGTCTTGGCGCAGATAAGGACCTGAATGTTTGTCTGCCAGTTTCCTCGGCCAAGTCTCTCAGAAACGACGTCTGGAGTTGAAACCTAGCTGCCTTCCTCTCCACGGATGGCGAAAGCAAGATGGCTTTTCTTAGCTCTGTCTTTTGCTTCTCCGGTTACTGAAATCAATGGTGATGATGCGTTGATTTCCGGATAAAATGATCGGTTATTGTCTTCTGACGGTTCAGTGTTTCAACAGAGGCTCACTGTGGTCAACCAGATCAGATTTAGGCTGTCAAGCAAGCAGTAGGCCTACCATTTGAAAGGTTATGGTATAGTATAAACAATACAGGATTGGAGATCAGATAAATCATAGCTTCATATTCCGTTTGATAGCAAACCTTATCTTGAGATGTATTTCTCGAATCTGCAATAAAGGGAAACGAATGTGTCCATAGCACTTTGAAAGTAAAGTGGTTTAAACTCTTACAAAAGAATAGACTTCCTATCACCTGTTTATCCAGTTTCCTGTCATTTATCCAGGGAAATGATGTCATATTAGAACCCAACATTCCAAGGTTGCATTGTGACACGGTAACGATGCATGGTGTCTGCATCACAGACGATCCCATGATCTCGTGGAAAAGACTTGGGACTTATTTTATTGTGTGGAGTCGTTAACGGATTCATTTGATCTGCAGTATAGCGCCTCTTGATTCTGTCATCGATCGGATGAAACGTAGCATTGTTAGGGGAGGGTGTGTGTGTGTGTGTGTGTGTGTGTGTGTGTGTGTGTGTGTGTGTGTGTGTTTCAGATGGATGAGGAAACGCTGGGAGCCAAGTTTGGAAGGCCTGGACGTAGCCTTGAGGACACAGAGCAGCTGTTAGCACTCCCCTGCAGGGGGGAGAGAGCAGCGATGACAAAGAGAGAGAGCTCTCCGGGCAGCGATGACAAAGCCTCACTTCCTCCCACCCTCTGGCCGGCAATGATGAGCGATAGATAGCCGTAGCCCTCGAGCCGAAGCCAGAGGCAGACGTATCAGACATCGTGCAGCTCAGAGCACTCTGCTTCTGTGCCTCGCTTTAGCTTCTGGCCTCGAATTATCGTGGGGTCATGAGGAAGAAGAACATGAGCTTTTTTTTAACGTTTTTTTTATTTCTCCCACACTGTGAAAAAGATCCTTGTTCTTCATCCTTCTAAGGAGGAGGAATTCTTTTGGAGACACTGCTGTGCATCGGAAGCATGTGCCCTGGCTGAGATATGAGCCCCGTGCTAGATAGTTTCTGTTGACATGGTCCATCCAAGGAAGCTGATTTGTGTGTCTCATCACCAGAGGCGGCACACAGTGTACACTTCCTTAACTATATTAATAAACCACGTTTGACAGTTGCGGCAGGAAGAGACACTCACGCCATAACTGCTGACCTTCGCCGGTCTCTTCATACTGCCACCGCTCTCTCTCTGATCGCTCACACGCCACTCGATACCACTTCCAAGACAACACAGGCCGGGGGAAAGGCTTCGACGGCGGGGCATTGATCCAGACGCTAGGGCCTGTTCCCGTAAGAGAGCCTGGCCCATGTGTGAAAGGCAGGCTGTGTCTGGGCCCTCTCAGAGACAGAGTGTGGGCCTTTCTTGTCTCTGCAGAGCGCTGGCTTGATGTCGACAAAGCCCGTGTCTGTTTGACCGGCCCGGCCACTCTATCTAGACACTTCACAACACTGTGTTTCACTGGCTCCTCTTTGGCAGCCCCCCCCCCAAAAATAAATAAAAAATAAAAAGAGAGAGAAAGTGTGAAACTTTTCCACAGAGGAGGCGGCTGGTATGTGATCTGTCTGGCTTTACATCAGTGTGGTATGTGACAGGGTACTGCCACAGTAATACTAAACAGTGACTCGGGGGGAGAGGGGGGGGGAGCAACATGGATGACATTGGAAATATTGATATCCACCTTTTTTTGGTTGTAGAGGAGGTCGTTTGGGCTGTGGCTGAGGGAAGGTTGGTCTTATCGCTGCCTGGTATAGGACTGCAGCTGGATGCACAGAACTGCCACGCCCTGAAGCTATCATGAATGTAGGCTACACGGTGCAGTTCACTGAGAAGGTGTCCAAGTACAGACAGGAGTGGTAGGGTGTGAGTCAGTACTGATAGTGAAAGAAATTAGAGAGAGAGAGAGAGAGAGAGAGTGAGAATGAAGAAGTGCACGGCAACAGCGGTTATAAATGTGCTGTCACCGTTCTATTTATACCGTCGGTTGTTTGGATCCAGGCTGAGTCTGTTGTTGAACATGAAACTACAGGAAGGACCCGTTCTGTGGGTGAGGAGGGAGAGAGCTGACACAGGACTGACACAGGATGACACAGGACTGACACAGGACTGACACAGGACTGACGACACAGGACACAGGATGAGCCGTGCGTCTTGACATCAACAGGCTAATCTTCACTTTGTTCCGGATTCTTCTGTGGCTGAAAACAGTTCACTGGGAGACAAACGCGACCGTTTGTGAAACAGACGTAGCTCTGCTGAACGTGTCCCTTTTCAAAGAGACGCTGGTGGCCACTGAGTTTCAGTTTTGTAACTTTTCCCCCCCTCAAGTCTGCACCCTACTCGTCAAACACAGTCCTGTCGAAACGTGTTTCTCACCCTGAACAGGATAGCGGTGTTGGGACATTTAGCCAAGAGATTAGAAATACAAACTACGTGTCTGTGGGTTAATATGCCAACTATTGATCCTAGGCGTACGACAACCTCCACCAGGGTGGTTCAGCATATTAGGTTCCAGACTTCTCCGGTCCGGATCCATCGTCCCAGACACAAGTTCTTAATCTGACTGATCTTCTGACTGAGTGCGGTTGGTCCTCATCTCCAGTTCTTACAGGGTAACTGGAGACCCCAGACTTCAGTGTCTTATTAATCCGTGGTGATCATATAAGCTTAACGCCAGGGGGGGAAAGAAAGTCTTACAGTGTAACCATGTAGCATTTTTGAGGAGGGTATCTGTGGCCAAATTCTTGTTCGTAATTCAAATGAACGACCTCTCTATGCTCCCCCCCCCCTCCCCCCTGTTCTAGCTGTGACCCTCTATCTCCAGCAGGCCCCCCTCCTCTCCCCTCCCCTGTCCTCTCAAACCCCCTTGCCCTTTAGTCGAACGCCCCTGGATCGTTTCACTCGGTTGTTTTGGGCTTTTGTTCACCGCCACTCCGGGGTGGAATGTCAGGGTGGCATATGTAAGCTGTCTCCTGGACCCAGAGATGTGGACAGCCTCGGCCAAGCTCCAGTTTTAGCTTGGCACAACCTTTTGTGTCTAATTTATGACCAGTCAGCCCCCCCCCCTACTCCAGTAGGAGAGGGGAGAGAGGGAGAAGTTCTCTTGGCCCACACAGACTCCAAGTCAGACCGGAGGAATAACTGCCTCCACTTCAACACGTATAGAAGTAGTAATCCCACGTTCAGCTCAACATTAACTCTGCATTCTGTACCAACTACAATAAACATGTAACTTGCCTGCATTGTGAAAAAAGTATGAAAAAGCTTTGCATAGACGCTAGGTTGTTCCTCGAGCATCGTGTAACACGTCTGGCAGCTTGCAAAACTGGGTTTGTGTAACTGGGTACGCTAAGGACGTGTTGACACTTGCTGAACTGGATCATGTTCAAGAAGTGAATGAGATGATGGAGCGAGGGGCTCCCTGGAGATGGAGGTGTGTTTACCGTCCCCACCCCCCCCACCCCCCCCTCTGTGACAGTGTGCTTATCGTCCCCAAAGACCCCCCCTCTGGCCTTTCCCTTGCAATTGATTGTGGGATGTTTGTTTAACTTGTGGTGAGCGTGTGTGGTGTGGTGTGGGTGGTTGAGTGTGTGGGGTGTGGTGTGTGTGTGCGTGTGTGGGTGGGTGAGCGTGTGTGTGTGTGTGTGGGTGGGTGGGTGGGTGTGTGTGCGTGTGTGTGTGTGTGTGGGGATGTGGGTGGGGATGTGGGTGAGCGGGTGTGGTGATGTGTGTGGGTGTGTGTGTGGGTGCTGTGTGGGTGGCTGTGTGTGTGGGTGGTGTGTGTGTGGGTGTGTGTGTGTGTGTGTGTGGGTGTGTGTGTGCGCCGGGGTGGGTGAGCGATGCGTCCCGGCAGAGCTGAGGTCATCGTGGGGGAGGTGAGTCATGCTCTGGCTGCATGACAGACGAGGCGTTCAGCTGCTTTACACATTACTCTGCTTTCCTGGCTCCCCACCAGAGAGCTGTGAGACAATGGCCCATCAATGGCCCGGTTAACAAGCACTACTGCTGGGCTAGTGGGTCACATGACGTGGTTAAAACCATCGATATATATCTATGGTTAAAACAACTCTAACCCCATCCCGTATTCTGTCAAAAAGGATTCATGAATGATCTTTGATGCTAGCTGTATTAACCTGGTGATGCTTTATACCGAACAGGGTGCGTTCCTTTTGACTAATGAAACGCCCCCTCTGCTCTGCTCTAGGTGGGGAAGGACACTGTCCAGACCACCGAGGACCAGGTTATGAAAAGGGACATGCCGCCAGCGTTCATCAAGTAAGCGAAACCAGCCCTCTTCATCTGATCAGCCAACACGTTCATCAGAAACATCTCAGTACTATTTGCTGTGATGCAAGAATGAAATCACTTGGATGTGTCAAATGTACAATCCACTACCCTCTCTCTCTCTCTCTCTTTCTATTCCCTCTGTCTCTCTCTCTTTCTATTCTCTCTCTCTCTCTCTCTGTCTCTCTCTCTCTCTTTCTATTCCCTGTCTCTCTCTCTGACTGTTTCCCTCTCTCTCTCTCTGTCTCTCTCTCCCTCTCTCTGTGTCTCTCTCTCTGTGTCTCTCTCTCCATGTGCAGCAGTAATGGCTGTTTGTACCCAGGCAAAGGTCAGACATGGCATGTTAAGTGCCTCCGAGGTGCTCTGGCGTTTTATAAATACAGCCGAGGGAGACACAGGCTGCTGGCCTCCTACTCTTTGCCCAGGAAGGGCCTCCTCTTTAGGGGCAAGACAAACCCAGGAGGGGCCTCCTCTTTAGGGGCAAGACCAACCCAGGAGGGCCTCCTCTTTAGGGGCAAGACCAACCCAGGAAGGGCCTCCTCTTTAGGGGCAAGACAAACCCAGGAGGGCCTCCTCTTTAGGGGCAAGACAAACCCAGGAGGGCCTCCTCTTTAGGGGCAAGACAAACCCAGGAGGGCCTCCTCTTTAGGGGCAAGGGAGGGGCAAGGGAGGGCCTCCTCTTTAGGGGCAAGACCAACCCAGGAGGGCCTCCTCTTTAGGGGTCAAGACCAACCCAGGAGGGCCTCCTCTTTAGGGGCAAGACAAACCCGGAGGGGCCTCCTCTTTAGGGGCAAGACAAACCCAGGAGGGCCTCCTCTTTAGGGGCAAGACCAACCCAGGAGGGCCTCCTCTTTAGGGGCAAGACCAACCCAGGAGGGCCTCCTCTTTAGGGGCAAGACAAACCCAGGAGGGCCTCCTCTTTAGGGGCAAGACAAACCCAGGAGGGCCTCCTCTTTAGGGGCAAGACAAACCCAGGAGGGCCTCCTCTTTAGGGGCAAGACCAACCCAGGAGGGGCCTCCTCTTTAGGGGCAAGGGAGGGGCAAGGGAGGGCCTCCTCTTTAGGGGCAAGACAAACCCAGGAGGGGCCTCCTCTTTAGGGGCAAGGGAGGGGCAAGGGAGGGCCTCCTCTTTAGGGGCAAGACAAACCCACGCATCTCCACCAGATCTTTCCCCCGACAGCTGTTCTCACTGAACCTCCGCACATGGTCCCAGCTGAAGAAGACATGCTGTTAAAGTATGACTTTGACCATAAACGCAGACACCCCCTGTCTAGGTATCTGGGCTATATCTGTTTCACGAGTTCCACCCTTTAGTTGCTTTTGCACTTACGCACGATGAGTCAAAGATGGCTTTCGTTGTGTCCCAATAGCTGCAGGAGAACTCCGCCTTAAGATGTGAGTCACCACCAGCACCCCCTCACCTCAGTCTTATTAAAGAGTGGGTTGCAGTGCGGGGGGGCAGGGGGGGGGGCCCCCCAAGGTCAGGGATGAAAGGTACTGGCAGGGCGTAGGTCATCGGGCTCAACGCATGTGGCGCCTTGAAGTCACATGGTCACCCTGTCATCGTCCATCAGCACACGTGCTGGAATGAGTCTCCTTCACTAAATATAGGGTGTGTGTGTGTGTGTGGTGTGCGTGTCCCCAGTATGCATGGCTGTCTGGTCAGGTAGTGCATGCTGGCCGCTGTCTTTTTACGTACAGACCACACACACACACACACACACACACACTCTCACACACGCACACACACACTCTCACACACACACACACACACACACACTCTCACACACGCTCACACACACACACACACACACACTCACACTCTCTCACACACACACACACATACACTCACACACACACACACAAACACACACTCCCTGTGTCCTTCCCAGCACTCTAACCCCTCAATAAAGACACACACATTAGCCCACTCTGCCTCAGTGAGAATGGAAAGCAAGCTGCTCTCTTGTCTTGCTTTTCAGCATGTGGAAAATACTGATAATGTTCCGCTGTTACCCAGAGCAACGATTGGCCCCCGCAGGCAATAGGAGGAAGTCAGGGTTCCGTGGGAAGTCTTTCAGTCGCTGGCCTGTCGCCTGTTTCTGTGCGTCCTGGACTCGGTACAGGAGTTATGTGGCTGAGCCCTCCGCTATGATATCGACCAATGGCTGCATTCTGCTGACTGGCAGTAATAGTCAATTCACTGTATCTCATCCTGGCACCCCTGAGAGGACATTACTCAGAGGCTGACGGGATGAACGTTATTCTCATCTGCATGACTGGCCAATGAATCGAGGGCATCGCAAATGTGAGACAGAAGTTGGCGCCGAGATTCTACCTTCTGGTCAGCAGTGATGTCACGTGCAGTTCCACTCATGTTCACTGCCACCACTCTGACCCTGGCTGAAGTCTGCATAGTGACTGTCTGGCTTTTGCAGAGGTCATCAGCATGGCTCGTGATCTGTCCAGCTTCCTGTCTCAGTCCCTGACCTCTGACCTCCTGCACACACAGGGTGGAGAACGCCTGCACCAAGCTGGTCCAGGCTGCGTCCATGCTGAAGGCAGACCCCTACTCCGTCCCCGCCCGCGACTACCTCATCGACGGATCCCGGGGCATCCTATCAGGAACCTCCGACCTGCTCCTGACCTTCGACGAGGCTGAGGTAGGTCTGACGCAACACAGTCTCTCTCTCTTTCCCACTCTCTCTCTCTCTCTCTCTCACTCTCTCTCCTCACTCACTGTCTCTCTCTCTCTCTCTCTCTCTCTCTCTCTCTCTCTCTCTCACTCACTGTCTCTCTTCTCTCTCTCTCTCTCTCTCTCTCTCTCTCTCTCTCACTCCTCTCTCTCGCTCTCTCTCTCTCTCTTCTCTCTGTGTCTGTCTCACTCTCTCTCTCCTCTCTCTCTCTCTCTCTTGTGTCTGTCTGTCTCTCTCTCTCTCTCACTGAGGTACCAGGTACCTGAACCATCCATCAGCCTCTGCTCCCTGGAGGGGTCAGTTAGAGTAGTGTGGGCTCCCAGCCAGCCAGAGGGATATCAGGCCCCAGAGCTCTGCAGCAGTCAGCACGAGTCAGCAGTCAGCCAGTCAGACGGCGTGCCACAGCAGCAACACAGGACAGCGGGGGGGTGGGGGGTACACACACACACACACAGACACACACACACACACTGTACTGGGAGGGAAACACACAGCTGGGGGCCAAACAGGACAATGATCCTGGCAGGAATGCAGGTGTCATCAGGGGCCTAACTACTTTAATCACTGACCCACTCGCTTATCGTCGCAATCATATCATCATCATTCACGTGTTGCGCAACACGTCATTCACCACCCCCCCCCCGTTCTCTTGCCGTAGGTCCGCAAAATCATCCGCGTCTGCAAGGGCATCCTGGAGTACCTGACGGTGGCCGAGGTGGTGGAGTCCATGGAGGACCTGATCACCTACACGAAGAACCTGGGCCCAGGTGAGTCCACACCTTCCACCTCCACCTGCGAGGCCTCTCCATCACCATCCTGTGGGGCTTCGCCAGGGATGGACGGGGGGACAGATAGGCTAGTGTGTTGTGTGTAGCATTAGGATTCCCATGCCGGGGGTTTCAGCGTAACGTGTTATTCTCTTCGTGGCGACGCAGGGATGACGAAGATGGCGAAGATGATCGACGAGCGGCAGCAGGAGCTGACTCACCAGGAGCACCGAGTCATGCTGGTCAACTCTATGAACACCGTCAAGGAGCTGCTTCCTGTTCTCATCTCAGGTACGCCTGCTCACTTCCTGCTCACTTCCTGCTCATCTCGTACGCTGCTCCTCTGCTCCCCCGACGGGCTGCACCAGGTGCTGCCCCTGTTAGTGACACACCTTGCCTGCTGAACCGACCGCTGCCTCTGTGTTTCCTCACACTCACACACACTCTCTCTCTCACACACACACACACAGGAATCAAGATCTTCGTGACCACCAAGACGTCCCAGAGCCACGGGGTGGAGGAGTCGCTCAAGAACCGCAACTTCACCTTCGAGAAGATGTCCGCCGAAATCAACGAGATCATCCGGGTGCTGCAGCTCACTTCCTGGGACGAGGACGCCTGGGCCAATAAGGTACGAGGCACACGCTCTGGCTCCGCCCCCCTCACCCGCACACACGTCCACCCCCTCGACAGCTGCTCTGTTCACAGAGGGTAGACGCTTTGCCTAGTCACTCCCTAAAACAGCGACCATGGTTAAAGCGGTTTTGTGGCTTTTTTTCCCCCCCAAATGGGGGTTTGAGAGCTGTGAGTGCCTGGGCAAATGTTTAGGTCTTGTGATCCACCGCTTACGCCTTCCCAGAATGCACCGAGAGATGTCTACAGCCTGGACGGGCTGCTGTAGTGTGTTTACTGTTTTATAAGTGTTTTTCCAGCCATGTGCTTTTGTTTGTGCCTGGACGAGCCTATTTTCAGAAATGCCGGCCGTTTAAAGAAAAGAACAAAGACATTGTTTGCCAGCTGTTTGTTATATTGCTTTAGAACGACTAAGTGTTTTTTTTTCAAATGAAGCAGGTATGCTTATGTGTATCAGGTCCCTGCTGGGGAAATTACTTCAACTCGCTTTGACACTTCGAACCTACACTCTCTGGCTAGCATGCTGTGCCGTTTCTCCCATCCACCCCCCACTATCAGAATGACTTCCTGTTCTGTGCTCCATCTTTTCCCCTTGATCTCCTCTTTTCTGTTTGGTCTCGATTGGTTATGTCTGGATAAACATTTTGTATATTTTTCTTGTTTTGTTTTTTCTTTCTTTACCGTTCTTTTTCCTCCCCCCTCCCCCTGTAGAAGGTAAGCCCCCCTTCGGGTCCCGTGATTGGCCAGTAGCATGTCTGGTAGATGTGTGTGCTGGTATGACAGTCTTGTGCCATGCGTTGCCCTTGCGTGCTTTTGAATAGTTTAGCTAGCGTGAGATATCCTGTATATCTTCTAGTGCCAGGTATTGTATTTCATGAGCGATGCCATGTACACAAAATCCATGCTAATGGGATGACATGTTGGGGGAGCGTGCAAGTTTTGGATGCATTTGTAAAAAAGATATGGGCAACAGTTTAACAACGTGTTTTATTTCTTGATTTTGTACGTCATGTAAGTGAGTTTTGGTTTTGAAGTTTGACGTGACATAACATGAATGAACATGTCTGCATTCCTCCGATGCCAAACCAAACCCCCAGTGAGGAGACAGGATGCCTTCAGATGCCCGATGCATCGATGACGCCGTCACCGAGACATCCGATATCGCTTTAGCCGTTGACGTGAATCCCTATGGCTTTCTCTTATTTCCCCTCGCAACAACATCTCCTTGATGTGTGCATGCACTTCACAGTCATAGGAGAAGGGCATGCAACTGAAATCCATGGATTCTGGAACGGGATGCTCCTATTGTTAGTCGAACGTCCAGGCGTCAAGGAGGTCATCCACTCACAGATTGTGTCCATAAATGTTGCATCATTTATGACCTGTCGCCTAACAAGACCTCCCGTAAGAATCACCTCACAGCAGCCTCCCAGGGGAGAGGTGTGCGTGTCTGACTGTTCAGTGGGTGTATCTGTCAAATAGTAACAGACTGGCTGTCTGTTTGTCCACCTCGCTAGACTCCTCCCCCTTCTCACTAGACTCCTCCCCCTTCTCACTAGACTCCTCCCCCTTCTCACTAGACTCCTCCCCCTTCTCTGCTTCCCTGCTTTCGTGTTACATATTTATCGGAAGCAGCAGCCAGACTATCAATCCCCAGCGCTGACACCCCCACGCTCACACAGCAGCAGCACGCTTTGTCAGTTCACACCTGTTGACTTCCCGTCACACCTGTTTACTTCCTGTCGTCCTGCCCTGTGGTGGGTGTGGCTTACCTCCCTGTGGTGGGTGTGGCTTTCCAGAGACTCGGAGATGTCTAACAAACAAACATGTTGGTCGTTGCTCTATTATTTGACCAGGTCCCTCTTTGTAAAGATATCTTTTTTTATGGCCTGTCTGCTTTATTGCGATAGTTGCGGTTACAGAGTAACAGGAAATGTAGGGAATAGAGAGAGGATGTGGTGGATGACTGGGTTGGATATCTCTTTAAAAAGACATTGTCATCCAGCATTGTACAATGCTCATATGTCCTCATTTGAAATTGCACAATGTCTGCCGACATGTTCATTAAAAATATTAGTAATAAGATATTTTAGCAGCCAATGTGTTTGTTTGTTACTTTAGATTCCCCGTGTTCGATCCCAGTGTTTTGAGTTTGTAGATGCAGTAAAAGAGTAAAACCGTTTTTATATGACAGAGATTTAGTCGACACTCTCGTAGAGAGTATCTGTCAGAAGAACTGCGTGTGCTTTTATTATACCACGGAAGAACACATCATTTCTCTCTTTACAACACTCTACCATCCCCCTCCCCCCCCTGCCTGTGTAAACATGTTCCTCACCTGGCCAGTGAACACAGTCACCTCCAGGTGATGCTGTGCCCTCGGATCGTATCGTATCTCGTTCTGCTCCGGGCAAGATACAATGGAGGCGAGATGGGGTTGGGGTGTGGTGTGATACAGACAGTGAAGTGATGTAATACCCAAACTGACAGTGCAAGGAAGTGATGTAATACCCAAACTGACAGTGCAAGGAAGTGATGTAATACCCACACTGACAGTGAGAGGAAGTTGAAACAGCATGTGCACGGTCGGTTGCGCCTGCCAAATGTTTGCCGCTCTGCACATTTGAGATGCACAGACTGTGTGTGTCACTGTGGTCATGGCGATGACTCGGACCTTGAGTCCGTTGCCTGGCAACATGATCCGACGGGAAGCATCGGAGGCCTTAGTGATGACACGTTTGCATTACTCCTGTGTGTTTCTGCTGAGGTCAATACTATGAGTCACCCCTCCCCCCCCATTCCCAAACATTCTGGTATGACATCACCCTTCCGACTGCTAGGAACCTGTTACAGAATCTGTCTGGCTTACTCATTACTTACCATGACTGTAAAAGATCAAATGATTATCCTTAAAAGGACTTCATTTTAACACTTACAATAAAAGGGATATTATTTCATAGAGCATGTACAAAGTAAAGGTACATATCCATTCAATAATTACAAACATACTTTTTCCATTTGCTGGTATACTAATATCAATGTATTTGTCATGTTATTTCCCCCCCTCCTCACTGAAGGACACTGAGGCCATGAAGAGGGCTCTCGCTTTGATCGACTCCAAGATAACTCAGGCCAAGAACTGGCTCAGGGACCCCAACGCCCAAGCAGGTACCAAAGACAGACAGGTCCCTCACTACCCAGACGCAGACCCCTTCCTCTCTCAAAAATCAAATCAAAATATATTTGTATCGCCCTTTTTACACGCAAGCATGTCACAGAGGGCTTCACATACGACCATAGAGCTGCCCCTCAACCAACCTAAACCCTCAAAGGTTTCAAACCCTCTCTCGTTCTCGTGTAACGCCTCCCGTGTCCCGTGTGCTGTTCCCAGGGGATGCAGGCGAGCAGGCCATCCGCCAGATCCTGGACGAGGCAGGGAAGGTGGGAGAGCTGTGTGCAGGGAAGGAGCGTAGAGACATCCTGGGGACAGCCAAGACCCTGGGCCAGATGACCGACCAGGTGTCCGAGATCAGAGCCAGGTACGACACACACATGGTCTTTAGCAGCGCTCATTTACATTTGTTTTTAGCAGACCTCTACTCATTTGCACCTCTTATCAGAGCGACTTACAGTAAGTACAGGGACATTCCCCCCCCGAGGCAAGTAGGGTGAAGTGCCTTGCCCAGGGACACAATGTAATTTTTGCACGGGCGGGAATCGAACCAGCAATCTTCTGATTCGTAGCCCGATTCCCTAATCGCTCAGCCATCTGACCCCTCCTGACATATCCCTACACATCCCTGGACCAACCGTGACGTCTTTGACGATACCATCCACTGTTTCCTGAGAAGGATAGCTTCCAGTATCCAGTAGCTACATGTCCCACAAGATATTATTTAATTTTCCTTTGGTAATCTGATCAGGAAATGTTCCCTTGTACGGTAGCATCCATCTGTATGATGGTGGGGAAGTGGAAGGGGGTAATCGTGTTGTAAAGTTATTACAGCGGAAAACCTTAAGATCGTGTTTCACTTTTGCCGCAGACACAAGGTTACGCTAGATTAAAAGCAGCTGTTTGGTATTAATCCATAATCTGCTGTAACCCCTGCTCAGTAAACTGGGAGTGGCCACCAAGCCTCGTCTGGAACATGAGACGTGGAGATTAAAGTATCTGTTATTATTACATGGGGAGGAGGGCAGGAGGAAAACAATCACTCTCCCTCCAGACAACGACAGCGTTGTCGGCTATTTTACAAGGTCACATTAGCATCGCTGCATCACTAATCCAATTCTCAAGGGGATGATCCCCTTTACACATGTTGGTACACTGAGGGCATTCTGAGGAAGATGTTGATGTGCGGTGCTCTGGGGGAGATGTTGTTGTGTGGTGCTCTGGGGGAAGATGTTGATGTGTGGTGCTCTGGGGGAAGATGTTGATGTGTGGTGCTCTGGGGGAAGATGTTGATGTGTGGTGCTCTGGGGGAGATGTTGATGTGTGGTGCTCTGGGGGAGATGTTGATGTGTGGTCTTCCCGGGTATCTGCTCTCTCCAGAGGTCAGGGGACGTCTCCAGCCGCCATGCAGAAGGCCCAGCAGGTATCTCAGGGTCTGGACGTGCTCACGGGCAAGGTGGAGAACGCTGCCCGCAAACTGGAGGCCATGACCAACTGCAAACAGGTCATCGCCAAGAGAATCGACGCAGCGCAGGTGGGCAGTCATCCCAGCCATCGGCTGTCTGCTGATCTCTGGGTTTGAAATATGTCACGAGTAGACCTTGTCGAACTCTCGAAGGAGAGATCGTATCTGATTTGAGCTCCGTGCGGCCGAGTTATCGGTGTTATTGAGAATGTTGGGTCTTGGTCGGTTCCCCTGCAGAACTGGCTGGCGGATCCCAACGGAGGTCCGGAAGGAGAGGAGAACATCAAGGGTCTTCTGACTGAGGCCAGGAAGATCGCCGACATGTGTGAAGACCCCAAGGAGAGGGAAGACATCCTGCGCTCCATCGGAGAGATCGCCGCCCTCACGGCCAAGCTCTCTGAGCTAAGGAGACAGTGAGTAGAGCGGCACCATGTATTCATGTGTTACCTGTTGACTAGAACCTTCCTTCACGGTTGCTAATAAAAGATTTCGGTATTGGCTCGTTAAGGACGCAATTTCCACTTCTTGTTTGTCTACTTCTGCTTTCTTCTCTTATTCGATCTCCTCGGTTACGATGAAGACCCTCAGATACCACTTTTCTGACGTGTATCTACTCCCTCGTCTTTCCAGGGGCAAAGGCGACACACCGGAGGCGAGGGCTTTGGCCAAGCAGATCGCCACGGCCCTGCAGAACCTGCAGTCCAAGACCAGCAAGGCAGTGGCCAACAGCAGACCTGCTAAAGCAGCCGTCCATCTTGGAAGGGAAGATAGAGCAGGCACAGCGCTGGATAGACAACCCCACCATAGACGACAGTGGAGTGGGTGAGTGTTTCTTAGGCGGCCGACCTTAACTGCAAAGTGCTGCGGGAAACCCTGACTTCTCCTTCTCCTCTGATCACATCAGCCACCCAGACAGCAGATCTGTTTGCATGTCTGCTTTTTTTGGGGTCTTTTCTTTTTTTTCTTCTTCTCTGCTGTACATTCCACAAACCCTCACCCTGCCTCATCCTTTGCCTTCTGGGTTGGCTGGTCTTCTCAAAAGCCTGGATATCTTCTCACAAGTCATATTGTTGGTAACGGAGCCCCAAGCTCTGACACAAGGCCCTCCTGTTCTGAGGATCTATGGTCCCTAGTCTCTTCAGAGTTCAATAAAAGGAAAGATCAGTCTGGGATGCTCTGATATTATTAGCTTCTTCCAACTCACAACTGCCCCTCAACCATGTTCTGAGCTATGTGTGTCTCTGTGTGTGTGTGTGTACGCGTGTGTATCTCCAGGTCAGGCAGCCATCCGGGGGCTGGTAGCGGAGGGCCGCAGGTTGGCCAACGCCCTGCCCGGCCCGTACCGACAGGAGATGCTTGGCAGGTGTGAGCTGGTGGAGCAGCTGATGGCTCAGCTGGCAGACCTGGCGGCTCGGGGCGAGGGAGACTCCCCGCAGGCGCGTGCCGTGGCTCAACAGCTTCAGGAGGCCTTGAAAGTAAGACGGCTCACGTTCACCGTCACCATCACACGCTCGCGGCTCGTTAGGATCCGTTAGACTCGCACGGATACTCATCCTGGGGCTCCCCCTGCTGGTGGATGAGTACCGCCTGCTAGTCATGATGTCGGTAGACCATCAGATCCATTTTCATTATCCATTCATCATTTAGCAGACACTCTTTCTACAATAAGTATAGGGCATTCCCCTGAGGAAAGTAGGGTGAAGTGCCTGACCCAAGGACACAACGTAATTTTGCACGGCAGGGAATCGAAACCGGCAACCTTCTGATTGGTAGCCCGATTACCTAACCGCTCAGCCATCTGACCCCCATCATATCCATACCATATATCCTCTGTCAGATTTACTTAAGACTAAAAACGTGTGCACGGTCTTTGCAGGACCTCAAAGGGAAAATGCAGGAAGCGATGACTCAGGAGGTGTCCGACATCTTTAGCGACACGACGACGCCCATCAAACTATTGGCTGTAGCTGCTACGGCCCCCCATGACGCTCCCCAACAGGGAGGAGGTGAGCTCATTTACTTCCCTATTCTACCAACAGGACACATTACAATAACAATTGATAGTTTTTCCGTTCCGATGTTTTAAAGAGTCGATAGCTGTATTTAATTGTCGTACTTCCATTCAGGTATTCGATGAGAGGGCAGCCAACTTCGAGAACCACGCCAACAAGCTTGGAGCCACTGCTGAGAAGGCTGCTGCCGTGGGAACAGCCAATAGGGGCACAGTGGAGGGGATCCAGGCAGCCGTGAAGTCAACAAGAGACTTGACACCACAGGTACCGGATGCTTTTACTCCTAAACGTGGTTCTTTGTGGGTTTTCTGTAACTCTTTGGGCTAAATCTTTGTGTTAGTTGCTTCCTGTTGATGGGGGGGAATTCTCTTTTTGTTAGGTTGTCTCCGCTGCTCGTATTCTACTGAGAAACCCTGGCAACCAAGCTGCGTACGAGCACTTTGAGACCATGAAGAATCAATGGATCGACAATGTTGAGAAGATGACAGGTAGCATAATGGTACCCCACAGCCAGAGATGAGGGAAAAGTACACACATCCTTCACTGAAGTAGAAGTTTGACTACATGATTTTTAGACCTTTTTTGCCTATATATTTTTCAACCTTTCAAGACCTTTTTATTAACCAAAAGTTGAAGTTTATTTCAAAACCTTTTTTAGGGGATTTTTTGTTGTTGCAACCTTTAAAAACATAATTTTTGGGGACCTTTGTAGAAAATATATTCTACTTGAGTGAAGGATGTGTATACTTTTGCCATCTCTGACCATGTGGCCATTCTGAACGCTCCGACGGCACAACCTGATACTAACCTGGCCTCTGTCCTCGTCTAGGTCTGGTGGATGAAGCCATTGACACCAAGTCCCTGCTGGACGCCTCAGAGGACGCCATCAAGAAGGACCTGGACAAATGTCGCGTGGCAATGGCTAACCACCAGCCCCAGATGCTGGTAGCCGGCGCAACTAGCATAGCCCGCCGTGCCAACCGCATCCTGCTGGTGGCCAAACGGGAGGTGGAGAACTCCGAAGATCCCCAAGTTCAGGGAGCTTGTGAAGGCCGCTTCTGATGAGCTGAGCAGGACCATCTCTCCCATGGTGATGAACGCCAAGGCTGTGGCCGGGAACATCCAGGATCCAAGTACGCCACTGTTACTCCACACACACACACACACACACACACACACCAATCAGATCAGTTCACTTGTTAAATCTAGTTTGTTTCTAGAGCAGTAAAACATATCGATCCAAGCACCATCTCTCTGCTTCTCTGTGGCATTCAGGTCTGCAGAAAGGCTTCCTGGACTCGGGCTACAATATCCTGGGTGCCGTGGCCAAGGTGAGGGAGGCCTTCCAGCCCCAGGAGCCCGACTTCCCACCGCCTCCTCCAGACCTGGAGCAGCTTCAGGTGAGTCCACAGCCTCGCTCTCCAACAGCAGGTCGCCAGTCACCTGCTTGTATCCCACCCGCCACGTCCATAAGTAGTAGTAGTAGTCGTAGCTTCCATCGTCATTCAGACATATACTGGTACAGTACATGATGGACTTTTCTCCAGGACCATGGCGCTACATAAAACACTTAAGCGACCACACATCGACATAGAACTAAACCCTACGTTAGGATTACACGAGAGTGACTCACCCCGAGGTTGTGCGTTGTGCCTTCAGATCAACGACGAGCCCGCCCCCCCCAAGCCCCCACTCCCCGAGGGCGAGGTCCCCCCCCCACGACCCCCTCCTCCAGAGGAGAAGGACGAGGAGTTCCCCGAGCAGAAGGCCGGGGAGGTGGTGAGCGAGGCCATGATGGTGGCTGCCAGGCAGCTCCACGAAGAGGCTCGCAAATGGTCCAGCAAGGTGGGACACGACGTCGAATCATGACGACGCTTCGAAATGACGCCCACTTTTTGTCTACGTGTGAGGTAACTCTTTGTGGGGTCTTGTAGGGTAACGACATCATCGGGGCGGCCAAGCGCATGGCCTTGCTCATGGCGGAGATGTCCCGCCTGGTGCGTGGCGGCAGTGGAAACAAGCGCGCCCTCATCCAGTGTGCCAAGGACATCGCCAAGGCGTCTGATGAGGTCACACGGCTGGCCAAGGAGGTTGCTAAGCAGTGCACTGACAAGCGCATCCGGACCAACCTGCTCCAGGTGAGAGACCGACTTATACTGTTAGGTGGCTGAGCGGTTAGGGACTTGGGCTATTAGTCAGAAGGTTGCCGGGTTCGATTCACGGCCGTGCAAATTGACGCTGTGTCCTTGGGCAAGGCACTTCACCCTAATTGCCTCGGGGGAATGTCCCTGTACTTACTGTAAGTCGCTCTGAATAAGAGCGTCTGCTAAATGACATGAATGTAAATCGGCACCTCGAGATGTGAGAGTTCCTAGATGATGATGCGGAAACGTATTTGCATTTCATGATATTTTTCTTGGTTCAGGTGTGTGAGCGCATCCCTACCATAAGTACCCAGCTGAAGATCCTGTCCACAGTGAAGGCTACCATGTTGGGTCGTACCAACATCAGCGAAGAGGAGTCGGAGCAGGTGAGGGGACAGCAGGGCAGACTTGCATGCTGGGAAACACCACGTGTCACTGTCATCCAAGTCAAAAACATAATAATACATTTTAATCAAAGGCGCCTTTCTCGGCACTCAAGAACACCGTACAGAGGTACACAACATGCCCGTATCCACCTCACTCCCGTATCTTGTTCTGCCCCTCCAGGCGACAGAGATGTTGGTCCACAACGCCCAGAACCTGATGCAGTCTGTGAAGGAGACGGTCCGGGAAGCTGAGGCTGCTTCCATTAAGATCCGGACGGATGCTGGCTTCACCCTCCACTGGATCAGGAAGACCCCGTGGTACCAGTAAGGCCCCTTGGTACCAGGAAGGCCCCTTGGTACCAGTAAGGCCCCTTGGTACCAGTAAGACCCCTTGGTACCAGGAAGACCCCTTGGTACCAGTAAGGCTGCGTTCCTCCCTTCGCGCGGGCCAAGCGAATTTTGAACAGTAGATTGACGGACACGTAGATATACTAATTCCAGTCTTTAGCGACAGCATCCCATAATACACGATTTGGGTCGAAGGAGTGAATACACTATTTACTATTTACTAAGTGACCCAACACCCTGTCTTTAAACTGAGACAGGACAAGTAGATTTTTAAAGAAGGGACTACCCAATGCAACTTCCAATTATTTAGATTCTTTTGGGGAAAATGTGTTTTCTAATGTAATTAAAGAATGTGTTTTTAGAGCTTATTGTGACAAATACCAGGTATATATATATATTTTGATTGAGAGGTTTTTCGTATCAAGAAGGGTTGATGATTGTTGGTCACTTCTAGGACTGTGCTGAGAAGATCTCTGTTAAATTTGACTGTTAAGATTTTCTTGGAAGATGTCGTTTTATATGTCTTTGTACTGGTCCTTGATGTCATATTCTGCAATCAGTCACCGTTGCTAGAATGAGCTTATCTACTCAAAAGGAGTTTCTACAAGTATGCTAAGATCTACACGCAAATGTATTCACCAATATTATGTGTCTGTTTACACAATGCCATGTTTTAGAAACGGAAAACACTGTTAGCCTATTGGTTTATATTTGAGTGAAAGTTAGATTTGTAGTATGCTGCCAAAGACTTTAATCCACTATTAATTTTGCAATATGGTTTCTTATTTTGATTATGGTATATCAGAACTCATAGGCTAATGTAAAGGCTAGCTAATCGTACACGAGTAGTCATATTTGATAGTGAAACTTTCCTAGCAAATCATCTTTCAACATTTTCACGATGTTGCAAAGAGATTACATGTAAACGATACAGATAACATGAGGCTAAGGCCTGGTGCTTTAAATTACATAATTTATCTGTGAAACATCAAGCTAGACCGTGTTTTACCTGAATACTGTCTCATGGTGTTGTGATGTGCTAAACCAATGTTGAGATGAATACCGTACGGCTTTTAAGGTTACGTTTAGGCAAGGTGGTAACTGGTTCAAAGAATGTTGTTTTCTGTACTCTGATATCAAACACGTGTCTTTTGCACCTAGAACATACACTAAACATACAGTAGCACATAAAGTTGGTACAATAGATGCAATCTAAAATGTCTGTTGTGTGTTTGAGTAAGAACAGAAGTGTGAATGTGTGTATGATGTTACGACCCTATAAAACATCTAATGTGCCTTTTGAGAAAATACTTTAAATGCAATAAATTTTGTTTTTCCATTTACAGAAAATGATGTTTTGTATCTTGTACAAGTTGCATCATGATTTTGTCCAGAAACATTTTTGTTATATTTAATATGATTCTTAGGCAAATGACGTTACCTGCTTCCTTCAGTCGTTAGGACTAAGTCAAACCCTGCTTCTTGGCATTATTCACATTTTGTAATAAAGCATTTTATAACACCAAGTGGTACCATCTGTTATTGAAACATGTTAGGTGTGGCCCATGTAACGCGAGTATGCCTAGCCAATCGCAGATGGTTTCAATACATTGTACCCATGCCACATAGCCGCCTTTTCCATTTCTATCGAGCAGGAGGCGACCACATGAAAGACGAGACTAGCCGCGGTATTGGGTCAGGCTTTAATGTTTTGGTGCAGGCATTCTCCAAAGACAGCATTTTTTGGCGTAATTATATTTTTGTGTGACAAAACGTTTGTCTGATATAGCCTGCACTTCGTCGTAGCTACAATGTCTGGCGAGGAACCCAACGTTATGAAAGTCAGAGTGACAGGTAAAGCTCTGAGGTAAGTCTATTGCTAGCTAAATATACTAACTAGCGACGCGAAGGTTTAACCTGCCAGCTAGCTCAAACTAGCTAGCATCTGAGCTAACGTGAGTCGGCGCGACAGTGTTTGGCTTGATTGGCTTGATGTGGGGTGATGCTTACGTCCAAATACAGCCGTCTTGACAGATAATTTACTGATAAACAACGAAAACGCCCAACCCATATCATATAGCGCACTAATGAATGTAACTTCCAAGGTGTTCCTGTCGGCTAGTATGCTAATAATAAGAAGGTGGGTACAAGAATGATAAGAATGTCCACGTGTGTAACTATTTTGTCACGTGTAGCTAATAGTATACAGAACGCTCCGATCAAAGACAGTTCCAAAGTCCACTAACACTTGATATCAATTTAAACCGGCCATCTGTTGTAATGTTTACATTTCGGTAACCATGAATGCCGGAAGGTAAGGCCAGTTATTAATAAAACATGATGATGCACACGTTGTATTAGAAACGGTGACATGAACGGCAGCATCTTCACAATACGCGGTGTCACGAGAAGTTGAAATAGATTTGCATTCTTTTCCTTCGGTAGAGAAGTTGCTTCCCAGTCGAAAGTATCTAAAATAGTTGACAACAGCAGAAAACCTCATATGGTTCCTAGTATTTCAGCACCGCCCACTTCCTATGTAAGCCAATCAGTTTTGGCATAGAAAGTAGCCAAGGGTTCTCGTTTCACTGAAAAGTAGAAATCACTTTAGTTTAGTTGTAGGAGCTTTACCAGCTATAAACAGTCTTTAAACTAGGATAATCTCTTACCTGACACCATGCCAACTGCAAGGTAGGCTACTCTTGTGTAACATGAATTGTACTGTGAGTATCAAGGCCTGTCACTGGCCTTCTATGGTGTGATGTATCACAGAGTGTCATTCTGACCTAAAGGGAACTAAAAACCATACGTTGTTTTTCGGGGAAACGGCTGCAAATCCAGCCTTGGATCTCATGTTATGGAATGTTGAAATCATTGAGATTTGTCGGTCTTTTGAAATGTGTGTGTACATGCATGAGTAACTTGACATGCTTTGACATATACAGCCATAGCTGTTGGGTGACACATGATCTCCACATGTGCTTGGATGAGCTCCATGTGCCTCCTAACTGCCTCTCTCTCCATTCTGCACGAATACGCCTCTAATGTGTAGAATAGTTTGAGGGCACGAATGCGAACAAACCTAATTTAACGTCATTCTAAATGAACTTGTCTTATCGCATGATGCAATACTGTCTGAGACACTATTAGAAGTAAAACGTGCGCAACTTGGCCCGTCTCGTATTTTTCCTCACGTCTGGCATCCTGACTTAATTGACGACAGAACAATTGCTTTACAGGAGCTACTTTTAAAATGTCCTGAACTAGAATATGGGGTCAGTCACATCCTGGATTCGATGGATGGACACTTTTAATCAGGCTAATCTCGGGACAGTCCCTAGCACACCCATGGTTGCGTTGTCAAGTCTGAGTGAGAGGATGCATATGTAACGGAGTTAGAACCGTGAAACTCACTCCTCAGGTATCTAATGGGCCACCCGCGTTAGCGAAGAGCTAGCTTTTCTTTGGCGTAGTTGGTAGTGGTTGCGCTTGGAAGTCGAGAGGTGGCAGGTTCGACTCCCCGTGGGAGCGAACATTGGCCAGATACCTCTGACGGAGCTTGCAAGACCACGTCCGTTACATACCCGTCACACATACAGAGATCTTGTGTTTTTCAACCCCACAGTGAAAACACTCTGTTTGGGATGGGCAAACCCACTGCTGGACATCTCCGCTGTGGTGGACAAGGACTTCCTCGACAAGTACGTTCAAGCAGCTTCCAACAGCTCACAACATCCTCATTCTGGCTCGGTGATCTACAGTACTGTGCTAAAGTCTTAGGCACAAATAATGATCATTTAAAAAAAAGTTAAGCAAAAATGTAAGATGATGAAATGAAAAAACGAATAAAAAATGTGCTTTATACAGCAGCACAAATACAGAAGACATGGAATGTTTAGCTGAATATGTTTGTTAAATATCTTGGGTGCCAAAGACTTTAGCACAGCATGGTAAGTGTGGGCGAAACATCACTCTGGTGTGTGTGTGTGTGTGTGTGTGTCCACAGGTACGGACTGAAGCCCAACGACCAGATCCTAGCTGAAGAACAACACAAAGCCTTGTAAGTGTCTCACTGCGATGCTCAGATGATCCACACTGAATGATGTGAGGGAAAACGACCCCTGTTTCATTCATCCCCCCTGCCCTTGCCCCTGCCCCGGCCCCTACCCCGGCCCCTACCCCGGCCCCTATCCCTGCCCCTACCCCTGTCCCTGTCCCTGCCCTGGTGTATCTTTCCTTAGTAAGGGATTCTCTAAATAGCTCTCACACTAAAGTGTGTGTAAATCAGTCTTTCGTGAGAGGGCAGCTGCACTTCAGCAATCCTCTCTCTCTCTCCCCCTAACGTGTCAAATCTTCGTTTCGACCGCACTGCCCCTATTGGCCTGAGAATGCCCCCTGCCCTGTGTATTCCCCCCCCCACACCACAGGATAATGATGTCTTCCTGCCATGGGGCCGAGCAAGGTAGAGGCTTTGAAATATTAGGGTGTGAAACACTGCCTGACCTGAAACAACAACTACAATCATCTGTGTTTGGGAATGTATCCCTCTGGTTCAGCCGACACTCCCTTAAAACCAGTCCTGTCACAGCTTGCTCAATACACACGCTGGTTTACACAACAGGATGTCTAAATCCTGAAGGTGAGGAGCGCTGTGTGGGCTGCTAGCTCTTGAAGACATCTTTTGAAGCGAAGACATAGATCTGTTTACGGACGGTCCAAAGTGTACATTTTTCCTGGTCTGCAGTGGGACATCAAGTGGGAGACAAAGGGGGTGTGGCTAAAGGTGGATCCTCTCATTAGAGGGGCGGCGTCCAATGGCAGGCAGGCTTCTGGGGTCTGTGTTTGATACCGATCATACTGACGTCAGCTAGAATCTTTAGAATTCAGTGCCCCGAAATTACTTTTCATTTCCTGTTTTTTTCCAGGCTCGTTGTGACATTCCCCTACTCTTCACATGAAGTCAGCGCAACGCTTTAGTTAGACCTTAGCCTCGTTCAATAACGTTTAGGGAAATACCCAAGTGTCATTCTTCGCCATGCATAGATGACCAAATCCTGATACTGAAGTCTAAATAAAACAGGACAGAAAGATACCCAATCAGGGGCTGTTACAAATGGCAGAGATACCAGGAACATAGCTTGTCAGCCCTGATGCAAAGCAGCTCTCCAGATACAATGACAGCACTGTTATCTTGGGTCTGACAGGCATGGTTCAGGTCTCACACAGGGCCGGGGTAGGATTATCACGAGGCTTTACCGGTTAATTCCCCCGCCCTGTGCATTTCAATGCATGTGCCCCCCACCCCCACAGCCCTCCGCATGATGTGTGTCTCCCACAGCTTGTTACCTGACCATGAGCTTGTTCTGCTGGTTAAGGGGAGCACAGGGGAGATTCTCTACAGTCAACGCCTGTTTCTCTTCCTGGAGGTCAGAAATATGTGATGAACTCTTCTAGTATTGCAGAAGACCGGTTCCATTTCGTAGTCAGGTGTTTTTGTTGTGGCAACCCAGGCTATTCTGACAGCAGTGATCCATGAACCTTCCTGTGTGACCAGGTCACTGGATGGACCAGGTCACTGGATGGACCAGGTCACTGGATGACCAGGTCACTGGATGGACCAGGTCACTGGATGACAAGGTCACTGGATGACCAGGTCACTGGATGACCAGGTCACTGGATGACCAGATCCCTGGATGACCAGGGTCACTGGATGGCCAGGTCACTGGATGACCAGGTCACTGGATGGACCAGGTCACTGGATGACCAGATCACTGGATGACCAGGTCACTGGATGACCAGGTCACTGGATGGCCAGGTCACTGGATGGCCAGGTCACTGGATGACCAGATCACTGGATGACCAGGTCACTGGATGGACCAGGTCACTGGATGGACCAGGTCACTGGATGACCAGGTCACTGGATGGACCAAGTCACTGGATGGCCAGACTGTCTCGTCCCTCCGGAGTCCGAACTGGGGATCTGAGGCCCTTCAGTGAGAAATAATGCTTCTGCTGTACACAGGAGCACTTGTTTCAAGTCCCATTGTCTCGTTTTGTTTCACTGTGAAAACAAATACAGGATTTGGACTGTAGCGGTGGAAGTTCAGAAACTCTGCTTTGATGTGTTCATTTAGCTGAGGCTTGTATCCACACTGTGCGGTGCACGGTGGAGGAGAGCGGTGGAGGAGAGCGGTGTTTCCCCACAGCTCAACCACACTTCCTCTTCTGCTTGTGTTCCTGCAGCATGAGGCTGCAGAGCTGGTCTTTCCTAGCTCAAGTTTCAGAAGTCGCCTTGAGATGGCACAAAGTTTGTGGTTTCGAGACATAAACTGTCATCTCTACGGATGATATCCAGATTTAAGAAGATTTGAGTTTGTTTATGCTTTGTTAAGGACATGGTTAGACACATGGGAACATTTTAGTGAGTTAACGATCTGCTGTGGATCTGTTGGTCAACATCGCCATCATGTGGCGGAAAACTGCCATTGCGCTTCAGATGACATTGCGGGCATAAAACCGTCTTTGCCATGTTTTGAGGATGTGAACGCCTAGTTGTGGAACCACAGTGGCCAATGGTCTATGATTTGGTCCTATCTGTTATAATTAGGATGATCTTAAGCATAGTCGTGCAGTGCACTTTTCACAAACACCCAAAGTACAATGCAAGAAATAAATAAATATGGCACTGACACCTCTTCATGACGACCGTTTAGTTGTGTTTTATTTTGGCGTCGTTTTCAGTTTTAATGGCTGCTCTAGACACATCTCCAGATGCACTTGCCCTTTCTGTCCTGCAGGGGGCGACAACACGTCTTCATCCTTGATCTATTCTAGAACAACGTTCTGACAGTTTGACAGCTTCATGTCTCCGTGAGAAACGGAGGTTTTGATCAAAAAATACATCTCAGCTGATCACAGCCTGTCAGACATCTTAACCAATCAGAAAGGGATCTCTCTCGGGCTCCTCGACACGAAGCCCGCTCAAACCTCAGGACTGTGATGGGACCGTCCAATCCTAATGAATTGTTTACCGTCTCATCTCAGGATTACGGCACAGGCTTTTTTCCAGAGGATGTCTGTTCGCGAGCAATTAAGTTCATCAGGGCACCCCCCCTGCCTGGCTCTGTCACTATCCCTGTGTCTCTCTCTCTTTGCTAAATGCAGATTAGCGGCGTCACAATCGCATCCTGAACGAGAGTAAACTGCTCATTATGCCGTGTGACCCGCCGCCACATGAATAATTCAGGAGTGCTGCTGCCTGTTATTAGCATTCAGGATGGGAACGCAAGGGAGGGGGGGGGGCTTTGGGGGGGGGGTAGAGGGAGGTGGTGAGGGGGGGGTAGAGGGAGGTGGTGAGGGGGGGGTAGAGGGAGGTGGTGAGGGGGGGGGGTGTGAGGGAGGTGGTGTGGGGGTGGGGGGTGTATAGGGAGCTATGGGGGGTAAAGGGAGGGGTGAGTGATTGATGGGGGGTGTGAGGTGGAGTGAGTTTGGGTGGGGGTATGGGTGTGTACTGGGGTTTTTTGTTTATGGCGTATGTTTGTGGGTTTGGGGGGTGGCGTGTGTTGGCGTGTGGGGGGGAGGGAGTGATGGGGGGGGTGAGTGGAAGCTCACATCACCAACGGGGCTGAGTCAGGGGATCAGTGGTAGATTGAGACACACATCACACACACATCATCACACGACACAGGAGATCAGTGAAGGTGGCTGTGCCGCACACACACCCTGCTGTCAGTGTGCCTCTCACACACACCCTGCTGTCTGTGCAGCTCAATCTGCTTACTGGAAGCAAAACAACAAAGCTTCCTCTCTCGATGAGTCCATGCTAAACACTCTAGCTCCTGGGTCTGTGTGATAGAAGCTGCTCTGTAAACACACTTGACTCCCTTCCCTCATTCTACCCCACCCCCCCCCTCCTCTCCTCCCCTCCTCAAACTGTCTTGTCTTAAGAAAAATTATAACAAGAGGAATCGTGAGCGTTGGATACCCCCCCCCCTCCCACCACCCGCTGAGGGATCCATCCTGGTGTGTCAGAGAGAGCGCACAGGAGCATGTGTGTGTGTGCTGTTGTGTGTACATGCAGTGTGTGTGTGCGTGCGTGCTGTTGTGTGTACATGCAGTGTGTGTGTGTGTACATGCAGTGTGTGTGTGTGGTGTCAGGCTGCATGTGCTTTCCATCGTCCCTCTTCACAGGACGCACTCATGCTTGACTGAACGTGTCGACACACTGCAGCTACGCTGCACTCCACGCCCCCCCCTCCCGTCACCTCCTACCCCAGCTCGCTGGGTGTGTTGCGGAGGCTGAGTGCTGTTCCACAGCTCCGTGGTTCACCTCCACCAGCCCCATTAGGGTCAACACATCCGCCTCTCCTTCCGCTGAGGTCAAAGGTCATCGACCCACATCCATCAGTGACCTCAGAGAGAGAGAGAGATATACAGAGAGAGGGAGAGAGAGAGACAGAGAGAGAGAGAGATATAACTCTAATTGAGACGCCCCTCAAAAACATTGTGTGCTTTTACACAAACCAAATAGGAAGACAGATATCTGAAATGTGTCTTTGTAGAGAAAAAAACCAGAACCAAACCCCATGTGAATACATTTGTTGGGTTTTACATTCAACTATCCCGTTTTCTTTTTTGCGTCAGTAACTTCTAATAATAATTAAAAAAACACAGTGAATATCACTCAAACAGAGTGTGTGTTTTTTATGTACCCACGCATGCTGTATCATCAGAGATGGCTGATGCAATCTCAATTAAGCCTGTAGTTGTGCCCCAGTGCCGCCCTCATGTTGACATCCACTACCAGCAGGGGGTGCCAGAAGGAAACATCCCAAGTCAAGCAGGTTGTAACAAAACATAATCCACATTTCAATGCGTGTGGGCGTACATGTTTTATAATTAAAATGTGGGCGTCTCATCCCTCCACGAACAGCATGTTCAGAAAGCATGCTCGCCGCTATTTATAGTCAGCATTAACCTCCCCCCACCTTCCTGACACACACACACACACACTCTCAAGGGAGATGGTGTGGTTCACATCCTCACAGGTGTAGGCTGGGTATTATCTGGCCATCATTTCTCCTCACCTAGGGGTTAGTAGTGGGAGTCCTGACTGGTGAGCAGTACTCTCTCTCTGTGTCTAAAGTTCACACTGTGCCATATGGTCTGCACAGCAGGGGGGGGGGTGCAGGTGGAATTATTCACACGGAGCATTGTGAATCACCAAGATCCTGGTATCAACCTCAGAGATGAGGGAAGGGTCTCAAAGGCTTTCTGCCCGGGCTTCAAATCTCAATCCTCTGGAGAAGACAAGCAGCCACCGTCTCTCTCTCTCTCTCTCCTCTCTCTCTCTCTCTCTCTCTCCTCCCTCTCTCTCCAAACTCCCTCTCTCTCTCTCTCCTCTCTCTCTCTACACTCTCTCCCTCTGCTCTCTCTCTCTCCACACTCCCATCTCCCTTCTCTCTCTCTCTCTCTCTCTCTCTCCACACTCCTCTCCCTCTCTCTCCACACTCCCTCGTCTCTCTCCCACACGTCCCTCTCTCCACACTCCCACCCTCCCTTTCTTTTCTCTCTCCCTCTCTCTCATCTCTCTCCACACTCCCCCCCCCCTCTCTCTCTCCACACTCCCCCCCCCTCTCTCCACACTCCCCCCCCCTCTCTCTCCACACTCCCTCTCCCCTCTCTCTCCCTCGCTCTTCCTCTCCCCCTGCATCCGTTCCCTACAGCATGACAACAACGCCTCACTCTGCAGAGCCAAAAACCTGTGACGTTTCAGAGGAAATAATATGAACTCATCCTCCATGACCAAATCTCCCCCCTAATCCTCGAGTGGAGCCTAATTAAGGACAACGCCAGTCCTATTAACGCCAGCAAACGGCCTGCCGGATGGGATGAATATTAAGGGGGCTCTGCATTTGTTGTTTCTACATTCTAATGCAATTATTCAGCTATTACGGCCATGTAATTGCACACTTTAATGGGGCATCTTGTCTATAATGTTGTGGGGAGGCTCAGCGTGTGTACAGGGTGTTCTGAGGGGAGCTGTGTGATTTAATGCAATGGAGATGAATAGCACATTCATACTAAACGGATTGAGATACCTGGCAGATCATATCGTAATGCCGTTGTGTAAATCACGGCGCTCTCGTCCCTCCAGGCCAGGGGTTCGGAACATGCCGGATGATGGGAACAAGGCTGCCTGTTGGGTCTATATCATTAGTCTTTGGTGCCTCGCACTTAACACACCTCATTCTTTTACAAGCTGCCCTAATGTCCCGTCCCACCCCATACAAATGTTCTATTCATTCTGCCTTCATCATCGCTTGCTACACAGTGAGGCATTCTGCAGGCACTGAATGAAAAGCACATCTATTTCTGAAGGGGAGAAAGAGAGAGAGAGAGAGAGAGAGAGGGAGAGGATAATTATTGATTTGAAATAAGAAAAGATAAAGCTCAACCTTGAGCAGCCCCCGCGATGTGTGTGTGTGTGTGTGTGTGTGTGTGCGATGGCACGCCCAACAGCATAATGAATGGTCCCGTCTTGTGTCGGGACAAGCTTTCACACTGAGACGGGCGTATTGATTTTAAACAGATAAACCGCGTAGCCCTTTGTGAAGGCTTTGACAAACAATTTAATTGGGAGGGGGGAAAAACAACAATATTCCTCCTCACCCATGTGTTCTCTTTTCATAACATCCTGGAGGAGTCCCCCCCCCCATCGCCCCTCCTGCATGACCTATGGAAACAATTACAGTGCATCAAGCCTGAGTTCTGTCTCTCTGTCTCAGGACGGAAGTACAGCCGGCATAGAGCGATGCTCGCCCAGACTGTGGAACCGGATTGTTCTAGAACGCTTCCCCACAGCAGATGCCTTTGTTGAAACAGGGATTACCCGAGGCTTTTAACTGTTCTGGACCCCTACGGTGGGCTTGCGAGTGTGTCTGCGTTTGAGTGTGTGTGTAATGGAGCTGGCTGTTCACCGTGTACTTGCCTCCTGTAGATGAAGCCCAGATAATTTACTGTTACTGTGCGGCTGTGCCCCCTCCTCCCCTAACCCCTGAGGGGCGCAGAGAAGGCCCCGTCCCTCCTCTTCCCCTGCCCGCCCCTGATTGGAGATAGGGCCGTTTGATCATGTTTCCCTGCCTGTCCTTGTGATTTGTAAGCTGTTTAAACGTGAACGAGGCAATTAAATGGGGCCGAGCGGCGAGGAGGAGAGTGGGTGCCGGGGCGATCATTAGCAATGAATTACCCCCGGTGTGCACTCAAACACTTGGGAGGACTTTTCAGGCAGACCAGCACCCGAGGATCCAGATCCAATCTAGCCATTGATTAACCGAGACTTGTTCTTCCTGTGAAATCACTCGATGGGGATTTTAGGGCACTCATCCGGTCTTATTGAGATAGGCTAACATCAAAGGGGAATGAAGAGGGATTGGGTAAATGGGGCCTGTCTTGCCCTCCGTGTAAGAGACTTAGAAGAGCAAATCTTGAATTATTGCCTCGTGTAAATAATCTACTTGCGAGTTCTTTTTTATTTATTTATTTGGGGGGGGAGCAGAGGGGGGGGGGAGGAACTTGTGACTCATCCAGAAGAGAGAGAGGGGGGGGGGACTTGTGACTCATCCAGAGGAGAGAGAGCACTCGTAGTGCTTTGGAAGCTCTCAGATTTCCCTTGATGGACAACGGCAGGGGCTCTTATCCCTGGAATGTAAACAACGAGATGTTCCTGAGTCGTGTTCTAGCCAGACCGAGAGTTAGGCTTCAGATGTTCCTGAGTAGTGTTCTACCCAGATCGAGAGTTAGGCTTCAGATGTTCCTGAGTCGTGTTCTACGTTCTACCCAGATCGAGAGTTAGGCTTCTGATGTTCCTGAGTCGTGTTCTACGTTCTACCCAGATCGAGAGTTAGTCTTCAGATGTTCCTGAGTCGTGTTCTACGCAGAACGAGAGTTAGGCTTCAGATGTTCCTGAGTAGTGTTCTACGTTCTACCCAGATCGAGAGTTAGTCTTCAGATGTTCCTGAGTCGTGTTCTACGCAGAACGAGAGTTAGGCTTCAGATGTTCCTGAGTCGTGTTCTACGTTCTACCCAGAACGAGAGTTAGGCTTCAGATGTTCCTAAGTCGTGTTCTACGTTCTACCCAGACCGAGAGTTAGGCTTCAGATGTTCCTGAGTCGTGTTCTAGCCAGATCGAGAGTTAGGCTTCAGATGTTCCTGAGTCGTGTTCTACGTTCTACCCAGACCGAGAGTTAGGCTTCAGATGTTCCTGAGTCGTGTTCTACGTTCTACCCAGAACGAGAGTTAGGCTTCAGATGTTCCTGAGTCGTGTTCTACATTCTACCCAGAACGAGAGTTAGGCTTCAGATGTTCCTGAGTCGTGTTCTACGTTCTACCCAGAACGAGAGTTAGGCTTCAGATGTTCCTGAGTCGTGTTCTACGCAGATCGAGAGTTAGGCTTCTGATGTTCCTGAGTCGTGTTCTAGCCAGAACGAGAGTTAGGCTTCTGATGTTCCTGAGTTGTGTTCTACGCAGAACGAGAGTTAGGCTTCTGATGTTCCTGAGTCGTGTTCTACGCAGAACGAGAGTTAGGCTTCTGATGTTCCTGAGTCGTGTTCTAGCCAGATCGAGAGTTAGGCTTCAGATGTTCCTGAGTCGTGTTCTACGCAGAACGAGAGTTAGGCTTCTGATGTTCCTGAGTCGTGTTCTACGCAGAACGAGAGTTAGGCTTCTGATGTTCCTGAGTCGTGTTCTACGCAGAACGAGAGTTAGGCTTCAGATGTTCCTGAGTCGTGTTCTACGCAGAACGAGAGTTAGGCTTCTGATGTTCCTGAGTCGTGTTCTACGTTCTACCCAGAACGAGAGTTAGGCTTCAGATGTTCCTGAGTCGTGTTCTACGTTCTACCCAGACCGAGAGTTAGGCTTCAGATGTTCCTGAGTCGTGTTCTAGCCAGATCGAGAGTTAGGCTTCAGATGTTCCTGAGTCGTGTTCTACGTTCTACCCAGACCGAGAGTTAGGCTTCAGATGTTCCTGAGTCGTGTTCTACGTTCTACCCAGAACGAGAGTTAGGCTTCAGATGTTCCTGAGTCGTGTTCTACATTCTACCCAGAACGAGAGTTAGGCTTCAGATGTTCCTGAGTCGTGTTCTACGTTCTACCCAGAACGAGAGTTAGGCTTCAGATGTTCCTGAGTCGTGTTCTACGCAGATCGAGAGTTAGGCTTCTGATGTTCCTGAGTCGTGTTCTACGCAGATCGAGAGTTAGGCTTCAGATGTTCCTGAGTCGTGTTCTACGTTCTACCCAGAACGAGAGTTAGGCTTCTGATGTTCCTGAGTCGTGTTCTAGCCAGAACGAGAGTTAGGCTTCAGATGTTCGTGAGTCGTGTTCTAGCCAGAACGAGAGTTAGGCTTCTGATGTTCCTGAGTTGTGTTCTACGCAGAACGAGAGTTAGGCTTCTGATGTTCCTGAGTCGTGTTCTACGCAGAACGAGAGTTAGGCTTCTGATGTTCCTGAGTCGTGTTCTACGCAGAACGAGAGTTAGGCTTCTGATGTTCCTGAGTCGTGTTCTACGCAGAACGAGAGTTAGGCTTCAGATGTTCCTGAGTCGTGTTCTAGCCAGATCGAGAGTTAGGCTTCTGATGTTCCTGAGTCGTGTTCTACGCAGAACGAGAGTTAGGCTTCTGATGTTCCTGAGTCGTGTTCTACGTTCTACCCAGAACGAGAGTTAGGCTTCAGATGTTCCTGAGTCGTGTTCTACGTTCTACCCAGAACGAGAGTTAGGCTTCAGATGTTCCTGAGTAGTGTTCTACGTTCTACCCAGAACGAGAGTTAGGCTTCAGATGTTCCTGAGTCGTGTTCTACGTTCTACCCAGAACGAGAGTTAGGCTTCAGATGTTCCTGAGTCGTGTTCTACGTTCTACCCAGAACGAGAGTTAGGCTTCAGATGTTCCTGAGTCGTGTTCTACGTTCTACCCAGAACGAGAGTTAGGCTTCAGATGTTCCTGAGTCGTGTTCTACGTTCTACCCAGAACGAGAGTTAGGCTTCAGATGTTCCTGAGTCGTGTTCTACGTTCTACCCAGAACGAGAGTTAGGCTTCAGATGTTCCTGAGTCGTGTTCTACGTTCTACCCAGAACGAGAGTTAGGCTTCAGATGTTCCTGAGTCGTGTTCTACGTTCTACCCAGAACGAGAGTTAGGCTTCAGATGTTCCTGAGTCGTGTTCTAGCCAGATCGAGAGTTAGTCTTCAGATGTTCCTGAGTCGTGTTCTAGCCAGATCGAGAGTTAGGCTTCAGATGTTCCTGAGTCGTGTTCTAGCCAGATCGAGAGTTAGGCTTCAGATGTTCCTGAGTCGTGTTCTACGTTCTACCCAGAACGAGAGTTAGGCTTCAGATGTTCCTGAGTAGTGTTCTACGTTCTACCCAGAACGAGAGTTAGGCTTCAGATGTTCCTGAGTCGTGTTCTACGTTCTACCCAGAACGAGAGTTAGGCTTCAGATGTTCCTGAGTCGTGTTCTACGTTCTACCCAGAACGAGAGTTAGGCTTCTGATGTTCCTGAGTAGTGTTCTACGTTCTACCCAGAACGAGAGTTAGGCTTCAGATGTTCCTGAGTCGTGTTCTACGCAGAACGAGAGTTAGATGGAGCTAGCACCGGAGTTGGAGGGATGACACTCGATATCACCGGAATACAAATATCACAATCGCTAAACTCTCTTTTATATTTGATTAGATTCATTTTGAATTAGTAAGTGTCACCATTAGTCATACATTGCAAGGTATCAAAGTGGAAAGATATCTGCCTCTGGCCTACACGAGTCGTGTTAGGGGCAATCTCTCTTCGAAAACACTGTTATGCAACTGTGTGGGTCCGTCCATCACAGGAATGTGTGGCATGGCTGGAATCGTCTCTTCTTCTTCTGTGGTCAGCTCTGAAACACGCGTGGCCCGTAGCCCAGGACATTCTGTCCAATCCAATGTCTTTTTTCCCCAGAAATCACATTGTGATCTCAGCAGACTGCAGTCAACGGAAAGGGATTTTCTCACCCTAAATAGCTAGAGGGGCCCGTTTACGGTGTCACTACTATGGGGATCACATGATGTCTGAGGGGGGAAAGGTCTCCAGGCAGCTGGGTCTTTGGGGTGGGATTTGGGAGGCCTGAGACCAAGGCCCCATGCTGGCTGCACTGAAAGGTGGAGCAAATACTTCTTCTGGGGGAGAAAAAAAAGAAGAAATCGGCAGAAGCTGTGTGTCTATGTGAAATAGGTTCTGGAGTCCCTTGGCTGCCTTCATGTTATAAACACCCACAGTGCTCAAATTCTTTCTTTGTCAATGAGTCATAACAGGTGTCTCAGGAAGGGATTTTTTTCTTTTCAGTTTAGCATATTTTCCACTAGCATGGAAAAGGTTTTTTTTTATTGGGAAAGAAATTCTGCCTTGGGTAGACGTCTTTGCCTAGAGACAGGATATGCAGACTTTCTTTGAAGAAGAAATGGTTACTTTCACACTTCTTGGAAAGCTAGACATGCCTTGTTAAACTTGGAGTGGTTGAAGCACACCTCTGGCTAACATAAATCTGTGTGTATTGAAGCTGTTTGCATACAGATACTGTCGTACCTTGTTAGATTATATTTTACCTCGGAGACAATCACGGTGGTCGGCCACAGTTACACGGTAGCATTTGTCACGGTTTATTTGCCGTTGGCCTCTTACTATGTCAAAGCAGCCGAGTACAAATGTATAGAATTTAGAACCTTTAGAACCTTTGCAACCTTTGACCCCAAACAAATTCTTGGAACTCCCTTGAAGTGAAAGGTATTGGTTCATGTTTGTCTGATGCTTTGTACATGACCAGGCCCATAAGGATTATTCTCACAGTTTCCAGTCAGCCTCCTCTGATTCAGCTAATTTAAGGTGAAATCACTCATTTAACTAGGAGGGAATGGTGTGGTGTACCTTGAACCATTTACCATGTCATCAGAATTTCCCCAGGTGTAAATACACTTTCAAATCGGTGGTTTTCAATTGACAGTGTAGAAGAAGGAAAAAGCCAAGGCCCTCTAAATGTGGCCCGTCACCTCACTGTAGTTAGGTTCATCTCTCCTCTGCTTGGGGGCCACGTCGCTGCTGGCCCCTGGGAGACGACAAACTGGACGCCAACCATCCAGGAAGTAAACTCGTCATGCTCTCGGCAGACCCAATCCAGTCTTATTCTGTTCGTCGAGGTACCCTGTGCGTTCGGCACCAAGCTCCGCACCGTATGTACATGCATTTAATAGGACTTTTATAGACTGGAGATTATGTTTCAATTTAAGATAAGGTAAAATACAGTAATCATGTTAATAAGTATAATAAACCGAAGGGTAATTCAGTGGTTTGCGATTGTTAACCCCTACTCACGTTCCTCTAAGCACATGCAACTTCTTGGCCTTCCTCTCTGCTGCGTTAAGGTGGATGAGCACCGTGTGTTTGGTGTGAACACACGTTCCTCACCCTGAAAGCACGAGAGGAAAAAGCACGCTTGAGACAGAAACATCTCCAGGGTTTTAGAAAGCCATAAAACAATAAGACGTTGTGTCTCTCCGATGAGGTACCAAATGTCTTGATTTCATTACAATTCTGGCATTTTATCAAGCTGATGTCAAGCTCTAAATTACTTTAGCTTCTCATCTTGCCTTTATATAGCTAACTACATGCAGATGTGGAGAAAATGTTCTTTTTCTTTTATCAAGCAGACATTTAAGTGCCTCTGTCCAACATTTTGCGGTAAAGTATCTGGTTTAACAAAATCCAGCATTTCCTTGGTATTTGTTTTTGACTCAAGTTGATGTTTTCCTTAACCACTTTCACCTGGGATGTCATAGTTTAAACATTGTGAAAAAGTATCCCACTATCAAGTTTATTATGCACGTTTTTAATACACTCCCAACCACTTAACTAGCCATAAAACACGGCTGTAGAATGTAGATATGCGATCAGCCTGCTGCCCAACAAACTCCCAAAGAGATGGTTAGAAAAATGAAATGACTTTAAGCCTCAACACCATGATTCCATACCCTCCGACCAGACTGTCTCCTTATTAACCAGTATCAGAATCTTTTCTGCAGATCTTGTTAAATGCCAATTAAGTATGACTTCATTTATTGTTCTTCATAAACACAAAAGCCCAAACAAAACTTTCTGGGGAGGTCTCTAAAGCGTGTTGACATCAGCCCTATGAAGGTCTCATAAACATAATTTTCCCATAGTCTGTACTTTACAACTTCTCTTCATCCTTGGCCTCTATGAGTGTTTCTTTCCCCCTGAGGCCTCTGATAGACTCATGGTAGTTCAGAACCATCTCATAGTAAAGAATAAGTCCTTTTAATATGAATTGTACTGAAGACAGAAAGAGCCATTCTTGTTGGTTCCCGTTACAAGGGGAGCCAGCCGACTTCACCAGACCTTTTATTAGGTCTGGTCTTTAGTTTCCTGTTTACAAACCCTGTGGCATGTGGTTAACCTTGAATATTTCCCTCCCATGCAGCGCCTCACACTGACCTTGTGTGTTTCAGGTTTGAAGAAATAGTCAAGAAGAAGAAAGTTGAATACCATGCTGGAGGCTCCACACAGAACTCAGTGAAAATTGCTCAGGTTAGTTTTTTACATTTTAGTCTCCTTCTGCCCAGGTTAGTCTCCCTACATTTTTTTTATTTTTTACATTTAGTTACATTTAGCAGATGCTCTTATCCAGAGCGACTTACAGTAAGTACAGGGACATCCCCCCCGAGGCAAGTAGGGTGAAGTGCCTCGCCCAAGGACACGTCATGTGGCACGGCCAGGAATCGAACCGACAACCTTACGATTAACAGCCCGATTACCTAACCGCTCAGCCATCTGACTCCCTCCGATGTTTCCACCATACTGGAGTGTGCCTGTAGCCGTAGGATTGTCAGCCAGTCCTGAAAATACACAGCATAGATTCATAGCTACTTTAAACATTTCAGGCAGCGCAGATTCATCCAACCTGTCGTGGAAATTAAATTAGGAAGGGGGGGGGGATTCATAATATTTGCAATGTTATCTAGTTGGCCTAATTTCCAGAGACATATCAAACATCAATTAGAAAGAATTACAAGTAGACGCAATTAACATGTCACAACAAATTACATCGAACAAAGCTGATCTCCTGCCTGGCTGTTCCACCGATTGAAGCTTCAAAAACAAACTGAGGTTCGGCGGCCCAAAATCGAAAATAGCTGTTTAAACTCACAGTAATTACTCAGTCTTATTTTTCCATTCTGTTTGTAATCAGTAAATAAAATAAACAAATAACTCAAGAAGTACAGTGATGAGTTGTTGATAAGACTTTGTTCTGTTCCCAATAAACAAAGGAAAAGCAGGCGGGGAGGGTGGGAGAGTGTGGTGGTGATGAGTGTGTGTGGTGGGGGGGGGAGTGGTGGTGATGAGGGGGGGTGGGTTAGCAGCTTCCAAAGAGGGATGGCTGTCGTAGCAAATTGACAGGCTGATGCTTGTGAAAGAGCAGCCATTTCCTCGCGTGTTGTGTTCTGTTGTCCGTGTCTGTGTGTGTGTGTGTGCACAGTGTGTGTGTGTGCACAGTGTGTGTGTGTGTGTGTGTGTGTGTGCATGCGTGTCAAAGGGAGACAGGCACTGAGCTAGTAAGAGGGAGTGAGAGATGGAGGCAGGAAGGAAGGCCCTGAGGCAGCCAGCATCTTCATGCTTTAGAGACAGTAAACATCCCTTTCAAAGAGACGCAGCACTGTGCACCTCGGTGCAAACACTCTTTAATTATGAAGATCAGAAGCATTTACATAAAACTCACTCTCCAAAGACTACTTCTCAGACAAGCAGAAAGACACCAACTGCCAACTAGATTTTTATTCTTTTAGCTATGCTGTTTTTCGTACTGTCAAGCCCAATGCGATTAATGCAGATGCGTTTTGAAAAACCCGATGGGTTGGCTCAGAACACTTGAGTGTGGGTTTAACTCCATTACAGACTCGGAAATTGCGAACCTAACAAAGATTATTCCCACTGTCTTGTAGTTGGTTAAAACCATATATTCTGTTTGGTCCGTTTCTGCAGTTAAGACATAGACCTTGACAAGGAGTTTGAATGTTTTATTTAAAAAGACATTGAGGGGAAACGCCTAGGGGTGTGTTTCAACTCCACCGGGAGATCGGAGAGAGTTGCAGAATTCCACCGTTCACTACCCATTCTGAAGACGTAGCATTTACACCCTCTCCGCCCGGTTCAAAGCAGAGAATCGATCTGGTGAGCATGCAGACCAGAGTCAAACTGCATTCTGCATTGTCTGTTTGGCTGTTTCATCACCTTCAGAGTGAGGATACAGAGAAGTTGGTTCTGAAATGCAACAAACGGGGATATCTTTTTTTATTCATCTGTCGCATACGTCGCCAAAAATATCCTCTGTCAATATATCTTGAAGAGATGCCTTTTCCATGTCCTAAATTTCAGGTGATGGTGTTCTTTTAAGAAAAATGTATAATGCATAACTGTCTCCCAGATTATCACATTGTAGCACCTGCAATATGTGAAACTTCAAACTGTGCTGTATTGTGGTTGCCGAACCTTCAAACACGATGATATGCACTGCAGCACTGAATCCACATCAAAGGGCCTTGCCGACTAAACGAGATGCTCAATCCAGGGCAGCTTTGCTCAGGAGCACCGACGCCGCTGGAGGAGAGAAATGTTCAGAGGCTGTGCTCTGGAAGCGTGGTGATGGAGAGAGAGAGAGAGAGAGAGGAAGGAGGATGATGGAGAGAGAGAGAGAGAGAGGTGCACACTGGGAAAACCCCCGTGGTGTGGAAGGATCAAGGCATCGTCGGCGCTACGAGAAGAAACCCCTTCCCCACCAAACACAACCGCTTCATTTGAGCCTGTAACAGGTTAAATATTCCTGTTTCATCAGAGTTTAGACGGCCCGTGTCATCAAGGAGTACCTCCGCCTTGTCAGGGTGGCGCCCAATCAATGCTGATGGGATTGGGGTGAAGCTCAACGGACCGAACCGAAAGCTTGGACAGATCAGTGTTGTTCTCCCCACTATCGCTCATCTCTCTCTGCGTGTTCCAGATCGCCCAGATCGCTCGCCGGAGGGATTGTAGGATTTGCTAGGTTGGCAGTACCGACCAGAGGTAGAACACGTTCAGTCCCCGTCCCTCTCCTAACTCCTCTCCACCTTCTCCTCCTAACCCTACTCCACCTTCTCCTGCCCCAGAAGCGCACAGTGTGACGAGGCAGGGAGGGAGGGAGGGAGGAGGAGAGAGAGGTAGGGAGAGAGGATAGGGGATGTAGGTAGGGAGGGGGGGGGGAGAGGATATGGGATGTAGGTAGGGAGAGGATAGGGGATGTAGGTAGGGAGTTGTATAGTTGCCTTTTCTTAAGCTGCAACACGTCATGTCCTGAAGAGGCATCTTACACAAAAGGTTTCCCTACTGGAGCTCTCAGTGCGATGTGCAGAGCTGTAAGGTAACAAACACCAGCACGCCTCACTCTCTTCCACACGCAGCCACTGCAACATCAAAGGCTGCTGCACAGATGGGGGTTGGGGCAAACAACAATCATATTTCTCACTCGTTATACAACAGTGGGGGGAAAATAGTAGTCTTTGGTTACACGTGCTCCCAAGATTTACGCGTAGAGAGCTCGCGTGGTGTTTATCACAGGTGACAGAGTCGGTGGGGGGTTATTGGCAGGGAGAAGGCAGGGGGCTGGATCAGGAAGCACAGGCAATTCATTTAGACCCAACATCAAAGTCTGCCAAACAGGTCCTTAGGCGGACCCAAAGATTGAAGTCTGAGAGCAAAGCCAACCTCACACCACTTCCTGCTGCTACCTGGGAGCTGGGTCGGATTACAAATGCAAATGGAATGTTTCTTGTAAACTGGGTGTTTTCATTAAGATTCTCACATATCAACTCTATTGACATCAATTTATTTTCCGCTATAGGGGTTCCCCCCCCGTCCCCCCCAATTTATTTCAGTGGCTGTAGGAGAAGTACAAGCCTGCATGTTTATGTATGCTAAGTGTAGACATGACCGGAAAGTGTGATTAACGACATTTTCCTACACGGTTTGAAATCGAGGGAGTTAAATTACATCGTCAATTCGCTCGAGTGTTCGAATTGTTGTTTATAAGATTGAATCTTTTTTAATAAATCTGGAGTCTCTTGTTATGGTTATGATGCCTGTTTAACGTTTCCTCAGACGTTGTCGATTGTGGAAGGGAGGCGAGTGGGGCCTAGCTTGGAATGGAAGCTCAGAACTCTTAATTGGAAGCGCATGTGCAGGGTACTGTTGAAAGTTCTATTTAGAAGAGGGGAGAGAGAAAAAGGGGGGAAAAGTCTGAAAAATCCCTCAGCTCTACTAGGAGAAAAGGTCCTCACCAGCTCATATTTTGTAGGGATACTTAAACTGGGTTTGATGTCTTATTGTAGGCACAGCCTTATTCCTGGGGGTGAGGATATTCCATGACCTCATGTTTGGCTTTACAGCTCGTTCTGTTAAATAAATAAAGAGACGCAACTGGCCTCCATTCGAAAGGTCTGAATCAAGAAATGCCCCGGGTCTGTTCCCACTTAGGAGGGGAAAGAACGGCAGAAAGAGGCGTTTTGTGGCCGAGCATGTGGCTGGGGTTTCAGGACGAGGTTCTTGGCGTGTGTAACAGAAGGAGAGAGGAGGGCGGTCGAGGTTTACCTTCCTATCTTCCTGGTTATTGCTTAAATCTGATCCATAATCACCTTTCTGATCCATAATCACCTTTCTCTACGTTTTAAGTTCAAGCACGTATCTCTCTTACCTCACAGGAAGATTGTAGGGGTGTTTCTAAGCCCTTCAATTGGAAATTGTTCTTTTAGTTTTTGAAGAGCTTTGATTTCATGATCACAGTGTATAGTGTGTGTGTGTATAGTGTGTATAGTGTGTGTGTGTGTGTGTTACGCAGGAGGTTGTGTGTATCCCTGTGAAGCTGTGCTGAAATGAGAATACTAATGACTGATTAAAAACCCAAACCCTGGTGAGCCTTTGAGTTTGTGAAACCAGCCTTCTCAAGCACACCTCTGTTGTTACAAAGCAAAGGCTCTTGTTTGTTTTAAGACAGGTTAATTGCAGCTTTGCCATTAGCACCAATGCCAAGCACTATTTCTTGTGTGTGTCTACTCCTCTTTTCTACGACCTGAGCTTCTACCCAAGCTTAGCCTATTCATCCCGTTGTCCCAGCAGTGGAGGGTCACAGTCCATTAAGCCGCGTGAGAGACGAGAGACGACTCACCAAATGGCGTCCCCCTCGTCCCCACCTCCGCACCTCCCCGCCTCGCCTCCACGTTCCAGGTGTTGCGTTTTTTCGCGGAGGCCTCGATTGTTTTCCTCCCTCCGCACGACCGACGGAAGAGGAAGCGACGCCTCATTCACTTTGATGAGCGACGTGCTCATGCGTGGGCTTCAATGTCACCCGCCACGAGGCAGCTGGGAAGTCGCGTCTGCCTTCACCATTTACTCAGTGATGAAGTGAAGAGATCTCGACGGGTCCCATCACGCCATCCGAACGAGTGATCCTCTCTCCCCATTCCCACCACTTTGTGTCTGCGTGTTCCAGTTATTACCAGTGTGTGTTTAATCTAAGACTCTGTGATCACGATTGGAAAGGTTGTCTGGGTGATTATCCAAGTCTCTTATCGGAGGGATTTGTGCAACAGCTGATGGCCTCGTTCCGTGACTTTTTTTTTCTTCCTTTTCTTATGTTTTTCTTGAATTTCAACTCCCGTATGAAAATAAAAACCGTTTGATTTCATTTCACACTCGGTTGCTCTGCGTTTCTGCGTCTGTGTGTGGTGAGAAACATCGCATCTCGTTGTATAGGTGACATATTACCATGGCTGTTGAAGTTAATTTGCCGTCAAATTCGCTACTTAATTTAAGCAGCCGAGGGGAAGGCGCGGGGAGTAGAGTAACTCATAAGTATGCGTCGGGAGGAATGTTGATTAACATGGAGGGCTCTGGAGGCAAGCATGCTGCGTGGGTCGCGACGGCTCAGAGGCCGGCACTGGAATCGAATGTGATGTCTTGCGTAACGCGTCCTTGCTTTGGAGTCCTTGGTTCTAGGCTATAGGGAAGAAAACGGCACGATTGGCCTGCGTGCTTTTCGTCCCCCCACGGTTCGGCGGCCCTATAGTGTACAGTTGTCATGGCTCTGGGAAAACTCTTGACAGGAATCAGAAAGAGAGAGGACAGCCGAGCGCGTGTATCTGACGGCGTCCTCTCTATCTCTCTCTCTCTATCTCTCTATCGGCTCTCTCTCTCTCTCTAACTCTCTCTCTCTCTCCCTCTCTCTCTCATCCTCTCTCTCTCTCTCTCTCTCTCTCCCTCTCTCTCTCTCTCTCTCCCTCTCTCTCTCTCGTGTATCTGGCGTCCTCACGTCATGATGAGGATGTGATGGACAGAGTCTAAACGCCTGCCGTGACGCGTTGTTCTGCAGTTAAGGGGCAGAGTCTCGACTGTGTGCTCAAACAATGAACCATGCTGCTCCCCATGTCTGAGGACTGGGATCAGAACCATTCAGACATAAAACAAAGGTTCATTACACCGGCTACTGGTTGGAAATATCAGTTGACATAGGTCAAACGACTGATGAATGAAAGGATGATTGTGTTTTCTCCAACCGCTCTACATTTCCATGTGATTATTTCGTGTGCGCCCCTTCTAGTATCTCCATCTCTAGAAGGACTGTGGCAGTAGTATTAGTATCTGTAGAAGGACTGTGGCAGTAGTATTAGTATCTCCATCTGTAGAAGGACTGTGGCAGTAGTATTAGTATCTGTATCTGTAGAAGGACTGTGGCAGTAGTATTAGTATCTGTAGAAGGACTGTGGCAGTAGTATTAGTATCTGTATCTGTAGAAGGACTGTGGCAGTAGTATTAGTATCTGTAGAAGGACTGTGGCAGTAGTATTAGTATCTCCATCTGTAGAAAGACTGTGGCAGTAGTATTAGTATCTGTAGAAGGACTGTGGCAGTAGTATTAGTATCTCCATCTGTAGAAAGACTGTGGCAGTAGTATTAGTATCTCCATCTGTAGAAGGACTGTGGCAGTAGTATTAGTATCTGTAGAAGGACTGTGGCAGTAGTATTAGTATCTCCATCTGTAGAAAGACTGTGGCAGTAGTATTAGTATCTCCATCTGTAGAAGGATTGTGGCAGTAGTATTAGTATCTCCATCTGTAGAAAGACTGTGGCAGTAGTATTAGTATCTCCATCTGTAGAAAGACTGTGGCAGTAGTATTAGTATCTCCATCTGTAGAAGGATTGTGGCAGTAGTATTATTATCTCCATCTGTAGAAAGACTGTGGCAGTAGTATTAGTATCTCCATCTGTAGAAGGACTGTGGCAGTAGTATTAGTATCTGTAGAAGGACTGTGGCAGTAGTATTAGTATCTCCATCTGTAGAAAGACTGTGGCAGTAGTATTAGTATCTCCATCTGTAGAAGGATTGTGGCAGTAGTATTAGTATCTCCATCTGTAGAAAGACTGTGGCAGTAGTATTAGTATCTCCATCTGTAGAAGGATTGTGGCAGTAGTATTAGTATCTCCATCTGTAGAAAGACTGTGGCAGTAGTATTAGTATCTCCATCTGTAGAAAGACTGTGGCAGTAGTATTATTATCTCCGTCTGTAGAAAGACTGTGGCAGTAGTATTAGTATCTCCATCTGTAGAAGGACTGTGGCAGTAGTATTAGTATCTGTAGAAGGACTGTGGCAGTAGTATTAGTATCTCCATCTGTAGAAAGACTGTGGCAGTAGTATTAGTATCTCCATCTGTAGAAGGATTGTGGCAGTAGTATTAGTATCTCCATCTGTAGAAAGACTGTGGCAGTAGTATTAGTATCTCCATCTGTAGAAGGATTGTGGCAGTAGTATTAGTATCTCCATCTGTAGAAAGACTGTGGCAGTAGTATTAGTATCTCCATCTGTAGAAAGACTGTGGCAGTAGTATTATTATCTCCGTCTGTAGAAAGACTGTGGCAGTAGTATTAGTATCTCCATCTGTAGAAGGACTGTGGCAGTAGTATTAGTATCTGTAGAAGGACTGTGGCAGTAGTATTAGTATCTCCATCTGTAGAAAGACTGTGGCAGTAGTATTAGTATCTCCATCTGTAGAAGGATTGTGGCAGTAGTATTAGTATCTCCATCTGTAGAAAGACTGTGGCAGTAGTATTAGTATCTCCATCTGTAGAAGGACTGTGGCAGTAGTATTAGTATCTGTAGAAGGACTGTGGCAGTAGTATTAGTATCTCCATCTGTAGAAAGACTGTGGCAGTAGTATTAGTATCTCCATCTGTAGAAGGATTGTGGCAGTAGTATTAGTATCTCCATCTGTAGAAAGACTGTGGCAGTAGTATTAGTATCTCCATCTGTAGAAGGATTGTGGCAGTAGTATTAGTATCTCCATCTGTAGAAAGACTGTGGCAGTAGTATTAGTATCTCCATCTGTAGAAAGACTGTGGCAGTAGTATTATTATCTCCGTCTGTAGAAAGACTGTGGCAGTAGTATTAGTATCTCCATCTGTAGAAGGACTGTGGCAGTAGTATTAGTATCTGTAGAAGGACTGTGGCAGTAGTATTAGTATCTCCATCTGTAGAAAGACTGTGGCAGTAGTATTAGTATCTCCATCTGTAGAAGGATTGTGGCAGTAGTATTAGTATCTCCATCTGTAGAAAGACTGTGGCAGTAGTATTAGTATCTCCATCTGTAGAAGGATTGTGGCAGTAGTATTAGTATCTCCATCTGTAGAAAGACTGTGGCAGTAGTATTAGTATCTCCATCTGTAGAAAGACTGTGGCAGTAGTATTATTATCTCCGTCTGTAGAAAGACTGTGGCAGTAGTATTAGTATCTCCATCTGTAGAAGGACTGTGGCAGTAGTATTAGTATCTGTAGAAGGACTGTGGCAGTAGTATTAGTATCTCCATCTGTAGAAAGACTGTGGCAGTAGTATTAGTATCTCCATCTGTAGAAGGATTGTGGCAGTAGTATTAGTATCTCCATCTGTAGAAAGACTGTGGCAGTAGTATTAGTATCTCCATCTGTAGAAGGATTGTGGCAGTAGTATTAGTATCTCCATCTGTAGAAAGACTGTGGCAGTAGTATTAGTATCTCCATCTGTAGAAAGACTGTGGCAGTAGTATTAGTATCTCCATCTGTAGAAGGATTGTGGCAGTAGTATTAGTATATCCATCTGTAGAAGGATTGTGGCAGTAGTATTAGTATCTCCATCTGTAGAAAGACTGTGGCAGTAGTATTAGTATCTGTAGAAGGACTGTGGCAGTAGTATTAGTATCTCCATCTGTAGAAGGACTGTGGCAGTAGTATTAGTATCTCCATCTGTAGAAAGACTGTGGCAGTAGTATTATTATCTCCGTCTGTAGAAAGACTGTGGCAGTAGTATTATTATCTCCGTCTGTAGAAAGACTGTGGCAGTAGTATTATTATCTCCGTCTGTAGAAAGACTGTGGCAGTAGTATTAGTATCTCCATCTGTAGAAAGACTGTGGCAGTAGTATTAGTATCTCCATCTGTAGAAGGACTGTGGCAGTAGTATTAGTATCTGTAGAAGGACTGTGGCAGTAGTATTAGTATCTCCATCTGTAGAAAGACTGTGGCAGTAGTATTAGTATCTCCATCTGTAGAAGGATTGTGGCAGTAGTATTAGTATCTCCATCTGTAGAAAGACTGTGGCAGTAGTATTAGTATCTCCATCTGTAGAAAGACTGTGGCAGTAGTATTAGTATCTCCATCTGTAGAAGGAATGTGGCAGTAGTAATAGTATATCCATCTGTAGAAGGATTGTGGCAGTAGTATTAGTATCTCCATCTGTAGAAAGACTGTGGCAGTAGTATTAGTATCTGTAGAAGGACTGTGGCAGTAGTATTAGTATCTCCATCTGTAGAAGGACTGTGGCAGTAGTATTAGTATCTCCATCTGTAGAAAGACTGTGGCAGTAGTATTATTATCTCCGTCTGTAGAAAGACTGTGGCAGTAGTATTAGTATCTCCATCTGTAGAAAGACTGTGGCAGTAGTATTAGTATCTCCATCTGTAGAAAGACTGTGGAAGTAGTATTAGTATCTCCATCTGTAGAAAGACTGTGGCAGTAGTATTTATTTGGCACATTCCCTACATGCTCCTGCTCTTGTGGTTGAAGTGTTGCATAGCAACTAAGAGAAACAGCTTTAAATATTATGGTGAAAAAGATTTTAAGAAAATACAGAACAGCCTGCAATTACTGTTCATTTCTCTGAAGGTCAGAAGTTTAAAGAGCTCTGGAACTTCCATTGCGCCTCACTATAACCCACAAGTACAGCCCCTAGTGAATGATTGGACTGTGGACAGCATTTTATCCATAGTTTCGAAACTATCTTTTTTTGTTACACCAATTGAAATTAAATGGCTTGTTTTGGGGATGGTTGCCATATGTTTTTAGAGGAAATTGCAGCCTAGTTCCGCTGAGTACCTCAGTCGTTCTCACCTGTAGCGAGCTGAGAAACACACCGACGGTTTCAGCGTCGAGTCTTGCCTCACCGGTTTCAACCAAACTGACTTTCCGTGACAGGATGGGAAAAATGTGGAGGTGAGAAAGTGCAAATTTGAAGTGATGCGTCTCAGGTAAATGGGGATGGAGGGATGTGTTGGGGGGGGTGGTATGGTAGGAGAAGCAGGAAGGATGACGCACGCCAGGTGACAGGCAGACACTAATAGTAATGGCTCTTATCAGTGGTGGGTCGGCTTGCTTTTTTCACATGAGCTCTGACATCCTCCTCCTCTCTCTCCACCCCCTCCATCTATAGCAGGGGGTGCTGGGAGCTCTCGGAGTTGTGCAGCTCGCTCAGTCGGAAAGAGCCTGCCAAACACCGGTCCCCTCACATATAAATTGCATCATTAACATCGCCCAGATTATTCCGAGCTGTCCCACCGGTTTTCATGGCAGCACAGGCTGGAGTTAACTGTTCAGCTCAACTGAAGACGTTCACATTTCTTGAGTGAGTTGTGCCAGGACGCGGGGCGGGGGGGGTGGCGGGGGGGTGGGGGTGTGTGTGCTCTCGCAAGGTTTCGCCGCTCCCAAAGACAAACCCAAGCTGGCGGTTTCTTCTGAGAGAAATCGAAATTTCAAAAAAAACAAAACGCTTTCAGTCTCACAGATCTCTGATGTGCCGCTATTATGCCAAACTCATAAAAGAGAATTGCTCTGGGTTTTGGTTTCTTCAGAAGAAGAGAATGATAAATAAATAAATATCACAAAAGAGAATTGTCACGGTGAGAAATCGTCAGCGACTGAGCTGAAGTCTAGGTGAGTCACCTCCTCACAGACTTAATTGTCCTTGATGTCGATTAGTTTGTAGAAGATGGCCTGTGATCCGCTCACCTCCGGAGGAGGTCCTTACGCCTAAGTGATATCTGCACCGCAGCTGGACGGACCCAGTCCTCAGATCAGTTGGCAATTAACTCCGTAATTACTGACTGGGACCGGGGTTAAGCTCCGAGTTAAGGGTTAGAGCAGCAAACATTTTGATATTCAGATCCCCTTCCTCTTATCTCCCCTTCCTGCTACAAGGTTTTACCTCAAGGGGAGAAGAATACATTACACAAAGCCTCTTGGCAATTACTCTTCAATGATTCCCCTCCTGCTATATAGTTCATTTGATTAATCTGAAATCCCCTCCCTGCCCGACCACAGCCGAGGCTCTCTGCTTACTGTGCAAGTCTCATTTTCACCTGAACAAATGGCTCCTTTAGACAAAAAGTGCCAACCTTTTACTTTTACTGGCTGTTTGAAAAAAAGCGAAAGAGAGCACAACCTCCTGGTGTAATAACAGACATCGCTACAAGAGAAGGAGGAGGGGTGGGGTCAGGTGGTGGTGGTGGGGGTGGGAGGAGAGGGGAGGGGAGAGAGAGGGGGGGGGTTGGGGGTCAGGTGGTGGTGGTGGTGTGGGAGGAGAGGGGAGGGGAGAGAGGGGGGGGGTGGGGGTGCGCTTAATAGTGTTGAATAAAGGAACATTTATTTTTGTGCTTCAGCCTGTAACAGCCCCAGGAAATAGCTCAGTCTCTTGATCGGGAGCAAATCCTATTAACTTACAGTGCTCTCACTCAGGGTAATGGGCTCCACCCTGAGACTTAGGAGAGCACTTTTCCCTCTGACACCGTGTCTGGAGGGCTCGGGGATGGGGAGGTTCGCACCGGGCACAGACTAATCAAGTCAAACAATCTGCTCGGCTACAGCAACATCAAGTGAGGATGTTGATATCCAACGAGCTCGTTCCCAACAGGCCGCTTCACACGTTCTTAACCCAATACCAGAGGATCAGCGAGCGGGATCAGTTCACCAGCGGGTTATTCGAGCCCCTGAGAATTGTAAAGCGATCCCCAAGCAAGGTTTTGCTTTCTCAGGAGTGATCAGAGCTGTCGACCCTGGTATAGACCCTGCTGTAGACTCTAGGAGCTGGGCCAGACTTAGGGAGCTCCAGGGGCATCCATTCATTTCTAGCCAATAAGACTGTGTTTGTGTGTGTGTGTGTGTGTGTGTGTGTAAACGTGTTAAACTCACTTTACTGTATGTGGGTGACCACTTTCTGCAAGCCAGTTTACAGGAAAAAAAACCTCCCAAATCTCTCTTTTAAAAACATCGACTATCTATAGTTTATTATTTCATGTCAGGATTTTGATGTTTGGAAATGTCTGCCACACTCTGTAATGACTGTAGGACCTCAGGAGAGAACGGGAGCGCTGTATCAAAGCAGAACTCCACCAATTAGGCACCTACCGGATTGAAAATAGCCTTTGTGGGTGGCAACACATCTTCCTCCAGCGAGCAAAAAAACCCAGCATCAAATGGCATGTTACCTCACAGATCCGATATCCTTTAAAGCATTAGCACTCCCGTAACGCTCGACTTTGTGCCTTTAAAAAGGCACGGACAATTAGAGGCGCGCGGGGGTTGTCGTGGGGACAGGATGGCGTTCGGCGCTCGATGACGGTACCTGATGGATCATCCTCCAGTCTAGGCGTGTTCATAAATCCATGTTCAATGACGTGCTCCTCTCCTGTCACTGTTCCCCCCTTGTGCCTGCTGTCTCACTGCTGTCTTATGTCTGCAGAGTTACAGTGCACACCTGTCACACACAATTTATGGCCGTCAATTTGCAGCGTATCACGGAACGGGGGGAGGCCCAACGCAGTTTTTTTGACAACTTTTCTTTGGGGAGTACATAAACCATTCACGTTCTCCCTCCCTTCCGCCACGCATTTTGGCCACGAGTCGGCCTCCGATGATCCACTGCCCAGCTCGGGTCCACGGAAAGGAAAATGGATAAGAGAAGATAAAGCGCTGAGATGTTTACTGTGTTGCGCTGCGGAGCTGCTGCCTCCTTGCTGTCAGGATCATCACCCCCCTAAGAGGGGGGAAGCGTCACCAAACCACAGCCTCTCATGTCGAACAAGTCAAGCTGATTCAGTGAATATTCAAGAGCCTCCCACCACATGTTCTCTTGCATGTTAAGGGAGCAGCGTTAACCTTGTTTTGATTTGCATCTCCTTAGCAATTAAGATAATATGTCCTAATTAGAATTTTAATGTAGCGCTGTGAGATTTTTGATAATTGTGCCGAATCCTCGGCGGTGATTTCCTCTTTGCCTGCCTGTCTGTGCAGATGAATTCATGGTTGATTAGATCACAGCTTTAATCAGATTTGAGTTCCACTGTAAGACATCTTCCCACATGCTTCTGTCAAGCTGAGCTATTTAGACGGCTTCACACTTTAGAAAGCGATCACATGGTCTGGTTTGTCATCGTCACTTCTGCATCACAGGTGCAGGTGCTGTGTGATGACAGTTTATAGATAACGTGGCCAGCGTCGGCCCTCCTCGTGCATGTGCCACGCATGTGCCTAGGTCGTCCCTAGTTGTTTTTATTCTCTCTCTGCTATTTAATCTCTTTTAGCTGTTTTATCTACTACTGATTTTAACGTGTCTGATTTTATTTCTCTTATTCTTTTGTTTATTTTGTTTCTGGTTTCTGTAGCACTTTGAGATTCTTTATGAAAAAACAAATAAACAAATAATTTTTAACACAAATAAAAGTTTTTATGGTTAAATTTAAGGTTTAAAGTTTGGATCCATTTAAACCATCCTTGAAACCATTTAATTTAAAGTTTTATTTAGTTTTTTTAGTTATATTAGTTATTAAACAAATAACATTTATTATTAATTTATTATTATGTGTCGCTCATCTTTGCCGTAGTGTTTCGACTTGGGAAGGAAGAGGAAGAACAAGCCAATCACTTTCTTTCTTGTATAACCAAGCTCCTCCTCTCTCTGTCAGTCAGCTCCTAATTGGTCCTACTGAGGTATGACAGACTTGTGATGTCAGAGTCCAAGAACACAGAGGCAGTGTGGAGGGTTTGGTGTTTTTTTCTGTTTGGTTTTGCCAGTGGCGGTCGTTACACTTCCAAAATGGGAATCTGGCACGTTAACAAACAAGGCACCCTATTCTGTGCTTGTGCTTGTCTGATGCACGTTGGTCAGATGCTGCTCTCTGAGTACCTCAGCATCACCGTGATTTTATTGATTTTGTTTGGTTTCTTGCCTCCATTGATGACTATAAATCAGCAGATAGTCCCCTTGGCCTTTGACTACCCGTAGAGAGACCACTCAATATCTGCTGGAGAATAACACTTTATCCATAGATGCCATAGTTGTCGATACCTCACAATGACCATTCCCCATGGTAAGTGGGCAGAAATCTGCAAAGAGAGAGAGAGAGAAAAAGCTAGGATCCTTTTGTGGTGTGAAAATGCCCACCACAAAGGAATTAATGACGGATCCTTCTAGCATAATTGTGTAATTATGCCAGGCAGATGGGACACTGCTTTAACTAGGACACGTTGTACTTCCTCTCCAGACTCACCACAACAAAAGGCAACCAGTGTGACAGCCTCTTCAGCAGTGAGTGGGAGGCAGAGAAAAGAAAGAGAGACAGGAGAGAGAGAGAGAGAGAGCAGAGAGAGTGGGAGAGCAGAGAGAGAGAGAGTGATGATCGATCTTTCTCTCTCTCTCTCTGTATCGCTCTCTCATCGCTTTTTCTACTCTCTCTTGCTCCTCTCTCTTCTTCTCTCTCTCTCTTCTCTCTCTCGCTCTCTCTCTCTGCTCTTTTCTCTCTCTCTTCTCCTCTTCTCTCTTCTCTCTCTCTTCTCTCTTTCCCCCGTCGTCACTCCAGAGCAAAAATGTGAAGCAGGAACAAAAAGCAAACCTAGTCTGTCACTGATCCCATTCCTCCACTCGATATGTTACCACAGAAACAATGTATGGTGTAAACAGATCTGGGTTCAGAGCTCCTGGGAGGTGAATCACTGCGGTGTAATGAGGTTGCTTTACACCGCTGCTTCTCAGCTTCCAGCCTGAGACCCAGCTCAATACTTAAACCCCCTAATTAAAGAGAATCGGCCAGTCCATAATTGATCACATCGGTCGCCTTGGCGTATGCCGCCACTGTAATAATTTCACACACCCCTGTTTATTAGAACTGTCTGCTTTGTGTGTCTCCTGGGATTAAAGGGGAGGGGGGGGGCTGATTATAAACACTGCAAAATGTATCCCCCCCGTCCCTTTAAGCGGTGTTTAAAGAGCACTAGATGGTGTTTGATACGACACATTCCACCCCAACCTCGACTCACAATAGAGATGTCACTTTGATTGACAGATAGTGACTAGACAGTCGAGGGGCCCACAGAACCCTCCTTCAGAGACGGGGGGGGGGTCGTTCCTGACAGCTTCGACTAACGATCCAGCCTCCGCCCAATTAAACCCTGCCGGCCGCCTAGGGTCTGCAGCGAGCGTCTGCGTCGGGGCGGATCCAAGATGATCCAAGATGGCTGTGTGGGAGGAGACGGGACCATCTGGGGGAGACTGGGGGGGACGGAGCCCTCGATGTGGTGTCTAGGTTGGGGGGAAGGAGGATGACGAAGAGCTGGTGGAGCTGTGGAACACAGGTATGGTAAATGGGGTTAGAGAAACATGTGAGTTCACACCTGGAGTTGAGACGGTGTGTAATCACCTGGGACTCAGAACAGGTGTGGCTGGGCCATGTGGACTAAGATCTATGACCGTCTGTTGGTGTAGTGCTTCCCCGCCTCTCCCCTTACACACACACACACACACACACACACACTTACACTCAAGCCCCAACACTCCAGAAGGTGTTTCTTCTTCATTCTTCACTATTTTCCTGTTAACCAGTCTGGTCACTACATCCACCAAGTGAACCCGTCCCCAAATCACCGTACATCCTTTCGTTTCACGTTCCAGTCGTAGACTGCCCTTTGGAAAACGAAACATTAGCAATTCATCATCCCCTCAAAATGATTTTCAGTAAAGTGATCCATTATTCCGACCCTGACAGTGGACAGTGAGGATCATTTACCGCTCCTGTTATATATTTTGAAAAGTCTGACCCCAAGGTAAATAATTATAGTTTATCTAAGCTCTTGTGTTTTCGTTCAGAACAATCCGATCGCTCTGCTGTGTCTACATTGGCTGTGACCTGCTTGGCACTTGACCAAAGAGAACCATGTTATTATAATGTGGGTGGAACTTCCTCGTGTCAATCACAATGTGCAGCCGTAGCACTTCTACATTCCTGTGGCTGGCAGCTGTTAGCCATTTCTTTGACAGCCTTTTTTAAGGAACCTGTTGGGGATTTCCCATCATTACCATTACGTACGTTACGACGGTACCCCAACACACACACACAACACACAAACACTTAC
>CAEFZP010001837.1:0-48633 GCA_903064625.1 Mallotus villosus
AGATCTTGTAAAACTAGCTTGCATCGCTCCATGTGACCTACCAGGGAGTTTCTTTTCTGTTTCATCAATTTAAATAAATACTGTAATATCTGTTGTGACTGTTTGTCACACGGTGCACACCGTAGCCCAAGGTGTATGTTGAGAAATGACGTATTGACATCAGTTGGAAAAACCCCGGCAAATAAACCAGCACGGAGTAAAGTGTATACCAGAGGGCAAAACATTACAAATACTTGTCAGGAACGTTATGATACAAACGATCTTATACCAGCTCAGAATAACAGTAATTTCACTGTTTCATTTCATTATTCTGTAGGTAGGCTAATTATTGGGAAATAAAATAATAATTTGATTAACTCTGTTTTGAAATTGTTCTTTTGTTTTTAAGTGTCCACCTATGTCTGGTATGTCGCTTTGGATAAAAGCGTCTGAAAAATAAATACAATTTAAATGCAATGTCATGTGTATCTGCACCTTGCAGTGCTACGTTTTAGAAGTGTTTAGAAGGGAGATACCACCTGTCACCACTAGAGGTCCTGCGAGACTCAGAACCCAAACCTGTCCTATTCCAGATAGTTTACCCATGTATAAGTGTAAACAGTCAGTCAGTCATTCAGTTCCCCTGGACCAACTATGAAGTCTCTTCTCTGTTTCCTGCTGCTTAAATGTGAGAAAACACATCCAATGTAATAACCATACCAAGTAGAGTGTGTTAAATCCGTACCTCTCTCTCCATCAGTTTTACGCTAACTCGTCCCTCTTCCCCTCCAGACATAGAGGGCATGGACGTCCAGCAGCTTCCTCCCAGCCAGGTTCTGTCTCTTCTCTCCCCCGTGAAGGTCTCCTGCTCGGTCTCTGGCACCAGCGACCCCTACCTCTATTGGTACTGCTGGACCAGGGCAGACGGTATGAGGCTGGTCTTCACCTCGATCGGTGCTGGGTTTGTAGAGCCAGCCGGTAAGGACGGGTTCAGCGCCGTGCGGCCCAGACAGAGCCCAGCGTGTGGTTCTGTGCAGCCAGTACCCACAGCATAACAGAGCAGGCTGGGAGCCATACAAAAACCCCCAGCGTCATTACAGTCATGTACTGTACTGTTCTGTCTTCTGGATAGAACATGAATGCCCCACAACTTCCTCCCACAAGCACCACTGTCCCAAGGGATGAGGTGGATGGGTGTATTGTATGCATTCTAAGCAGTGTTTTTAGCAGTGTAGTACAGTGTCACATGTATAAAGATGGCTGTGTGAAACGTGTGATACTCTGGGCCGTGTAACACAACTGTCATCTCAGGAATAGAGCTGGAGGCCTCATCTGCCCTCATCTAATATTGTAATATGTTGTGTTCATTTAAGATTCACTTTTATCCAAAGCAATATACTGGGATGGATTTGAACCTGGGACCTCTGGATCTGTAATCAAATGTTCTAACCCCTTAGCTGTACCCATCCCCATCTGCCTCTCCCTGCCTCACCTTCCTTGACTCACCCTGCCTCTCCCTGTCTCACCGGCCCTGCCTCACTGTGCCTTACCCTGTCTCTCCCTGCCCTCCTGCCTACTCGCCTACCCTGTCTCCCTGCTTCACATTGCCTTACCCTGCCTTACCCTGTCTCTCCCTGCCTCACCCTGCCTTACACTGTCTCTCTCTGCTTCACCCTGCCTCTCCCTGCCTTACCCTGTCTCTCCCTGCCTCACCCTGCCTTACCCTGTCTCTCCCTGCCTTACCCTGTCTCTCCCTGCCTCACCCTGCCTTACACTGTCTCTCCCTGCTTCACCCTGCCTCTCCCTGCCTTACCCTGTCTCTCCCTGCCTCACCCTTCCTTACCCTGTCTCTCCCTGCCTCATCCTGCCTTACCCTGTCTCTCCCTGCTTCACCCTGCCACACCCTGCCTCTTTCTGCCTTACCCTGTCTCACCCTGCCTCTCCCTGCTTCACCCGGCTTCACCCTGTCTCTCCCTGCCTCACCCTGCCTCTCCCTGCTTCACCCGGCTTCACCCTGTCTCACCCTGCCTCACCCTGCTTCACCCTGCCACACCCTGCCTCTTTCTGCCTTACCCTGTCTCACCCTGCCACACCCTGCCTCTTTCTGTCTCACCCTGCTTCACCCTGCCTCACCCTGCCTTACTGTAGTTGTTTCTGCACAAACCGAGTGGGTGGAGGAGCAGAGCTGCGTGGCTGCAGGTGTTCTGCGGTGGTGGTGAGGTGCAAGGACACACACACACAAGGTTTCTGTGCACATGGGCCTGAGGCTACGCTGCACTCTGTGACCACTTCCTGGCCTTGGCTGGCGCTCGACAGGAAGAGAACATCTTCTTCCTGTTGTCAGGTGCGACTCTGTGCTAGATTCACTACGACACTAATGTGCATGGCAGTCTCAAAAATATGTAGATCACTAGCTGTTCTACAGATCAACATTCAATATACAGATCAACATTCACTATATCTATCATCATATAATATACAGGTCAATATTCATTGTGGAAGAAAAGCAAGCCGTTCTCCACTAACACATTTGTTATTCTCATATTATCCTTAAATAACTCCAGAACCCTAAACTGAAGCCACACTATGGAGACTGACCTTTTTTCTTCCACAATTATTCAAATCAACACTTCATCATACAGATCAACATTAGTTTATTTTTTGGCTAGATTCCTATTTCTTAACAAACTCTGTGGGACTTCATGCACAAGAGCGAGGTATTAGACTAGAGTGATGTCCATTGTTCGCAACAATCATTTTGTCTTTGACTATCAAATACAGTTAACCTGACATAATATAACCTAAAGAGTTTATGTAATGAAAGAAAAATGCATGGGACAGTGCAGATATTAGCCTAACTTATCTTCCCCTGGCAAAAACACTGAAAAGATTTGTCAGGGGGCCATGCAATGTGTTAGGAATGTAAGCAGAGTTTGAGAGAAATTCTAAATCTTATCAAAGTATTTAGCGGCACCCGAAGTTAAGTCACAGGACATGGGACAGCATGTCCTAGAGGGCACGTTGTAGGGATGATTGTAGGGCAACATTTCATTTTCTTCACTGGGATTTTTCTTCTCTCCATTCCAAGAGCACTTCATCATTGATACCCTGAACATCATGGTGACAATAACCTCTCTCTCAACGTCAACAAGACTAAGGAGATGATTGTAGACTATAAGAGGCGGCAGGAGGAGGAGCATGCACCCCTACACATCAACGGATCCGAAGTGGAAAAGGTCAGCTGCTTCAGGTTCCTCGGGGTGAAGATCAGCAATGACCTCGTCTGGTCTCTTCTTCTTAAGGAGAAGTTTGGCATGGACTCAGTCATCCTCACTAACTTTTACAGATGCACGATAGAGAGCATTCTGACTGGTTGCATCACAGTGTGGTATGGGAGCTGCACAGACAGGGACTGCAAGGCCCTGCCACCTCTCGACTTCCAAGCGCAACCACTACCAACTACGCCAAAGAAAAGCTAGCTATTTGATGACGCGGGTGGTCCATTACATACCTGAGGAGTGAGTTTCACCGATTCACACCAGTTACATTGGTGCCGTGACCCGGATCTCACTTGGTTAGCACATACACACACACCCACCCCGAGTACACCAGTGGTATAGTTCAAATATTCATTATACAGATCAATATGTATCTATTTGTGAACAGATTCTCATTCCTTTACTAATGTCATGTTAGTTTTAAGACTGCTAGGCGAAATGGAAAAGATATGTGGTGATGAAAACATAACACCCAAACTAAATGTCAGATATCCGATTTAGCTTAGTGGAAAAACTCAGACGGAGCCCCAGTGAGCAATCGTGTCTCGCAGCACTTTGCACTTTGCAGCACTTTGCAGCGCTACCAGGAAACCACATCGCCGTGTGGGCGCTGAGCAGGGCATGTTTCTCAGAAACGTAGTCACACATCAGAATGAGAACATCTGCTCTGAATATCCTGCTCTCAGGTGCACTTCCTGTGGAAATACTGTAATACAGCTTCGAACACAAGTTGAAGGAGTACTACTTTCCTTCCAGTGGCCTTTGTATCAGTTTGAACTCATTGTTGAATTGAAAGTTTCACCCACTCTTCATTCATTTTAAACGATATTATTGACTAAATGTCTGAATAAAAATAATAATAACTATCACTCAAAATGTATTTTCCAACTTTATTAATGATGAAATATCTGAATATGAATTATGCTAGCAGATGCAGCTGCTATGTTGAATACAAACATACACTATTATGGTTAATTCATTTAAAAAAAGTTGGAGAACAAAACGTTGTCTTCACAATGTTCTTTCTATACAGGCTTCAGGTTATTTCAGAAATCCCTATTAACAAAGCCCTCTTTACTCTGCAATCATTTCTATATACAGTACAAGCTGACTGTTGTAACACTTCTTTATGAACTGTAAGATTTTAGGTTGACAAGCAGGTTTGATTTCTATTTACATTACATCTACGCGTCTATGTAAACTGCAGAACACTAGTTGATCTGAAATGATGGTCATCTAGGGAGACAGAAATACTGCATATTATAATCCCATCCCACATCAGCAACGCAACCCCATCCAGACCATCACCGTCCCGGTCAACACAGGTTTCCTGTTCTGGCCTCAGGTGAAATGCTTCCCAGATTTACCCTGTGGAGGAGAGAGGAGACAGGTGGCAGGCACACACCGTCTGCTGTTACTTTCACAACATTACAGAACTTATGGAATCATAATAATAATGTGTTCATTAGAAGAAGACTGATCTAAGCGTAGTTAGGGGGATTTGAACCTCTTGATCTGCTGTTAAAATACTCTGACCACTCAGCAGACCCATAAATGCATGCGTTTAAAATAGTTTCGAAAATAGTGTAGTAATAATAACTTAGGAATTATATTCTTAGTGTGCCCTTTATTGTCAAGGCAATCTCAGGGCTCTTAAGCATACTATAGTAAAGCATAAACAGTGTAGTGTTTCCATAGCTGTTGCAGGGGTGGAGTGGGTGGTTAGTGTAGAACAGTCACCTGGAGCTTCCACACGAAGACGACCACGAAGAACCCATACAGGGTGCTTTTAGCGATGAAGACGATGTACGCCAGTTTAGCCGTCTGAGTGCTCTTCACGTAGTTCTCTGTGGAAAACAACACACTTCCATGAGCCTGGGTGGCAATGTGGTGTTACCATGGCAGAGTCAAAGATACAGTAGTCTACCCCTTCACACAATTGGAGCTCTTTAAAAATATATGTGTGAAACATACCTGTTGTCATACCTCCAGTTGACGGAGCTGTCAGAAACAAACAATAGCCAACCTTAGATACAGTAACATTCACCATCATATTACATTAAAACATATTTACCACAATAACACACAAGACACAGTACATTACGTTCAGCCTTTAGATATATTTTGAAGATCTCAAGTCATTCGTTTAACGTACCTTCATCTCCCATAACAGAAGCTGAAAAGGGTTTTTCTTCAGTACCATCAAAGAAGAGGACAGTACAGTTGAACTGATTGGAGTCTGTGTTCCACTCTCCGGCAGGCACTCTCAAGCGGCTGGTGATGCTGTACCTCCTCGTTACTTTGTCCCACACGGCCGAGTTGTCCGTCCCCACTCCATCGGTCACATTCACGCCATTGATCTTCCAGGACACGCTGACGTGATCCGGGTAGAAGCCCGTGGCCACGCACACCAGGGTCTTCTTGTTTTTGTTGTCTTTTGCATCCTTACACTCGTATGTGGAGGGGCGCAGAACACTGACCTTGGTCGGTGGGATGGCTTTGTCTGATATGTTGGGATCTGCAATGAGGGAATACAACATTCTCAATATAGAATAATCACATTGTTCTGTAACGCCAAACATTTTCGGGTCAAATTGAAGGAGCATTTAAAAAAAATCTAACAACATTTTAGATTTCTTACCGAGCACTGTTAGCTTAGTGCCCCCCTCCGAAGTAAGCAGGATAACCACTGGAGCACACCACATACGCACTAGCAGAAAACTATAGCCTGCCCGTTTTCTACGGCTGTTCAGAAAACATTATTCTCGAATGTTCACATTCTTACCATGTGTAGGAAACGATATTAGAATACTTTTATATACACATTAACATGGGAATTCATACACCTCACAGCCAAAGTTTAAACACTGAAATATAAAGGTTTCTCACCTAGGACCGTGAGTTTGGTCCCGCCGCCAAAGAAAGCAGGGTTGTAGTTCACACTGATAAACGGCTACAGAAAAAACATCCTGCTATTCCGTCCTCTACTGTTCCTCTATGCCCGTCCGCGTGCTCTTACTGAAAGATACATTTCTCACTATTCTACACAACACGGATATTGATAGAACCTCAATTTTACATCCTGATTCATAATCTGACCAACAACTATTATCAGCTGCATTGTATGAAGGACATGTTTTCCACAAACATTTAACAAAAATAACCCTCCCAACTTCTATCAGCCTTATTCGATAACTGCAAATAGGCTACAGTAGGCCTTTTTAGGCAGTTTGCTATCTCTGAGACATTTAAGACATTAAGTAATTAAGTCTATTAAGTCTTACCTAAGACGGTGAGTTTGGTTCCGTTCCCAAAATAAGCCTCATTGAAACCCACAGTCGCTAACGGAGATATAAACTCATTCTTCTAGTGCACTAGGATCTGGGCAGAGAGCCAACTCTTGCACATAATCACCGCAATAACCTACTATGATGGCAGAGCACAGGCAGTGCTTCTTATAGTTTATAAATCTTACAAGGCTTTATAGGCTATTTTTACAGTTTCTCAACCAAATAAATGGTCATAATCAGCCCAAAGTTTGTACAATACTGATTATGCCTAGACTGTTATGTTACCGGAAGGTTTTGCACACATATCATAACGATTTACAGCATCTTTTCTTACCTAAAACTGTAAGCTTCGTTCCAGCTCCAAAGTATGCCTGGGAGTACGAGCACAGAGCGTCTACGCTGTTACAAAAACCGTCTTTACAAATTCTCCTGATGTCACTCTACCTTTAGAAAACTTTCTCAGTCTTTGTGACTCTTTGAGGGACAAGATCCATGAGATCAGAGTATGATCTGACAGAGATCATCCTTCCTTTAATGCAGTTTCTACATACGTAAAATTATATTGAATTGAATTTTGTACATTTTTGTGTTGCTGTTGATGTTGTAGTTTTTTTTGGTATCTAGCAATCACCACGTCACAATCTATCAGCCAGCCTGCTTCCAGACTGTCCCAACACATTGTTATTATACAACACAAAGGAGTCCAATTTACATATTTTAATCATACTATCATGTGTTGGCTGTGAACAGGATTTAAAGGAAATCAGGTCTCACCTAGGACAGTCAGCCTGGTTCCTCCACCAAAGTAAGCTTCTCTGCCAGAGTCACAGCTCTCCAGACCTCAACTCTAATTCACCCATCTCTCACAGCTGCCTTCCTCTCTCTACACTACATTTGATCCCAATTGCATTTTAATCATGTTATTCTCTTGACGGACTCCTACAACACCATGATACAGTACAACCACTTTGCCAAACATAAGACACAAACTGAAAGGCTAATATTTAAACAACAGAAATATTCATCTATGGTATTTCAGCTCACCTACTGTACACCTGCAGTTACAACCAACATATTTCAAAAGGATTACTCACCCAGAACCGTCAGTTTTGTGCCTTGACCAAAGTAGGCTTGATAATTGGCACAGTGCACAAGCTTAACATCAAAAACGACCAAGTGGAAATCTACAAGCATCCTTCACCATACAGTATCAATCCCCAACATCGCAGTTCAACTACTCCAAATAAAGAGACATTGTGCAGTTCCTTACCCAAAACCGTCAGTTTGGTTCCAGGTCCAAAGTATGCTGGGTTGGCACTGTACACACTGGTGGGCTTTAGCATAATATGCTAACTATGCCCCGTCCCTCTCTAACCTTCTGTTTTACAACAGTCCCATCCCTAACTCCACACTAACAAGCCCCTGACACACATGGGAAATAAAGACAAATGTTTTCAAGCATTTTCAACATATTTACCTAAAACTGTGAGTTTGGTTCCGTTGCCAAAGAAGGCTGGTTGAGTATTGGTCACAGTGTTTTCACACCAAACCATTAGTGAAACTTTTGACAGAACCCAACATCTCTCATGACAACTTGATTATTCTTTCCAGTGTTTTAGTTTAATTACAGTGTTGTGACTTTGAAGGAGCTGAACTTACCTAAAACAGTCAGTTTTGTTCCATTCCCAAAGTAGGCTTGACTTCCAGTGTCACATTGAAAATGTCCTCTTCCAAAAAGGCCCAGTTCACTCCACAATCAAGACTTGGCGGGATGTTTCAAGACTGTTGGTATCCACGACCAACTGAAGAAATGTGTTTCTTCATTCCAAACAGAAGTAGATGTTGTGAGACAGAACGTATACAACCACTTGTACCTGTCTGATAGAATCTCCAACAATTCTGCATATTATTCCAAATATTCACTTTTAAAGTTTATTTTGTGAATGTCAGAGGTCTTAGTTGTTGTAGGGCCCATGGTCACTAAGGAAGTCCGTGCATCCCTCCGCCCCAGGCCGCTGCAGTGCTCTCCTCTATAGAAGTTGATGGCAGGAGGTTTTTGTACGGCGGCTCTATAGGAATGTATCACCGTGGCCCCCTGTCCCCACGGTGTTAAACCATCACACAAAAACACAGTTTCTCTCTTTTGCAACAGTGTCACTCCTCCCTACCCCCCTCCTCTCCACACTCTTCCATATCTACCCCTCCATCTCTCTGAGGCCGGCGCCGAGAGCAGGTGCGCTGGCAGGAGCCTCTGAGGTGGGAGACAGCTCTGCATGGACTGCTTCTATTTCTGTGAGCGCTAAGAAAAGCAACAGAGAGGAGGGGAGAACAAGGGAGGAGAATCGGAGGGGAGGAGAGGGTAGGGTAGAACAGGGGAGGAGGGTGGGTAGAACAGGGGAGGGGGGGAGGAGGGAAGGAGGGCAGGACAAAGGGTAGAGGGAAGGAGGAGAGTAGAGGGGGGGAGGAGAGGAGGAAAGGGAGGGAGGATAGGGGAGGATGGAGGGAGAGTAAGAGAGGAGGAAGGAGGAGGGGGAGGACAGGTACACGCTGTGTGTTTCTTTTCCTGCTACAAAGGAGTTGACAGCTGTCACCCTGTTAACACCCCCACCATCCTGGTACAGCTTACATCCGACAATAGGACCACATACAGTACACAGTACTAAATCATACTGAAACATTCCATTGTTTTGGTTAGTATCAATTGTATAAACACTACCGGTACTGCCTGACAGAGACATGGTATGGTTATAAGTTGCTTAGAAATCCATTCCAATCCAGTATTTAGATGTTATCTTAGATGTTTTACCTTAAGAAACAGTATGTGGATCGTTCAGATTTAAGATGTGCTTTTTTAGTATCTCAAGCAGATTTTTCTAGTTGTAGACTACAGCCTTTGGTCTCTGTAATGGAAAACCAAGTCTCATACAGCCCAACCAAATCCAGATCAAAGGTTATTCATATTACTGACCCTAAACCTGTATTCTCACGTTGAACAGGCCCTCTAAAACAGACCCCCTCTGAGAGGTGAGAACCAGGAAGAGGAGGAACAGCTGAATTTCTTCCATGTCGTAATAATAATATATTCATTTAGCAGACACTTTCATCCAAAGCAATTTTAACCTGTGACTTCTTGATCTGCAGACAATTGCTCAACTTCGGAACTACAATATATCCTGTCATTTAAAACTCTATAAACATATATATTTTTTAAAAAGTTTTGATGTAATTACATACTTCTCCCATAGAGGTCGGTCTATGATCAGGATTGAGATTTTTTCTGACATGAATCTAGTTGAGCTGACAGTTGAGACACTGACATGTTGCTAAGCGAATGACAGCTCTGTCTTCATACACCCCCCTCCATCCCCTCCCCCCACTTCTCCCTCCTCTCCCCCCACCTAGCGCACCCATCCTTCCTGCCCCCCTCCTCCCCCCCCCTCCACGGTGTGGTTTCTAGGTTATGGTTGCGCCATGTGGCTGCTCTGAGTCAGCGTGCCAGTAGTGGAGGCACAGAGGTACACCGCCGAGTCCTGGCCCTCCAGCTGGCTGATCTCCAGGGAGGAGTAAGTCAGGTTAGGACGAGACATGGCATATCTGGGTCCAGCCTCCACGTGAACACATTCTTGCCCATGGAGGACGCAAGCATGCGCATCTGGCTGCCTGTCTGTAGGTACCAGAACATGTAGTAAAAGTTGCTGTCATCGTGTTCACAGTCCAGAGTCACGGACTCCGCTTGACGTAGCGCTGCGTGTCGGGGCCTCTGCTGAACATTCACAGCTGAGCAGAACTCTGGGAAATGAAATAACAGCCATTTAGTTGTCGATGGAATGTTCTGGAATGTATGTCTATGTCACACTTCAGTTTCCTGTGGAAAGTCCTCTATCTGAACACAGTCTTTAGATGGGCACATAACTCGCTGTGTGTGAGAAGAGGGTTTCTATTACCGGTAGTGAGGTGGAGAGCTACTAACACACAGAGCAGCTCCATGGTGTCAGAGAGAGAGAGAGAGTGAGAGAGTGAGAGAATGTCCAGGTCTCTGTTCCCCAGCCCGTGCTCTGCCTCCTCCCTTACATCCTCACTGCCTCCCCATGCCTGGAGGGAGGTCGTCTACTGACGTCACCAATAAACTGATACACACCGGGAGGGGTGTGTGTGTGTGTGTGTCATGTGGTCACGCCTCAGAGATGAATTTCAGACTTGCAGGATTTGAGCTAAGTTGTGTGTTGATTTAGCAGAGCCTTTCATCCAAAGCAACATTTGGCAAAATTGCAACCTCTATGTGGTTGCAATTGTGGTCCTGTGCCTAAATGCTCTGCCCCTGAGCAATACCCATCCCCATGCCCTACCACTGAGCTATACCCATCACCATGCTCTACCACTGAGCTATACCCATCACCATGCTCTACCACTGAGCTATACCCATCACCATGCTCTACCACTGAGCTATACCCATCCCCATAGCTCTACCATTGAGCTATACCCATCCCCATACTCTACCATTGAGCTATACCCATCCCCATGCTCTACCACTGAGCTATACCCATCCCCATGCCCTACCTACACACTGACCTATACCGAGTGACCTATACATGATTACTACGAGTAGAATACGTGGCACTAAGACTCCCTTCTGTTCTTTATCAACTATGTCTTTACTCCTCCCCCGGATCTTATTGGATGAGTAGGTGTGGTTTTGTAGTATGACTCGTGGCTAGTTCATGCTGTCACATCAGTTTTTGTTGACAAGACTGAGGTGGCTGTAACCCATCTACCTCCTATGCTGGCCCAACAACCTTAAAACCATCTCCTCCATCACAACGAAACGCCCCTCGGAAGGTTCCCAGCTGAACATACAGACAACCGCACCGCCAACACACCGTTACACCAGCCCGCTCACTAACAAAACCAGAAGAGCCACAACACCTTCCTGCACATCTCCGATCAGCCTTTCATGTCATTCTAATGTCATTAGCATCAGATGATGTATTTGCATGGCTCCCAGTCTGCTTTGCAGCACTGTGACTGGCAGCACAGAGGTAGGTGCTGCTGTCGTCCAGAGACAGCTCTGACATCCGCAGGGTGAAGCTGTTACTGGACGTGTCGATAGAGGGCTGGAGGTGGCCCTCGGGAGTCTCGTACTCCTTGGTGAGGTACTCTATCGGAGCCCCGGGGCCAGCCTGGCGGTACCACAGCATGGTGTAGCTGCTCATGCTGAAGCCGGGACCCACGCCGCACTGCAGGGTCACCTGGTCGGTCTTCCCAGCGTGGAAGACAAGGTGTCTGGGTGCCTGGAGGACCGTGGGGCCTGAACCCTCGCCTAGACAACACCAGAGAAGAAGAAACAGCATTCAGGAGATCAGGTATGACAGATGTGGAGGATGGAAAAACATTCTCGAATCTGTGGATGAAATATGATTTAAGCATTTCCAGTTTAGTATGCAGTACTGTGCATGGCTACAGTACCACAGTTGAGTTATTGTTTTGTGTGGAAAAGTACCAGAACATTCCTTTCCTGCACTCACATGAGTAGATCAGTGTCAGAAGAAGTCCCAGGACTGTGACTAGCATGTTGATGGTAACCACTTCCCCTGCTGAATGATGTTACATCCACACCGCGGTCTCACCAGCTCACGGTAAACCAGCCGGCAGGTCACGTGACCAATAATTGGTGTTGCTTGTAGACTACCTGTTGCTCTTTGGTGCCCTGTGGCTCCTGTGTCTGGTGCAGTGAGGTGATGGATCAGTGACATGAGTGTAGTAATGCAGGGTCTCGCTGTGTTGGTGGGGTTGGTGCTTGGTAGGGGTGCTGTAGGAAATTAATCTGAGGATAAGCTTAAAGGACAGTTCAGAGGTTAGAGTATATTGACTGCAGATCAAGAAGTTGCAGGTTCAAATTCCTTCTGTACGTCGCTTTGGATAAAAGCGCCTGCTGGATTAATGTGTTACATGACATGCTCAGTTTTAAAGGGAGATGGAGGAGAGGTACAAAGGTTAGAAAGACTAAATGAGTTTGAATGGAGTTGGCTCCAGCGTAAAGTTACGACCACTCTCCCTCACTCCTCATGAGAACACAAGACTCATTTCAGTTTGTTGTCGGGGAACGTTGTGAACAAAACTAATGTGAGTTAACTCTCACTATTGTGATATGATATACATATAACATAATTCACACTGAGAATACAACTTTACCAATCCCTCCACAGAAACGTGTAAAACAAAACAACCAAACTCCCTAACAGCAGTGAGGTGGTTTTCCTGTGTGACTGAGCGCACCAGGGTTTTGGTGAGGCGGTGGCATCAAGCCACATCACTGTGTACTGGCAGCACAGAAATACACGGCCGAGTCTGCGGGAGCCGCGCGGGCGAGGAGGAGCGCTCCTCTCAGGTTGTCCTCTCTGGTGAGCTCGAAGCTCTCCTGGAACTGACCCTCGTAGCTGGGCTCGGAGGACGCATAGCTGTACCCGATGAGGGTCATATCCCGAGTGACAGGTCGCTGCTGGTACCACAGCATGAGCAACAAGTTGCTGTCGTCATGGCTACACAGGATTTTAACCGTGGCGTTCTCCGTAACCATGACAGACGGAGACTGCTGGACGGTCACGCTCTTTACAGCACCTACGGAGATAACAGGGTGAACACAGAGGAGACAAACAGGAGAGAGAAAGCAATGTATTTTACCAGCATACCTTCTAATAAAGCTTCTCTTGAAGTAATAAGTCAGAGCTTTGGTAGCCTGAGGAAAAGCTTACATGGAAATAAGAAGAAATGAAGAATGAAGAAACCGAGACATCTGAGAACAATCACGGCCACAAGGGCATCAGCAAGTCTGAGGACACTCACAGCTAGACACCTCTGCTGTTTGTAAAGAGGCTCACAGTTAGACACCTCTGCTGTTTGTAAAGAGTCTCACAGTTAGACACCTCTGCTGTTTGTAAAGAGGCTCACAGCTAGACACCTCAGCTGTCTGTAGAGGCTCACAGCTAGACACCTCTGCTGTTTGTAAAGAGGCTCACAGCTAGACACCTCTGCTGTTTGTAAAGAGGCTCACAGCTAGACACCTCTGCTGTCTGTAAAGAGGCTCACAGCTAGACACCTCAGCTGTCTGTAGAGGCTCACAGCTAGACACCTCTGCTGTTTGTAAAGAGGCTCACAGCTAGACACCTCAGCTGTCTGTAGAGAGACTCACAGTTAGACACCTCTGCTGTCTGTAGAGAGACTCACAGTTAGACACCTCAGCTGTCTGTAGAGACTCACAGTTAGACACCTCTGCTGTTTGTAAAGAGGCTCACAGTTGGACACCTCTGCTGTCTGTAGAGAGACTCACAGTTAGACACCTCTGCTGTCTGTAGAGAGACTCACAGTTAGACACCTCTGCTGTCTGTAGAGAGACTCACAGTTAGACACCTCTGCTGTCTGTAGAGACTCACAGTTAGACACCTCTGCTGTCTGTAGAGAGACTCACAGTTAGACACCTCTGCTGTCTGTAGAGACTCACAGTTAGACACCTCTGCTGTCTGTAGAGACTCACAGTTAGACACCTCTGCTGTCTGTAGAGAGACTCACAGTTAGACACCTCTGCTGTCTGTAGAGAGACTCACAGTTAGACACCTCTGCTGTCTGTAGAGACTCACAGTCACCAGATAGAGATGTTTAATCCCTAACCACATACTCCACATTACAGCATCTGGGCTCCCTCTATTGTCGTTGACACGCTATTGTTGTACTATACTAATGATAATCACATAATCAGTTCAACCATCACCGTAAAACACGTCACTTCCTGAATAAAAATGATACAGAAGAGCCACCCACATGCACCAAATAATAGCGAATATTTATGAAAAGAACACTTTAATCGGGATCCGCAAGTGCACTAGTCAGTCCTCCTGAAACAAACATCATAGAAGGGGTTTATGTTGAGGAAGTGGGGCATCTTTAGCAGTGCCCCCGACTGACTGCACAGAAGGATCTATCGTTTTCAAATGTGTAGTGTTGCTTATGTTGTTTACCTGTAGTCAGGAGAAAACAAGAAGGACTTTTTTATATGTGTTGAAAATTGATTATTTAAATCTGCGATGCTGTCTCTTACCTATCTTTCTTTTAACTCATTATTACACATATTGTCTCTGTTAGTTAGCAGACTGCTGGACACCATGTTGAGTTATTTAGGTATGTAGCCTATGCTGTGTTCCTTGGGAAAGACTAAACTGACTCCACCACACTATCAGTGCAGTTTTAGAACGGTGGCTTGTCAAGCATGTGGCTTTGGCACTGACTTTTTGTCACAGAGGGAACAGAGATGTAAAACTGTGCTGACTCGCTGCACAGAAATACACAGCGCTGTCATCCGCGGCCATGTTGGAGATGACCAGGGCGGCCTTGCCCTTAGAGTGACGCGTTATGTTGAAGCGTACTGAGTGGAATTTCTTCTCCAGGTCTGCGTTGTCATAGTGTAGCAACCCAATCAGCTCCATGGTCCCCTGGCCATCTCTTTGTTGGTACCACAGCATGTAAGGGTAGTTGTTGTCGCCGTGGTGACAATCGAGCCTTGCCTGCTGGCGTTGAGGCGTCACCAGAAGATGCTGAGGGGTCTGCTGGATGATGAGGGTTGAGAGGACTTCCTCTGCAAGAGACACAGAAACAACACCATCTGAGAGGGCCAGAGTGGAGAGACACAGAGACAACACCAGCTTAGAGGGCCAGGGTGGAGAGACACAGAGACAACACCAGCTTAGAGGGCCAGGGTGGAGAGACACAGAGACAACACCAGCTGAGAGGGCCAGGGTGGAGAGACACAGAGACAACACCAGCTTAGAGGGCCAGGGCGGAGAGACACTTCCCTGGACAGGAAGGGGATGTTTCTTTCACACTTACCTGTAAGGTAGCGGGACAGGGAAATACACACAGAGAGGAAGACTGAGAACATTGTGTGACTTCCGCTTATGAATTCAGTTGAACGGTTATCCGTTGTCATTAACTGATGAGTGGGTGGTAGACAAACAACTGCTGTCACCATCTGGGTTTAGCAGTCGGCTGGTGTTTAATGTGGGAAGGGAAGATGAGAGAGGGGGAGGAGATAAGGGAAGAGGAGGGGCGGTAGAGGGGGGAGGAGTAGGGGGAGGACTGGGGTTTTGTGTAACGTGGAGAGAGGAGCTGCCTCACTGTGCTCTACGCACAGCACAGTAGTACACAGCCTTGTCCTCAGCTCTCACTGCAGACGCCTCCAGGAAGCCCTCTGCCTCAGCGTTACCTGACATGGTGAAGGGTTCTGGAGCGTCTTCTGTGTTCTGGAACATACTTTCTAGAAACATCTGCTTGAAGGACAGGAAGCCCAGGAGCTGAAGGCCCTGTCCAGACCCCTGCCTGTACCAGAAAATCCTATCGTATTGTTTATCATGGTGGCTGCAGGTGAGGTTGATGGCATCTCCTAGCTTCACAACGAGTTCCCGTGGCGACTGTTTAACGAAGTTTGTTGAGAAGCCGGATGCTGTGGAGAACCAGAGGAGAGGGAGGACAGCTCCCAACAGTTCTAACCCGGTACCAGTCCTGACCGTGGGACATGACACAGAACCTCCCCCTGGGACTCCCAGTCTCCAGACCACCACAAGAGCTGTAGTCATGGTGATTGTCAGGTTCAGAGAGAGGGGAGTTGATCAGAAACACACCTAAACTCAGTTTGATCTTTAAACATTTTGATGTGGGAGGAGCTAAGGGAATCTAAACTCTATTGGATCTTCATACTTCCTGGTGTGGGAGAGTTACAGCTGCTACAGCCTCACAGCTAGTGTTGTGCTACTGCTCTCTACTGGATGTGTTTAATTACTGTGTTGCTAATAACAAAGTGATGTTCCAAGGTAGACATAACATTACAGAATACCGTGAGTTAATTTAGCTGACCAAACAAGTTGACACACCAGCACCAGTGCTGATGTGTGGGTGTGTGTATTCAGATCTCTATTTGATGCGTTCATAATTTATCTGTAATGAATTTCTTTTATTTATCCTTTATTGAGCCAACTGAGGGTGGGCCTCTTTTTTTTAAGTGAACACAAAATTAAAAAACTACCAGAATACAGCAAACAGAGTTCCAGAACGTAAACAGCCATCTGCGGCCATAGGAACAACAAGAGCTGTCACGAATTCACCTTCCTATTAATGTTTCCACTTGTCAGATTTCCATATACTAATCCCTGTGTCGTTTCAGAGTCAGCCACTCCTCTCCTGCTCTGCACTTCCACACCGGCTCCACCCACATACGCACCTGTCTCCAATCGACTCATTAGTTACCACCAGTATATCTGCCTGCCAGTTTCCTTTGTCCTCTGCCAGATCGTTCGTGTTTCGTACCTTACCTTCCAGCGTTTACCTACCTTACTTATCGCCTGCCTGACCTCCTTGTTATCTACCTGCCTGTTCTCTGGACCTTTCTCTTGCCTACTCCCTTTCGGACATTGTTTGCCTTTGGACTGACCACCTGGCTCCTGACCTCGGTTCTGTTTTCTGGATTTCCCTGTCGCCTACTCCCTACTGGTTCTGTTTGCATCGGACTGTCTGCCTGGATCTTGACCTCTGCTTCGTAATAAACCAAGAACTTTGCTTTATCCTAGTCTGCTTCTGTGTCGTTGCTATTGGGTCAGACATTTTGATCTTCCACTTGCAATACACAAGCAAACCTACACTAGCTAACCTGCACCAGCTACCCTACACCAGCTAAACTGCACCAGCTACCCAACACTAGCTAACCTACACTAGCTAACCTAGACCAACTAACCTACACTAGCTAACCTACACTACTTAATGGATCTCATTGGTGGAGACAGGATATAATATCCCTAGTGATGCTATCTCTTTTCCTTCAACCCACTCTATCTCTGTTGCTCTGCCCCTCTCTCTGTCTCACTCTTTCTCTCTCCTCTGAGTTCAGGACTGTGGTCGTGGTTTGATACAGGTGTGCTGAAGGGCCTGTTGATCTCTGAAAGGTTTGTGTAGAGCGGAGCTGAGCTCTGTACCACTGTGTAGCTGGCTGCACAGAAATATTGTCCACCATCTTCAGGTTGCCTCAGTTTGAGGAGATGAAGGTTGGCTCCTTTCTCACCATCTCCACTCACATTGAAGAGGCCCTGATATGGAGACTCAACGGTAATAGATTTGTAATAAACATATCCCTATTAGTTTCAGGGCAGTGTCTCCCACTGAGCGCTGGTACCAGAGAATGGTGTCATAACTTGGAATGGTATGACTGCAGCTCAGTTGGATCTTTTCTTCTGGCTTCCCCAGGAGAGTAGAGGGAGTTTGGTTCACCTCTTGACTGAGTGACACTCCTCTGGAGAGAGGAGAAGACAGTATTACTGTAAACAATTTGCCATACAGATTTGATTATTTCTGTAAAACTACAACACTACAGTTTAAAGGCATTTTAGCAGCAGCGTCACAGTGTAATGTCCTGTAAGGTCAAGCAGGCTTACCTGTGATCCAGAACAAAGGAACAGAGAAGATAGTCAGAAGTCTGATCATGGCTGAGTCTGGAGGACCAACTGAGGAATTAGCCTCACTTCCTGGAGTTGGAGCAGGAACAGGAAGTGATGTAATCCAGCTCTGCTGATATGATGTTGGTGGGTCTAATTCAGACCTCAGATGCAGGTGTTTCACTCTGACACACAAACTACTCCTGTAGGAGAGAGGAGGGTTTTTGTAGATAACAGAGGGGATCTGCACCACAGTGCATAGCTGGCAGCACAGTAATAAACTGCACTGTGGTTGTTTACACTAAGGTTTTTAACGACAAGAGACGCGTTCTTTGCCTTGTTATTGCCGAGATCCCCAGTGAAACTGAAATGTTCTTCATTAGAACCTTCAAAGTTTGGAGTCCCGAAATTCAAATACCCGATGAGTTTGAGAGCTGTGTCCCCTGGTTTCTGGAAGTACCAGAGCATCAATGTATAATCTGTTTTACTGTGGGTGCAGACGAGCTGCACTGTATCTCCATCTCTGCTGAGGAGATCAGAGGGAGTCTGGTGGACCTCCACAGTCTGACACACACCTGGACAGACAGAGAGAAGATATTACCACCACATGGACACACAAGACATAAAAAACACTTTATTACAATTTAGAAATATTTCACATTTAGCATATCTAAACAATAATGACTGAGAGGAATATAAAACATTTACCGTTCAGGATGAACAAAATCACTGCGACTATGAGACATGTGATCATGTTGACTCCCAATCCAGAAATGTTCAGGGACTCTGAGGAGCTCTGAGCTCTGGTGTGATCCAGAACAAGACTTCACCCCAGCCGGGTGCAGGAGGACTTGTTGAGCTGTAGCTCCACCTACAGGATGGATGACAGCTGTATTTTTGTGATGACGATACCCATCTCCTCATTACATACACATTATCTAGGTATTCATCGAACAGCTTTAATCTAAAGCATCACATAACCCCATCAGGGGGGTTATTTGAACCTGGCGTCTCTTGGTCTGCATTCAATTGCACAACCACTGAGACATATCACCTCTTTGTACTTGTTTGGTTAATACGTTCAGTGTGGACGTGTTGGTTAAAAAAGTTCTAACAACTGTAAAGCCATTTGGATTAGGATGGAATTATTTACAGTAGTGTATTATTATTGCTTGTTTATGCTACACTATTGTCAGACCACCTATTAATCTGTGTAGCAGACAGAGGCATAAAGAAAGACTGTTGTCCCAATGCAGACTCTTAAAATGTATGAACGCAAATGTGTGAAATCTCTATATGTAATTTTAAGGAATGTCACAGGTGACTAATAAACACCAGTTGAAAGCAATGTCATGGTTAATTTATGCCCAATGCTCGGTCTCAAAAACAACTTTCACATTCAAAGCAGTCAACCACCCCCTACAGACTAACATCTGTAACTACCCATCATGTATCACATCCTCTCAAAGTAAGAACCCCTCAACAGAAGTAACATCTGTAGTTGTGATGACGATATCCATCTCCTCTGAGTACTTTACTGTTATTGTGGTTTGATACAGGTGTCCTGAAGGGCCTGTTGATCTCTGAAAGGTTTTTGTAGAGCGGAGCTGAGCTCTGTACCACTGTGTAGCTGGCTGCACAGAAATATTTTCCATCATCTTCAGGTTGCCTCAGTTTGACGAGATCAAGGTAGGCTTCTTTCGCACCATCTCCACTCACATTGAAGATGCCTTGATATGGAGACTCAACAGTGGGATTTTTGTAATAAACATACCCTATTAATTTCAGGGCAGTGTCTCCCACTGAGCGCTGGTACCAGAGTATAGTGTAGTAATTAGGAATGTTATGACTACAGCTCAGTTGGATCTTCTCTTCTGGCTTCCCCAGGAGAGTAGAGGGACTCTGGTTCACCTCTTGACTGAGTGATACTCCTGTGGAAAGAGAAGGAGAGTACCACTGATTTATATAATCCTTTAAGCTTGCCAAACATATTTAATTAATCATGTATTGTTTATTGTTTTATTGTTTATTTTCATTTGCATGTATACAAAGATTAAAACAATATAAAAGTACAAAATAACAAAAAACATGCAGGTGGGGCCAGAAACCTATGTGGTTTTTTGTGGGCCCCACCCCAGAAACTTAATAGTCAAATATTATACATGTAAGGTTACTACACTACAGCTTAAAGGCATTTAAGTAGCAGCATCACAGTGTAATGTCCTGTAAGGTCAAGCAGGCTTACCTGTGATCCAGAACAAAGGAACAGAGAAGATAGTGAGAAGTCTGTTCATGGTGACCATCAGTGCTGAGCCTGGAGGACCAACTGAGGACTTAGTATGGAGAGGATCACTTAGATAGTATGAAGAGGATCACTTCCTCGAGTTGGAGCAGGAACAGGAAGTGATGTCATCCGACTGATATGATGTTGCTGGATTCTGATTCTGACCTCAAATGCAGGTGTGTTGCTCTGACACACAAACCACTTAAACATTTACCGGTCAGGATGAAGAAAATCACTGCGACTATTAGACATGTGATCATGTCGAGTCCCAATCCAGAAATGTTCAGGGACTCTGAGAAGCTCTGAGCTCTGTGTCCAGAACTTCACCTCAGCCTGGTGCTGGAGGACTTGTTAAGCTGTAACTCCACCTACAGGACAGACCCAACATCTGTTCAGATGATGCAGGAAAACAAACCCAAGACTTACACAAACCAGTTTTTGTTCAGCTGTACAATCAGTTTGTATCACTGTGTTGGCTAACAGCACAGAAATACAGCCCGCTGTCCTCTGGTGTCAAGTCCTTCACGGTGAACGCTCCGTTCTGAGCTACAGATTTAACAGCTGAGTATTTGGTTTTACTGAGATCTCCGTAGTCCGGCTGCAGATCAACGCTTGTAAACACGACGAGCATCATGGACTCTCCTGGACGCTGTCTGAACCAGTACATCTGATTGTCTTCTCATGGCTGCAGTTCATCTCTGCAGTTTTCCGTGCAAAACTCTAGATCGTTCCTGGCTGCTGTGTGACATCACTCTTCTGGCAGTGACCTGTGGGATGGAGATTATAATCATAGCAGAGTGGAAGTGATGCTCTTGTAAACATCTACAGCATGTGAGCGTTATCTAGTCTATAATGGAGATGTTTCCTATGTAGCCACTGACCCTACAGTACCTGTGAGCCAGAGTAGAGAGAGAGACACTGGGATGAGAGCTTGGAGAGTCATGTTGGCCCTCTAGATCTGGACAGAGCTGCTCTGAACAGAACCACTGGTGCACCTTCTCCAAACTGAGCTTCTGTAGGACTGGGGGGGCGGGAGGGTGTGTGTGTTTGTTTGATTGTGCGTGAGTGGCAGTATTGCAGAGGCCCTGTCTGCATCATCTGAGGTGTTGTTGCATCAGGAAGCTCCTCCTCTCCTCATAGCTGAGCAGAGTTCTGGCCCTGGATCAAAGCTGGTGACGGTGGCCTCATGCAGGTGTGTGGAGGAGTCATACCACACAGACAGCACAGTCTGGGAGATGTTTTTGTATTGAACAGAGGGGATTTACACCACTGTGGAGATTAGCAGCACAGAAATACACTGCACTACTGTTTGAAGAGAGCTGCTCTATGGTTAATGTGCAGGTTTGGCCTTGGTCTGCACTTCCTTTCATATTGAACCCAGCTTCAGGATTGCCTGAGGTTACTAGCATGTATCCCAGATACACCAGTTCCATAACGTTGGATTGTTTATACCAGAGGATAACATTGTAACCCTGGATATCATGTTGGCAGTTTAGTTCGGCAGAATCTCCCAGGTCCTTAAACAAGGCTGCAGGAGTTTGGTGAACTTGATCACTCAGAGACGACCTGCACATGACAGAAGACAAGATGTTATTGCCTATATTAAACAATAACACGTAGGCAAAGGAATGAAAAATGGCATGAATTTAACCTCACCTGAACCCCAGACAGCATGAATGGATATGCTGATGAGCAGGATGATCATGGTGCTCCTGTCTGCTGAAGCTCTACCAGTGAGGCTTCACTCAGATAATCAGGGACTTGTTCTGACCTGTTACTGCTGGACCACTGTTGTCTTTACTGGGACTTTTATTCTCTGTTGGTTTGTTGGATTGATGAATGTACAGGGAAGCCCTTTGTAACGGTTTGAAAAGTACTGTTCAAATGAAGTCTGCTTACTAACTGAGAGGCAGGAGGCTGTCTACCTCTGACCTACACCCCCCCCCCTGCTGTGTCACAGTGACTCTGCTCAGAGGAGGTGGATGGAGGGAGTGTCAGCAGAACATACTGTCATCTCACATGACATCACTCAGGACCTTTCATGAGAAGTCTGAGGTTTTAAAAAGAACAGCAACAACGTTAGAGACGTGAGGATTGGTGGAACTAGAGAGCCCCCTACAGTCATGATGGGGATAAACATCATCAGATGGTTCATCATTCTGAATTAAGATCAAGACTCACTGGGGGTTTTTGTGCAGCTGCACATGATGTCTGTATCACTGTGTTCACTCACAGCACAGAAGTACATGCCGTTGTCTTCTGGTGAAGAGTTCTTCACTGTGAAAGATCCTCTCTCTGCTACTGTCTTGTTTGTAGAGAATTTGACTTCACTGAACTCTCCATAGTCAGGCTTGCTGTTGGGCACACTGAACACAACCTGCTTCATCCCCTGTCCTGGTAGCTGTCTGTACCAGTACATCTGGTTGTACTCAAAGCACCCTTGGTGTGACTGCAGTCCATCTCAGCAGGCTGCCCCTTGATTGACCAGAGGATGCTGGGGGTCTGGGTGACATCACTCCCCTCAGAGAGACCTGGAGACACAGAGACCAAAACCAGGATATGAGGATGACTTGGTAAACCACCGTTGAGGTCCACCAGCTCAGCTAGACCTGAGAATGAATCTCTCCTCTCTGTAGCTGAGAGAACAGTTCCTGGACAGTACCTGCAGCCCACAGAAGCAACACAGAGACTGGGATGACAAGAGAGATCATGGATGAGGATGTCAGAGCTGAACACATCTCGCAACTGACCAGAAAATGACTGAGCTGTGCGTCTCTCTCTGGAGGGAGGAAATGACGTGACTCTGAAGACGCCCTCCTGATCTCCACCTCCAGTCCTGTCACCTCCTCCACCAGGTTAGATGCTATTTCTCTGTGGGGCTCTTCAGACGTGTCCTCAGAACAAGTCAGACTGCAGTTGAACCTTTATCAGCAGATCACCAGTGTGGTGGTGTGTGAGCGTTGATCAAAGTGCTGCTCCTGATTCCCTGGCAGACGTGAGCCCCAGGTGTTGAGAGGGAGCCAGCCTCAGACTGGCTGCTCACACACATTGATCTCAACTCTTATCACAGGAGGGTTTTTGTAAAGGAGAGAGGGAGGGTGCATCACTGTGCAGACTAGCAGCAGAGAAATACACTGCTCCGTCACTTGGAGAGAGTTTGGAGATGGAGAGCTTTGACTCTCTACGCCCATCACCCTCAAAGCTGATTTGTCCTTTCACATCTTCTTCTGGATATGGAGAATCAATATACAAATAACCAAGTAGCTGAAGAGCCCCATCTAAATGTTGTTTGTACCAGAGGATACAATCATAGTTTGGAATGCTGTGTGAACAAAGGATCTCTTTGTCAAAAGAGTCTCCCAGGTTCTTGATCAGAGCAGAGGGGGTCTGCTGAACTGTGGGACTGGCAGAGGAACCTGTGGAGAGAAATAGTGGTGATAAGAAAGACTAAAACCTGCTAGTCTATGCTTCTGGTTGTAACCAGGAAGTAGGAGGAAATGGAGAGAGCAGAGAAAAAAAGAGATGAAACAAGAAATGAAGAGGGAAGAGAAACACGAGGAGAGAATAGCAGACATCAAGCAGGATTGCACAGTAGTACAGGAGGACGATGCAGAAATGAAACAGAAAAGCAGAGAGAAGGTTAAGAATGCGTGGGAGCCAGAGAAGGGAGTGACAGAGAAGGGAGTGTCAGAGAAGGAAGAGTCAGAGACAAGTAAGATTTTTTTTGTCAAAGTGTACTGTATAATATCTCTAATGCTTGGAAATAAACAAGGCCACGTGCAGGACATTGTACTTTCCGTTTCACTAGCAATTGAAATATTGATTTCTATAACTGTTATGCACGCCTCCCGAAAGAGAGAACGCAACACCCCACTGCGCACAAGAACCCTAGCCCTAGGTCTAGATGAATGGGGTATGGAGTCGTGGTGTAAAACAAGAGAAGCAAGGCCAACTATCGGATAACAGTATTTATTAACTGTTAAATAAACGTGCAGGGAAAAAGGGGCTGGGCACAACCAAAACAAAGAAAGCAAAATAATAGATACTATCCCTACCTTCTCAGTGTTCTTCCCTAACTAGCACCGTAGTTCTGGCGCTCTGCTCAGAAATACAGGGGTTGGTCGGCCCAGGTCTTACCTAGTGTGTACAATAGGTTTCCCTGCGGGTAGTATAAGCCCCAGGGCCTCTTCCCCTTTCCCCCTGCGAACAAAAGCAGAAAGGTTTTAACCCAAATGATAATGAACAATGGTAACCACAAATATACAGATCAAATATACAGATACTCAAATACAAATACCAGAAATACAAATGTCAGACAGCAACATACAAACCAATACAAACTGCAGTCAGCCAAGCTCCCTAGCTAGTCAACCACTGAGGTTTAAATAAGGCACAACACAGGTAAAGCCACTGACGAGGGGCGGAGTCCTGATCAGGGGATTCGACCAATCAGCCCTGCAACTGGCCTCAGAAGCCATCTTGCCCAAACCACAAACAGACATACGGACACAGAAACATACTGGAGCACTGTGGACGTAACAATAACTTTTTCCAAGTCATGTCAGAATGATTTCATTGAGACACTGTTGTAGGCTTAACAAGTAGTTTTTCTGTGTGCCTTAGACAACGAGACATTGAACGTCAACAAGAACAGGAGAGACAAGCGGAGAAGGAAAAGAGACGGAAAGAGAATAGGAGAATGGTACAACATGATTATGCATAAGAAATATTAGGAAGGATTGCTTGATATGTAGAGTGAACTAAAAGGATATTGACCATGTTGTAATGGGTCTATTCAGTGGGAAGATAAAGGAGCTAGAACACCTGGTGGAGGATTTGAGGAAGACCATCAAAGAGCTTCAACTCAAAAATATTGATTTGACCAACTGGGTTAATAAATTACAGTGTGTTGAAACCAGGAAGAAGGCTGATATAAAGAATCTCAAGATGGAGGTATGACAATGTTACTTACTACTTCCTCACCACATATCATCTCATTGTGCTCTAGCATGGTCAGTTGCAAGATTCTTTAAGGTTGTAAATACAAAGGAAAAAGTTACCATAGGGACACACAGACACAGAAGAGTTACCATGGGGACACATAGGTGTCCCTATTCAGTTTTTTCATTTGTGAGTTCAATGTTTATAGAGGACAGCATAGGCCACCTCGTGTGTAGTGTTTCATCGACCTTTTACGCATGCAGGTGCAGACACTCAGAGAAGCAGCATGCGATGGTGCTTGCCATAGAGGTCTGGACAGGAAGAGGGTAGAGAACAGTAGAGAGAGAGTGATCAAGAGAGGGGAAGAAAGAGAGATGTACAGTGATGAAATGTACACAGAGACAAAGGTTGATAAGCGGACAAAGCAGGATATTGACAAAAGGCAGATTGTGATAAGACAGCTTGCGAGAAAAGAAAAAAAGAGACAAAGAGTGATGTGGAGGAACGGGACAACATGCAGAGGCAGAGAGACAAGCTGCAGTGTGAGATCAATGGGCTGAAAAGTGAACTTCTGCAGATGAAGAGGGAGAAGGCCCAAGAAAAATATGAGAAGGATAGAATAAAAGCAAGCCAATATGAAGAAAGAAACACAACAGAGTCACAGTGCTGGGCAGTAAAACGCAGAGAAGTGTTGGGAAGGGGAGAAATGGAGAGACGGATGAAAGAGCAATCGTTAGAAAAACAAAAGAGCAAGAGACACAGAGGGAGATGGAAAGGAGAGAGAAGAGCTGATGCTAAGAGAGGCTAGAAGACAAAAGGAGAGACAAAAAGCTCTGGACACAGAAAGGGAGGAGCTGCAAGGAAAACTGGGAAAAAAGCATGATAGAGAGAGATATGTGGATAACCAGCGAGCGCAAGAGAGACTGGAAGAGGAGGACAGACAGAAGAGAACTAGAGAGAGCGAGGGAGGATGCAAGACAAAAACAAGATCATCAGAAGGAACTTGAAAAACAGAAGAAGTTAGACAGAAAGGCGATGGAAGGTGCAAGAGAAAAAGAAGCACTGAAAAGGGACGTTGAAAGACTTGAAGAGATGGAGAGACAGAAAGAGACTGAAAGACAGCACGAACAGAAGAGACAAGAGAAGGAGTTGGAGAGACAGAGAACTAGAAAGAGAGAGGGAGAATGCAAGAGAAAAAAAAGCATTGAAAAGGGAAGTTGTAAGACTTGGAGATGGAGAGACAGAAAGAGACTGAAAGACAGCAAGGACAGGAGAGACGAGAGAAGAAGATGGAGAGACAGAGAGAACAAGAAAGAGAGAGGGAGAAAGCAAGACAAAAAAACAGGATCTTCAGAAGGAAATTGAAAGACTTGAAGAGAAAGACTTGTGATGGAACAAGAAATGAAGAGGGAAGAGAAACACGAGGAGAGAATAGCAGATATCAAGGAGTATTGCACAGTAGTACAGGAGGAGGATGCAGAAATGAAACAGAAAAGCAGAGAGAAGGTTAGGAATGCGTGGGTGCCAGAGGAGGAAGTGACAGAGAAGGAAGTGACAGAATATAACCTTCTATAACCTTTTCAAAGTCATGTCAGAATCATTTCATTGAGACACTGTTGTAGGCTTGACAAGTCGTTTTTCTGTGTGCTTTAGACAACGTTGAAGTATTTAATGCTTGTCTCCTGTAAACAGACATGGAGAAGAAACATGGTTTCTGGAGCCAGTTCTGGCAGAAGGTAAAACAAAAAAGAAGGCAACAAAAGAGGAGAAAAAAAGAGCCAGACTGGCTGAGATTGAAGAGTATGTGGAGAAACTAAACAAGGAGGCCGACCGTAACATACAGGCCTTTGGTGTGTAGTCTACACCTTCAGTTGGGGCCTTAGATCAGTCATGGTGGCTGCCTGGAGGGAAATCAAGACAGGGGAAAATAAAAAATGCCTATATATAGATATGAGGAAAATGTAATGGGAGAACACTTCTGCAAACTTTTCCTCACTCCTTTTTTCTTGAAAAGCTGAACTAACATAGTCAACAGCTGCTTGCATGCCTTTAATAGTTTGGGACTGCTTTTGCGATGATTTGTTTAAGCACTCAAGCTCTCCCAACACCTCTGATGCTACCAGCAGTCCAAGCACAGTCTTACCCTTCTGGAAGCGATCTAGGAAACCATTGGCTCAAGTGCCAGTTTCAGAACCAACTGAGGCCATTTCCTCCAAACTACACAACACAGCCTCATACTGGCTAAGAACTGTATCTACAGCTTGACCACACACTGTCCACCTAGTTGGACATAGAGGTTTAACTGTTTTGGTAGGCCCCTCAGATGTTAGATGGCTAGCCAATACCCCTTTGAATTTCCCTGATTGGTAGCTCAGAGTTCCAAGGTCATGGACCCACTGCAATGTGTCACGTAGTAGGGTAGAGGCACTGCAAGCACTCTGTGTAGCTAGCACCTCATACAATCCCACAAAGACTTCCTGCAGCACAAGGTCATGATCCACATATCTGAGACATGGAAACCTGCTCTTTCCCTGAATATCCTGAGTATTTATTTTCTCTAGTGGTCTTTTTTATGGTGAATGCTTTGACACACTTAAAACACAGAACTTTCTGCAATGTAGGACTATAATGCACCCATGGATCTTGACTAAACCACTTTGACTGAAACCTTAAAGTCTTGTTTCGAAGTTTCTGTACTTTTATGAATTTTGGATCCAGCCGGTATGGCAAACTTCCCATGTCCAGGACACTACACTGACTTGCTTGAGGATCACTGTTGCTCTCACTGAGTGTCTCCTGAAGAGCATACAAAACATACCCTGGTTTTTATCCACACTGATATCCTTTTATACTAAGTACTAATTCACTTCACTTTAACATAATAAAACAAATTAACTATATTTATATTGAATAATTAGCTTCTAATCAATAGTAGTATCTCATCACAGAATCACTAAGATCTCACCTGAAGCCCTGGTCCATCTGCCGCTCCCTCAACCTGCTCTATGACATCTTCACAAGATGTCTGAGTTTCCTATATGTAATTACATAATGGACTAATGAATCAAATGCACACGTATCATAGTATGCATTCAACGCATCATGTTGATATTTCTGAGCAATTGCAATATGAAGGGGACATGGTTTTGTGGAACCCACCTTTTAACATGCATGATTTACCCCACCCCCTAACTCATGACCAAGTAAAATAACTTACGGTCATCATTTTCTAAACATCCTAAAACGTCCTTGCTTGATGCTTTGATAATTCATAGTTTATAAAGACCTCACTTTAAGCCCTGAAGGTCCAGCTGCTCAACCTGCCCTACAGCATCTTTGCTGGGTTTCTGAGTTTCCTATAAATAATCCATGCTTGAATAAATATGATGATTGGTTGAGCATCCTATAACAAAACTTTAATGCTGATCACTCTAAATAAATTGGCGATTTCACATAGGCTAATTTATGGAGCTAGAAAGCTGACAAAAGTATCTGAATTTGAATATGAAAGATCTGAAATAATTGTATGTCGAATTTCATAAAACTGAAATATTTTACTGTTGAATATATAATATCTGAATTATTTGTATGCCGAATTTAACAAAACTGAATTATTTAGTTCCAGCAATTCAGAATTCAGATTGCGGAAATTCAGATGGCGGAAATTCAGATGGCGGAAATTCAGATTGCGGAAATTCAGACTGCGCAAATTCAGATTTTTGTCTGAACTAGCGTTAGGCCAAAGGTGAAACAGCTTGCTTTCACAGGGAAATGTAGACAATTTCAGAACGACCAAATTTGACCTCAGAACAAAAGCTAAGAGTTGCTCGTTGGAGGAAAAGTATGGAGCCCAATCGAGCCGAGGTATAGGCTAGTGCTTATGAAACTTGTAAAAACCTTGTAAAAACTCTTCTGCCATAATCGGCAGTTACTGTAACCAAGTGAGTGGAGAGTGAGACGGAGTCGGAGGGCGGCGGAGACCCATGGAAGACGCGGAACAACTGGCAAAGCTGTAGCCTATATATTTATGTTTCTGTTCCGTTGTTCTCTTTTCTGTGTTGGAGTTCATTAAAGAGCTTGATGGCATCAACATCCAGCCTGATATAAAATCATGAACTTGAATTGTGTCTCTTCATTATAATACCCAAACAGAAAATCCAGGTTGAATCAAGTAACGCTAGCTAGCTACTAGCTAATAGCCAATTTTGGGTGGTCAAGCATATTGTTTTTCATTGTCTCCTTATATTCATATCAAAGTCAATGTTCAGCCTATATATGTTCATTTGCTAAGTGACATTTCAGATCGGTTATAGATAGTGAAATAGTTGCTGTCTGAGAGATCGGACATAGTAGGCTAGTTAACAGCATAGATATAAAGGCGTTGTATATCTGGTTAACAGCATAGTTATATCTGTAGTGTGGCCTGGTGGTGTAGCTTTGATTAATCGTCCACACATCATCTGGTAGTCAGTTTCGATCAAATACCAACGATCTCCATACTACATCCATAGTAGCCTATAGTCTACGTAGAGCTGTGTGCTATCTGGGTCTTCTTCCAACTAGAAACTCAGTTTGTTCTTAGGTAAAGTTCGGTCGTTCTGAAATCGTCTACTTTTCCCTGTAAAGCAAGCTGTTTCACCGTTGGCCTAGTTCATACAAAAATCTGAATTTGCGCAGTCTGAATTTCCGCCATCTGAATTTCCGCCATCTGAATTTCCGCCATCTGAATTCTGAATTTCTGGACCAAAATAATTCAGTTTTGTTAAATTCGGCACACAAATAATTCAGATATAATATATTCAACAGTAAAATATTTCAGTTTTATGAAATTCGACATACAAATATTTCAGATCTTTCATATTCAAATTCAGATACTTTTGTCAGCTTTCTAGCTCCATACTAATTAGAACCTCACCTGAAGCTCTGATGCTATGTCCTCAGCCTGCTCTACATCTGGAGTGTTTTGATGCCGTCTTTCCTGCATACAAAATGGTTCATTCATTTTGTAGCCTGTCCTATGGCTAGCCAGTTTAACCCTTCTACCATATTGTATACAGTGTTATTTGGATAGTATTAATCAAATAATGATTCATTATATTTGAATAACCAGCAGTGTTCACTTATTCAGATTGCCAACTGGTTTTTCCAGCACGTGTCTAGCAATGCAATTACAGTCGTTCATCAACTGTGAATTCGTCCTAGACTCCTAACCTTGGTTGAATGATTACAGAAGCTAGGTTTAGCTGTAACAATATCCTGGTAACATATAATATCACCAGTTAATACTTTTTCCACAGTAGAATCTGCATTTGAAAGACTGGTCAGTACCACGGCTAGTTTTTTTGTGTGGCTAGTTATTTAGCCTGACTTACACCCTGCTTTGAAAAAGCTTCGTATGTCCCCTTTCTTCTTCTTGGGTGGAGGCATATCTGATCTACAAAGCACAACAAGGGCAAAGAGAATATTAAAATGTTTTACTCTGGAGTCTGGCCTTTTGTAGGGGTATATATTGTTGGCAGACAACCCTGGTAAGTTAGCTGTACCGTTGACGCCGACACACCCGCTACTAGCTGGTCTGCCAGTGCATGCAAAACAGCATGTGCTTCTTACCCATTACGGCGTTTCTTGTACTGTCGCGTCCTGGACGTCGGAATTGATCCAAATAGCAGCAAAAATATTTGTGGCCACAATTTTTTCATCTTCAAATGTTGGTGGGGACTAGCATAGACATATATGTATTTGGGGACTAGTACCTAGCGTCCCACCCTAAACCTACGCCAAGTCTACCTCCTTTCCAACAAAACTAACTTTACTTTCTTGGCGCTCAACTGACGGACGAAAAAGTGTTATGTAACCATGACAACGGAGAACGACGCAAGGTGGATTCAAACGAAATCACACAGGAGGGGGAATTCACTCACTTATGTTTTTCTTAAAAACGGAAATAAATTGAAAATAAATAAGACATAACAAGAGACCGATAAATTGACAAGGTTCATAAAAGTAGAACGTATATTTTAAGTATTTTCTGCTGTATATTGGGGGGGACAGATTGGTATTTTCTCAATATTGGGGCGGAAACGACCCCTCCCCCCCAAAGAATTCGTGGTTACGCCCTTGGTTGTAGGCTTGACAAGTAGTTATTCTGTGTGTTCTAGAGACCAGTTGAAGTATTTAATGCTTGTCTCTTGAAAACAAGCATGGAGAAGAAACATGGTTTCTGGAGCCAGTTCTGGCAGAAGGTAAAACCAAAAAAGAATGCAACAAAAGAGGACAAAAAACAGAGCCAGACTGGCTGAGATTGAAGAGTATGTGGAGAAACTAAACAAGGAGGCCGACCGTAACATACAGGCCTTTGGTGTGTAGTCTACACCTTCAGTTGGGGCCTCAGATCAGTCATGGCGGTTGCCTGGAGGGAAATCAAGATGGGGGAAAATAAAAATAGCTTGAACCCTCCAACCCGTTTTTTTATGTACTGCTGCTACAGCTATATATCGTGTCTATAAGGATGGACCGCATTCTGCTGCTGACCTTGATCACCAGAAACTCTACAACATCTCCACTACTTATACAGGCTTTTCCTCAAACATGAACTTTATCAACCTTGAACCAATAAACCTTATTAAAGTTGATGTATTGACCACATACTTCTACAGTGCAATGTTGATTCAAAGTAAAGGTTTTATTGATGATGCATGGCAACAACAACAAACAACATCATCAACCGTTAACCTACGCTGACCTCCTTCATGGTCCATGAACTACCATGTGATGACACAGCAGGAGTTGGGTTTAGCTCAGTGGAAGACAGCCTGGAAGAAACCAGGCCAATCACATTGTGGAAGATCACCCTCTCCCTGAATGTGCTGCTTTGGATTTAAAGCTGTTAAATGTTAGATTGTGTGTATGTGATGAGGAGATGCGTTCAACACTGAGTCAACAGGGGGAGACAGAACTAAACTTCTGATGATTGAGGATGTTGGCACTGAGATGACAGTTGTGATGTCACTCTGGTAGCCCCGCGCTCCTCCTCTTCATGTACAGGACCATGCTGACTGCCAGCAAGTCATCAGGTCGTCACCTAACTGAAGACTGCTCACCATGATCCTAGCCTTCATCCTCTGCTCTCTCTGTCTGCCCTGCATCAAGGGTGAGCAGCACACCATTTCAGAAAGAAAAACAGAGAGTCATGGTTTGAATTTTTCTTATCACCACTGTTTCTCTCCACAGGTTCCTCTGCCAGTCCCACAGTTCAGCAGACCCCCTCTGCTCTGATCAAAAACCTGGGAGACTCTGTTGACAAAGCGATCCTTTGTTCACACAGCATTCAGAACTATGATTGTATCCTCTGGTACAAACAACATTTAGATGGGGCTCTCCAGCTACTTGGTTATCTGAATGTCAATTTTCAATATCCAGAGGAAGATGTGAAAGGACAAATCAGCTTTGAGGGAGATGGGCGTAGAGAGTCAAAGCTCTCCATCTCCAAACTCTCCCTCTTGCCAATCTTCACCTTACTCCCTTCCCCCACGCTTTTTAGTTGCCTTTTCACTCATTACGGTTTCTCCGCCCGCATTACGTTATAGGCTATCCCGCGGACTCGCCAATTCAACTTTCCCCCTACGTCCCGTCCCTCTTTTCTTCGCATCTCACTCCCTCTTCCTCCCTCCTCCAGTCTTCTGCTTGAATCTTCTTGGATTTTCGCGACCCAACTCCGCATTCATCCCGTTTGGCCTCTTTACTCTTCTGTCTCCTCTGTTCCCTTTTCTATCTCGGCGCATCCATGCTACATCCCTCCGCAGTCTCTACTCCCTCTCTAACAGCCATACCCGCCTATTTTTTTCTCTTCCCCCTGTCTGGTCCCCATTTCCACTTTTTCCTTCATTCGTCTGGGCCATCGTCTTCTTCCCGCCACCTTTACTACGGTCCATCCCCGCTCGTTCTCTTCCCCCCCCCCCTCCTCCCCATCTTTCCCCCTATCCTCCCCACTTCCGTCTCCATGTGTCCCCCTCGCCCTTCTTCTGTTCCCGTTTCCCTCCCACCTTCCGCTCCCGCTCCCTGCCCTCCTCACCTTCATTTCCCTCCACCTTGCTTTTATTTCTTCCCTCCTACTCCCCCCCCTTTTCCACTACGATCTCCCATACTAGTCTGCACCCCTTCTTACCTTGTCTCCCCCTGCCCTCCTCCTTCTTTTGTTTTCTTCTTTTATCCACCCCCCCCTTTCCTCCCCTCTTGTCTTTCTATTCTCATCCCCCCTTTTTGTACCTCCTTCCTTTCACCCCCTCACTATACTGCGTCCCCCTTTCAGTTCTTGTCCCTCCCCTCCGCTTCCCCCTGGGTTCTTTACGCGCCCCTCCTTCCTCTTCCTCTTTCCACCTTTCTGTGGTCCCTAGTCCTCTTCGTGCTCTCTCCCTTGTTCTGATCCCACAAAATTTCCCACTCCCTCCTGACTTTCAGGAGAAAAAAAAACAGAGTCATGCGTTTTAAGTTTTTCTCATCACCACTGTTTCTCTCCACAGGTTCCTCTGTCAGTCCCACAGTTCAGCAGACCCCCTCTGCTCTGATCAAGAACCTGGGAGACTCTGTTGACAAAGAGATCCTTTGTTCACACAGCATTCCAAACTATGATCGTATCCTCTGGTACAAACAACATTTAGATGGGGCTCTCCAGCTACTTGGTTATCTGAATGTACATTTCCCATATCCAGAAGAAGAGGTGAAAGGACAAATCAGCTTTGAGGGTAATGGGCGTAGAGAGTCAAAGCTCTCCATCTCCAAACTCTCTCCAAGTGACGGAGCAGTGTATTTCTGTGCTGCTAGTCAGCACAGTGATGCACCCTCCCTCTCTCTTCTACAAAACCCCTCTTATGATGAGAGTGGAGATCAGTGTGTGTGAGCAGCCAGTCCGAGGCGGGCTCCTTGGCAACACCTGGGGCTCATGTCTACCAGGGAATCAGGAGCAGCACTTTGATCAACGCTCACACACCACCACACTGGTGATCTGCTGATAAAGGTTCAACTGCAGTCTGACTTGTTCTGAGGACATGTCTGAAGAGCCCCACAGAGAAACAGCATCTAACCTGGTGGAGGAGGTGACAGGAATGGAGGTGGAAATCAGGAGGGCTGCTTCAGAGTCATGTCATTTCCTCCCTCCAGAGAGAAAAGCACAGCTCAGTCATTGTCTGGTCAGTTGCTGAGATGTGTTCAGCTCTGACATCCTCATCCATGATCTCTCTTGTCATCCCAGTCTCTGTGTTGCTACTGTGGTCTGCAGGTACTGTCCAGGAACTGTTCTCTCTGCTACAGAGTGGAGAGGTTCATTCTCAGGTCTAGCTGAGCTGGTGGACCTCAACAGTGTTTTACCAAGTCATCCTCATGTCCTGGTTTTGGTCTCTGTGTCTCCGGGTCTCTCTCAGGGGAGTGATGTCACCCAGACCCCCAGCATCCTCTGGTCAATCAAGGGGCAGCCTGCTGAGATGGACTGCAGTCACACCAAGGGTGCTTCATACTACCAGATGTACAGGTACAGACAGCTACCAGGACAGGGGATTAAGCTGGTTGTGTACAGTGTGCCCAACAGCAAGCCTGACTATTGAGAGTTCAGTGAAGTCAAATTCTCTGCAAACAAGACTTTAGCAGAGAGAGGATCTTTCACAGTGAAGAACTCTTCACCAGAAGACAACGGCATGTACTTCTGTGCTGTGAGTGAACACAGTGATACAGACATCATGTGCAGCTGCACAAAAAAACCCAGTGAGTCTTGATCTTAATTCAGAATGATGAACTATCTGATGATGTTTATCCCCATCATGACTGTAAGGGGCTCTCTAGTTCCAACAATCCTCACGTCTCTAACGTCTTTTTAAACCTCAGACTTCTCATGAAAGTGACGTCATGTGAGATGACAGTATGTTCTGCTGACACTCTCTCCAACCACCTCCTCTGGGCAGAGTCACTGTGACACAGCAGGGGGTGGGTGTAGCTCAGAGGTAGAAAGCCTCCTCCCTCTTAGTTAGTAAGCAGACTTCATTTGAACAGTACTTTTCAAACAGTTACAAAGGGCTTCCCTGTACATTTATCAATCCAACAAACCAACAAAGAATGAAAGACCCAGTAAAGACAACAGTGGTCCAGCAGTAACAGGTCAGAACAAGTCCCTGATTATCTGAGTGAAGCCTCACTGGTAGAGCTTCAGCAGACAGGAGCACTATGATCATCCTGCTCATCAGCATATCCATTCATGCTGTCTGGGGTTCAGGTGAGGTTAAATTCATGCAATTTTTCATTCCTTTGCCTACTTGTTATTGTTTAATATAGGCAATAACATCTTGTCTTCTATCGTGTGCAGGAGAGGAGGGGCTTCCTGACAACACCTCAGATGATGCAGACAGGGCCTCTGTAATGCTGCCACTCACGCACAAACAAACAAACACACACACCCTCCCGCCCCCCCCAGTCCTACTGAAGCTCAGTTTGGAGAAGGTGCACCAGTGGTTCTGTTCAGAGCAGCTCTGTCCAGATCTAGAGGGCCAGCATGACTCTCCAAGCTCTCATCCCAGTCAGTGCGTTTACATGATGGTAGTAATTCGAATCTTGCTTAATTCGAATAATGCTACTCTCTGGCGGAACTGGATTATCCGAATGTACATGACAGTGAATAAACCGAATTATTGGCCAAAAGCATGTCATATCCCAGTCCGATACGTGGCGCTGTTTTCATTACAACTAGTGGTGATACAGCCATTTCCGCTTGACCTCTTCACCACTACCAACAACAACAACCATATATATATATATAAAGGCCTTTACATATATTTATGACAACATCAACATTTCGAGAAAGATGGCAAGGTGACGCTAGCTACGTCCCCTAGCTACATTTCGTGCATGATGACAATAGGAGTAGCCTAGCCTACTGCGAATGCAAACGGCGATATTGGCTAGATTGATAAAGGAGAGAAGACGCCGCCGAAGGAACATGGATAATTTAATTCAGACCACCAATATGTGGTTGCACTTTGCCACAGTACCACAAAGGTCTCGACGAACAGTCTTGATGAAGAGCAGACACAAAGTCTTCTGGGTTGTACATCGCGTTGTTTGTTTGTTTCTACTGGGCCAGCTCCTGGCAGCGACAACCTTTTTCGACTTCCGTGTCACGACCTGGGAGGGTGGCTCAAGCATGCGCAAAGACGCTGAATCCAGTTCATAGTCCGATTAAGCGTTTACATGCATGCGTTATTCGAATTATCAATCGAATCGGACAGAGTTATCCCGGGGTGTCGATCGGATCGTAGTCGGATCGCAATGATTCGAATTAAGGTGTTTACAAGAAACTGATAATTCTATTTCAATCCGATTAAGACAGTAATTCGAATGCATGTAACCGCAGTGTATGTCTCTCTCTTTACTCTGGCTCACAGGTACTGTAGGGTCAGTGGCTACATAGGAAACATTTCCATGATAGACTAGATAACGCTCACATGCTGTAGATGTTTACAAGGGCATCACTCACACTGCTATGATTATAATCTCCATCCCACAGGTCACTGCCAGAAGAGTGATGTCACACAGCAGCCAGGAACAATCTGGAGTTTTGCCCGGAAAACTGCTGAGATGAACTGCAGCCATGAGAAAGACGCGGGTCATGTTCAGATGTACTGGTTCAGACAACGCCAGGAGAGTCCATGATGCTCATCGTGTTCACAAGCGTTGGTCTGCAGCCGGACTACGGAGATCTCAGTAACACCAAATGCTCATCTGTTAAATCTGTAGCTCAGAACGGAGCGTTCACCGTGAAGGACTTGACACCAGAGGACAGCGGGCTGTGTTTCTGTGCTGTCAGCCAACACAGTGATACAAACTGATTGTACAGCTGAACAAAAACTGGTTTGTGTAAGCCTTGGGTTTGTTTTCCTGCAACATCTGAACAGATGTTGGGTCTGTCCTGTAGGTGGAGCTACATCAACAGCAGGTCCTCCAGCACCAGGCTGGGTGAAGTCTTGTTCTGGATCACACCAGAGCTCAGAGCTCCTCGGAGTCCCTGAACATTTCTGGACTGGGAATCAACATTATCACATGTCTCATAGTCACAAGGATTTTCTTCATCCTGACCGGTAAATGTAATATATTCCTCTCAGAGTCATTATTGTTTAGATATGCTAAATGTGAATTGTTTCTATATTATAATAAAATGTTTTTATGTTTTGTGTCTCCATGTGGTGGTAATATCTTCTCTCTGTCTGTCCAGGTGTATGTCAGACTGTGGAGGTCCACCAGACTCCCTCTGATCTCCTCAGCAGAGATGGAGATACTGTGCAGCTCGTCTGCACCCACGGCCAGACTGACTACAGCAGGGACGTGCACAGGTTGTGGCTAAGGTTGCTCGGGCAACTGCCCGTTTGCCCTCCTTGAGTCAAAGTGACCCTCCGAGTGAAAAAAATAAATAATACATAGTACATTTAAACAGCTGCAGAATTTTATGTAAACCTAGATTAAAAAAACCGCCACCCGAAACATTTCATAAAGTTGCCTTATTCACTTCCAATCGACAAGTCTATGGGCAACGAGAGTGGAAGTCAGAAGGGGGAGGGGGGGTATGCCCCCTACTCTGTTTACTCTGCGATACTGCACGCGACCGCCACCCGAGCCTGTATTTTCTTCCCCTTAACCTAAACAGCCTACAGCGGCAACCTGAAGCGAGCAAATTAAACTCTTAATCTTGCAACTGGGCTAACTGTACCCCAACCCCCTTAGATGCTACATTTACCAGCTTTATAAACTTACGCTTGCTGATCATTGGAAGACCACTGTACCACACCACAATGCCAAATGTCAAGACAGGTTCAATAAAACACTGGTAAACCAAGTCATCAAAGTCGTGCACGCCCTGAATGATTTAATCTTCCTCAAAAAGAAAAGTCTCTGTTGGGACTTTTTACAGACAGCCTCAGTATTGCTCTTAAAAGATGATTTGTTGTCGATGATGGTTCCTATATATTTATATTCAACTACAGTGTCAACATTCTTGTTATGAATAACAGTTTGCGGAACATTGTGCTGTGATATATTCTTGGTCTTGGAAACATTGATAGACAAAGTTATCACACCAAGCAATTAAATCATCAACTACAGGACCATACCCCTCCTCCTCATTGTTCAAAAGGCTCACTATAACTGTGTCATCTGCAAACTTCACACATGGCCTATTCTCATACTTACTCCTACAGTTATATAAAATAAAAAGGAATGGTGACTCTGATGCTTTTGTGTGAGCATATTAGGTAGGTTCAAGTCCGCTGATACAGTCCATAATGCGCAGTGACATTTAACAGGATTGCGTCCTCCCCCCTTTCCAGCAAAGCATTCTTACCGTCACTCTAGGTGAAATGGATTAGCCTTTATCACAGCCTTAATGGAAACTGTTGCACTTTACTAAAACTGTTCATCTGTAGTGTGTTTGCAGCTAATATGACCTTCGAAGGGAGTGGGAGGTGTAATTATATCGTAACAAGGTTCATGTACCCTATGTGTCAGCTTTACCAAGATCTCTTACATGGACTGTTGCTACTTTCTCTAACAGTAAGCACCCCTGGAGAAGTCTGCTCTTGTTATGAGGAATATGTCCAAGCCCTTTCTTGTGTGTCTCCAAGATAGCAGCCAGCCATAGACAATTGATTAAGGTGACATTTTGTATTCTTAGAGGAACGTAGAGGAGTAATTTCTCTCCCTGATGCAAATTGCACATCTTAAGACGTTCCTTGACCCCTATTAAAGTTGAACTTTATATACGTTTATATTATAGACACACAGTAGGTTACGCAATAGTATAATGAGATAACATCTAAACTAACTTGGGGGGTAAATACAGGTTGTAGGAGAACATCCCAGTGAGGTAGGAGAACATCCCAGTGAGGTAGGAGAGAAATGTGTAAACTGCCCTGTTATCAGGCTATCATCGACCTGTGCATTATGCCAATCACTCCTTGGGTGATTAGGGGGCAGATGTTTAGAGGTGATTATCAAACATTTCTCCTTGGCCCCTAAAACCTGAAAACAATAGAAGTGAATAGGTGAGGTTGTCACCTGTATAATCAGCCCTCAATCACTTTTAGCATATTATCACACTCCTAGGGTCATTTGCAGACTGCCTCGAGAAATTAGTAATAACTTCACTTTATCTTAATTATATTTTAACTTAGAATCACCTATGTGCTTATTCGTGGCACTTGCCTGTCCATGTTGGTACCAAAACTGAGACTGTACGATATGTATTATGAGATTTACCACTGTTAGACCGTTTTGATCCAAAAGTCCGACGGTCCCTTTAATTGCAACTCCACATAGACTAGAAGAATGGCGCTTGCTGTGTTCCTTCACGTCCGTACCATCGATAGATAAAGACAGTGAGTTCGTGGTGAACGTCATATCGTCAGCTACCGTTGAAATCGCAATCATGTCTGGAAGAGGTAAAGGAGGCAAAGGACTCGGCAAGGGAGGCGCCAAGCGTCATCGCAAAGTGTTGAGGGATAACATCCAGGGCATCACCAAGCCCGCTATCCGTCGCCTTGCTCGTCGTGGTGGCGTAAAACGTATCTCAGGCTTGATCTACGAAGAGACTCGTGGAGTTCTCAAGGTGTTCCTTGAGAATGTCATCCGTGATGCTGTAACCTACACAGAGCATGCCAAGAGGAAGACCGTGACCGCCATGGACGTCGTCTACGCTCTCAAGCGCCAGGGACGCACCCTGTATGGTTTCGGTGGTTAAACTGCAATTCTGACCTGTTTCGGCGCTTAACCCAAAGGCTCTTTTAAGAGCCACCCACGCTTTCAGTAAAGAGTTATCCATATTTAATTGTGTTAAAATCGATACATTCTTTCCCCTTTACAGTCACCATCTATACAAGTCGTCTGTGGTTATTAGGGGTCAGGTTGAAAATGTATGGATTACGGATAGAAGTAGGTGCAATAGGATTGTAACCGGACATGTTTTTTGGTGAGGCTTTATTTCGTTTCTTAGGTTAATTGTTGCGACATCGAGAGCAGCAGCTAAACGCGGCTACTATTCCGAATAAAGTGGCAAATTATAGTAATTGGAACCATGCACAGTTCTTACAGTAAAATTTCGCGTAGCTAGTAAAAATACATATGGTTTGTATTCATATGTATTTTGCCATAGGCTATTTAAAGTAGATGACCTATCTGACATTTGAAAGGAAAACACACTTGGTTGAAACCGATCCGTAACAAAACATGAAACAAATTTGCACATTTTAATGGATAACAAAATGGATACTTTGGGGTGGACGCATGCGCGGGGAGATGCCAACAAAATCCACCGGGAGACTGGAAGTAGAGGAAGCGGATAGTCAGGCGCACGCGCGTTTCACCGCGTCAAAGCCTGAAAGAGCTAGGAGGCGTGCCTTAATTTTTGCATCCAAGCCCTTATATAAAGGGGGAAGCGACCATCTGATCACAAACTAAACGTCAACATGCCCGAGCCAGCGAAGTCAGCGCCCAAGAAGGGTTCCAAGAAAGCCGTCTCCAAGACTGCTGCGAAAGGCGGCAAGAAGCGCAGAAAGTCAAGGAAGGAGAGCTATGCGATTTACGTGTACAAAGTGCTGAAACAGGTCCACCCCGATACCGGTATCTCGTCCAAGGCCATGGGAATCATGAATTCCTTTGTCAACGACATTTTCGAGCGTATTGCCGGAGAGTCTTGCCGCTTGGCTCACTACAACAAGCGATCAACCATCACCTCCAGGGAGATCCAGACCGCCGTCCGACTGCTGCTCCCCGGTGAGCTGGCAAAGCACGCCGTGTCCGAGGGCACCAAGGCGGTGACTAAGTACACCAGCTCCAAGTAAATTGGTGCCATTTGAATACCCCGTAATACCCCAAAGGCTCTTTTAAGAGCCACCCACATTACCTTTAAAATGTGCACATTTCCAATTGTGACTGTGAGTCGTGATTCTAATGATTCTATCTAGAGGCGACTTGCGATGCTAAGGCTGCTTCACTACATGACGTTATCAACGTTGAATTGCGATCTTGCTTCAATAACCAAAATGTATTGTTGGAATTGTTCAACTGAAGGATAAATTGTTATATGAACGGCAGTATTTCATGGCGATGAATGTGTCTTAGTAGTTAATTGTAAAAATATATTGTTCCCTGGCACTCATGCCATCTCAATTAATAGGCATAACGTATTTCAACCTGACCCAATAACCACAGGTGACATGTATAGAAAAATATTAAGGAAGAACGTATGGGTGTCAATGCATTAAATATGGATATCTCTTTACGGAAAGTGTGGGTGGCTCTTAAAAGAGCCTTTGGATTGAGTGCCGAAACAGTAAATTGGAATTGCAGTTTAACCGCCGAAACCATACAGGGTGCGTCCCTGGCGCTTAAGAGCATAGACGACGTCCATGGCGGTCACAGTCTTCCTCTTGGCATGCTCGGTGTATGTTACAGCATCGCGGATGACATTCTCAAGGAACACCTTGAGCACTCCACGAGTCTCTTCATAGATCAGGCCTGAGATACGTTTCACGCCGCCACGACGAGCAAGGCGACGGATAGCGGGCTTGGTGATGCCCTGGATGTTATCCCTCAACACTTTACGATGACGCTTGGCGCCTCCCTTGCCGAGTCCTTTGCCTCCTTTGCCTCTTCCAGACATGATTTCGATTTCAACTATAGCTGAAAATATGACGTTCACCACGAACTCACTGTCTTTATCTATCGATGGTACGGACGTGAAGGAACACAGCAAGCGCCATTCTTCTAGTCTATGTGGAGTTGCACTTAAAGGGACCGTCTCCCAACATGTCCTCCTAACACTATTTTGGTCGTGTATTCTCAAAGCTATTTCCAAAAGTTAACACGATAGTTAATGGAGGTAACTCCAGTTCTATGAGTGGAGCGGAGCCCCATAGGGGAGCTCTGCTCCTAATGGTTTACCCGCTGCCTAGTGCAGCCAATGACTGAAGATCAAAATGTATCCGCACCTGTCCCTCACGCAGGTGCCCTATATAAAGGGGTGACAGCTGTCACTCATCCTCCCAAAAAGTATAAATACAGCCGGGTTGAATAAGTCGAGCTGGGCCTGCAACCCTATGGGGCTCCGCTCCACTCATAGAACTGGAGTTACCTCCATTAACTATCGTTCTATTTCGTGGAGCTCCGCCCCATAGGGGAGCTCTGCTCCTAATGGTTTAGGCGGAGCGAGCGAGGCCAGATATACCCCCAGCGAGACCAGATCTAAAAGACACATAATCTCATAAGGCACCGAGGACACACCTGCTGATGTAATAATACACAGGGTCTGTCCTCCTGGTCAGGCCGCTACTGTGACACAGAGAGCCGTCCAGGGTAAGGAAAACAGGGGAAGTTTACCTAAACTCTTGTGTCACTCGCCTGCACAACAGCGAAGCTGGAGGGGCAACAGAACACATACAGTATAGACTTCTCGCTGAGAATGTCCGCCTGTCCCACACTTGGCGATATAATCAATGAACAACTCGCGTCTAGGGTCTACTAGAACCCGGCGAGTTTTCATCTCGCTACACCTGATCCACCAGCCATGCTGAGGACAGAATGCGCAAAAGATGAGGAGGAAACGTCCAGCAGATAATATCGCACAAAAGGTGAAGGCGACGACCAAGACGCTGCTTCACAAATCTCCTCCACTCCTACACCCCTGAGGATGGCGGCTGATGCTGCCACTCCTCGGGTGGAATGAGCCCGAATGCCAGTTGGCACGGGACATCTCATAGACTCATACGCGAGACTAATAGCCTCGCAGAGCCAGTGAGAAAGCCTCTGTTTTGAGAGAGGTAAGCCAGCCCTCGATCCGCCGTAGCAGATCAGTAACTGGGGAGAAGATCTGATGCTTGCTGTGCATTCCAGATAGCGCGACAGAGCGCGCACTGGGCACAGGTTATGTAAGCGTCTTTCCTCCTCTCCGCTGTGCGGAGGTGGGAAAAAAGCTCTCAGTTCGCAGCTCCGTGCCCTGAACGCTCGGCTAATCACCTTGGGGATAAAAGCCGGGTTAGGACGCAACACTGCTCTTGTTCGATCACCTGAGATGATCAAACAATCCGCGCGTGTTGACAAAGCGCACAAGTCGCTCACTCGCTTAGCCGTAGTCAAGGCGAGGAGCAGACTCGTTTTGAGAGAAAGCAGACGTAATGACACATTGTCTATGGGCTCGAAAGGTGGCCCGCACAGAGCGTCTAACACCAGAGATAAATCCCATGTAGGTGTTGACGCTCTCGGAGGTGGCCTGAGTCTGCACACCCCAGCCAGAAAACGCTTGACCAGCGGGTGGCTGAACAGTGTCGTTTTGGCGAACCCTTCGTGACATGCCGAAATGGCAGCCGCGTAAACACGAACAGTGCTCGCAGCTAAGCCCTCGTCAAACAACGACTGTAAGAAACACAAGAACGTTTCGACCCGACAAGAGACCGGGTCAAAGTTCTGATTTCCACACCATTGTGCAAAAGCTCGCCAGCGCGAAGCGTACCCTCTAGCAGTAGACTGTGCGCGCGCGCTCTGAATGGTCTGAATGACAGCATCAGACAGACCTCTGCGCTCTAAGAGTTCCCTCTCAGTAGCCAAGCCATAAGCGGGCCTCCGATCACTGGAGGGCTCCTCACCAGGCCTCTGGCCTGAGAGAGCGCATCCATCTGGTGGGGGATGGGCCAAGGCCTGCCCACCAGCATCCCCATCATCTCCGGGAACCACGGAGCTCCGAGGCGATCGGGGGCTATCAGAATGACCGACAGCCCGTCCGACCTCACCCGAGCCAGCAAAGGGAGGATGGAGGCCAGAGGTGGAAATGCGTATAGTAGACCTCTCGGCCAGGGACGGTGCGTGAACGCATCGACTCCAAGCGGAGGTCTGTCCTGTGTGCGCAGCGAGAACCATAGATGACACTGTGTGTTGGCTCGTGATGCAAACAGATCCACCTGTGCTCGACCGAAGCGTGCCCAGATCAGAGACACGATGGACGGTTTCAACCTCCACTCGTCCTCTCTCGGGCCGCCCCTTGACATCAGGTCCGCTCCCTCGTTGAGCAGACCTGGAATGTGCAGAGCTCTCAGGGAGCGTAGGTGCGTGAAAGCCCAAATCCACACTTCCTCCGCTAAGCGATGAAGTGATGGAGAGCGCACCCCTCCCTGCCTGTTGATGTAAGCCACCGTCGCCCTGTTGTCGGATCTGACGAGAACGTCTTGATCCTTCAACACAAGCGCGAAATGGCACAAAGTCAGTCGAACCGCTTCGAGCTCCAGGAGGTTGATGTGACGCGTCTCTGACAGTTCCCATCTTCCTCCTATCGAGCCTGCCTGACATACTCCCCCCCCACCCGGTCAAGGACGCGTCCGTAAAGACCGGGTAGAGTGATGTCACTCCGCCCATGTCGACTCCGCGCGTCATGACGCGTGGGTCTCTCCAATGGTTCAGATCGGTTTTGACTGATCTCGGTATCACTAGCAGTCTGCGGCGGTGTCGCACCGGATCCAACCGCAGCTGAGCGAACCATCTCTGCAGCTTGCGCATGTATAACAGGCCTAAGGGCACTACTACATGCGCCGCCGCCATCAACCCCAACAGGGACATCACCGACAACGCGGTGATTGTGCGTGAGACCCGGAACGCGCGGAGAGCTATCGAAATACATTTACATTTACATTTACATTTATTCATTTAGCAGACGCTTTTATCCAAAGCGACTTCCAAGAGAGAGCTTTACAATAGTGCATAGGTCACTGATCATAACAACGAGATATCCCCAACATTGCAAGTAGTCAAACATGGATCGTACATTGTGAAAAAAACAACAATAAGTGCCAAAGGGAAGAATCATAAGAGTATGGAGTTAAACAAGTTACAATTGAACAACATGAACCTTAAAAGTGCACGAGTGTACCTGTGGAAGAGCAAACAACAGTTTAAGCAGTTACAGCTAACCAGCAAGAGCAGCAGGTCTCCAAGTAAGAGTCCTTCTGATCCTGGGAGAGACTAACATCATGTCCAGCAGATCTTTCCTAGGTACCGTTGTATTCCCGGAACAAGTGTGTCTTGAGCCTATTCTTGAAGGTGGGGAGACAGTCAGTGTCTCTGATGGAGGTGGGGAGTTGATTCCACCACTGGGGGGCCAGACAGGGGAAGAGCTTGTGTTGGGACCGGGCGGTCTTGAGCGGTGGGACCACCAGACGGTTGTCAGAGGAGGACCGAAGGTGGCGGGAGGGGGTGTAGGGCTGGAGGAGAGACTTGATGTAGTCGGGTGCAGTCCCATTCACCGCTCGGAAGGTCAGTACCAGGGTCTTGAATCTGATACGGGCCGTGACGGGAAGCCAGTGAAGGGAGACGAGGAGCGGGGTAACATGGGAGCGTCTGGGTAGGTTGAAGACCAGACGGGCCGCTGCGTTCTGAATCCTCTGGAGAGGGCGGGTTGCGCATGCTGGGAGCCCGGCGAGCAGCGAGTTGCAGTAGTCCAACTTGGAGAGGACAAGTGCCTGGACCAGCAGCTGGGTGGAGTGCTCAGACAGGTATCTCCTGATCTTCCGGATGTTGTAGAGGGTGAATCTACACGACCGGGAGACAGCAGCGATGTGGGCTGTGAGGGAGAGCTCGTCATCCATGGTTACCCCGAGGTTCCTGGCAGAGGACGAAGGGGTCACCGTCGCCGATCCCAGGGTGATTGAGAGGTCATGGGAGATGGACGGTTTGGCCGGGATGATGAGGAGTTCGGTTTTGGCGAGGTTCAGCTGGAGGTGGTGCTTGGTCATCCAGGCAGAGATGTCTGTGAGGCAGGCCTCAATCCTGGCTGAGATCCCCGGATCGGTCGGGGGGAACGACAGGTAGAGCTGGGTGTCATCAGCGTAGCAGTGGTAGGAGAAGCCATGGGAGGTGATGATTGGTCCAAGCGAGGTGGTGTACAGGGAGAAGAGGAGGGGACCAAGGACGGAACCCTGTGGGACACCAGTGGAGAGCTGGCGGGGGTCAGACACATCGCCTCCCCAGGAGACCCGGTAGGATCTTCCCGACAGGTAGGACGAGATCCACTGAAGTGCAGTGCCAGTGATGCCCATCTCGGAGAGTCTGGCGAGCAGGATCCGATGGTTAACCGTATCAAATGCTGCAGAGAGGTCCAGCAGAATGATGACGGATGACCTCGAGGCCGCTCTGGCAGACTGGAGGGCCGTGGTGACCGACAGGAGGGCAGTTTCAGTGGAGTGGCCCGTCTTGAAGCCCGATTGGTGGGGGTCAAGCAGGTTGTTCTGAGTGAGAAAGTTTGACAGTTGGTTAGATACAGTGCGTTCAATTGTTTTAGAAAAGAAGGGTAGAAGTGATACCGGTCTGTAGTTCTGGAGGACAGCTGGGTTAAGGGAGGGTTTTTTGAGTAGGGGTCTAACTCTGGCCTGTTTGAAGGCAGAGGGGAAAGTGCCAGAAGTAAGAGAAGAGTTGAGGACATGGAGAAGGAATGTTATGATGGAGGGAGAGATGGTTTGAAAGAGAGGGGAGGGGACTGGATCAAGGGGACAGGAGGTGGGGCGATGAGAGAGAATGAGGTCAGAGATCTCTGCCTCAGATAGGGCTGAGAAAGAGTTGAGACATTTAGTAGGGTCAGTCATAGAGGGTGAGTGAATAGGAAAGGTTGGTTCAGGGAACCGACTGCTAATGTCAGCCACTTTTTTCTCAAAGAAGGAGGAGAAGTCGTCTGCTGTCAGAGTGGAGGGAGGGGGTGGGGGAGGTGGGTTAAGGAGGGTGGAGAAGGTAGAGAAAAGTTTGTGAGGGTTTGAGGCAGAGTTAATTTTGTTCAAGAAGTAGTGAGTTTTAGCATCAGTTATATGGGCAGAGAAGGATTTGAGGAGGGAGTGATACTTATCAAGGTCTAGACTGTCGTTAGACTTGCGCCATCTCCTCTCAGCCGCTCGAAGGGTGGAACGTTCTTCACGAATAACATCAGTGAGCCACGGGCAGGAGGGAGAAGATCGCGCAGGCCTAGTTGACAGGGGGCAGAGGGTGTCAAGTGATTCAGTTAATGTGGATAACAGCATGTTAGTGGCAGTGTCGGTGGGGTGGGACATGAACTTGTTAATAGGAGGGAGGGAGGATGTTACAATGGAGGAGAAGTGTGAGGGGGATAGGGAGCGGAGATTGCGTCTGAAAGTTACGAGGGGAGGGGAGGTAGGAAGAGTTGGAGGGAGAGATATAGAGAATTGGATAAAGTAGTGATCAGAGATGTGTAGTGGGGTAACAGAGGTTAGGTAAGTGATACAGTTACGTGTCAGGACGAGGTCCAGCTGTTTTCCTGCCTGGTGGGTTGCTGGTGTGTTGAGCAACGTCAGGTCGAAGGAGGTCAGGAGAGACTTGAAGTCAACAGCCTGCGTTCCATCGAGATGGATGTTGAAGTCCCCAAGAAGTATCAGCGGTGTTCCATCATCCGGGAGGGCGCCGAGGAGCATGTCCAGCTCCTCCACAAAGTCAGCTAGGGGCCCTGGTGGGCGATAGAGGACAATTAAAAGTGCTTTGATAGGATCAGTTAGCATCACATAGTGGTGTTCAAATGATTTGGCAGTAAAAGAGAGTGGGGTGGATGTGCATTTAATATGTGGGGAAAGAAGCAGACCCGTCCCGCCTCCTCGTCCAGTTAGGCGAGGAGAGTGGGAGAACGAGTGGTTGACAGAGAGAGCAGCTGGAGTTGCAGTGTTCTCTGGTAGGATCCATGTCTCTGTTAGCGCGAGGGCATCAAGAGAAGCATGGGATGCTAACGCTGGAATGAAGTCGGCCTTTTTCACAGCAGACTGGCAGTTCCAGAGTCCTATAGAAAGAGAGAGAGCAGGTGGAGAAGATCTAGAGAGGTAGCTAAAGTTAGAAGTGGAACGTATATACTTCGTGACATATCTACGTCTACGTCTGCGGGTGTTGCAGTGAACGGGAATGCTAAGGAAGCACATGCTAGCTATAAATGTGTTCTAGGTAGAAAATAATAAAAAATAGGGTGATACTTATCAGAAGAAGTGGTCCGCCTCGTCGTCCTTCCTCGGATGACTCCCGCAGGACGACTCCCTTTGTCTTGTTGACCGAGTCTTAGTGCCCGAGGCTGCCAGGCGAGGCTGCCACAGGTGTGCTAGCTGCCTTAAATGCAGACCAGCGCTTGGCCACGCCTCTGTTTCTGTATACAATGGCCCGAGTTTCTGTTCCACTCGCAAAAATAACTGGCTGTAAACCCTATCTTACAAATTTCTAGCCTGACACACTGTTAAGTTTAGACACAACACAGCGAAATAAGTTTAAATAACTTACTTTGAGGAGAATCACACGAAGTACAATCGCTAGGCTATAACACTGAAATAGCCTCTCTCCGTGGTGCCGACAGT